>JAVBJF010000342.1:0-390780 GCA_033439095.1 Pseudococcus viburni
CAGACTGACCAATTTTCCACGAATTGAAAGGTTTGAAAAATTAATTAGGTGATTATACACTACAAATATATTTTTGGGGAAGAGTAGAGGATACTTTCAACCTCAACATCTTAAAAAACAGATTACTACTCATTCGAACAACAAAAATTCCACTGAAAGCACCAAAGCAGTGTACATTGAAAAAAAAACTGAAACTCATTAGCTATGACTACCAATTACCATCAGCCAATTAGGTATGTCTACGTACTATGTAAACTTCATAACATTTCAGTTGTGTGTTACGAATTACGAGGTAAGTACTTTCCACATACTCGGTATGCCTACCAAAGACAACGAAGCGACAAAAATTGCGTTTAATAATCGTTCATTTTCACAAAAACGAATTATTAGTGAACTGAAAAAATACGAATTCGCACATTTTCTACATGAACTAAGCACCCAGAAGTAAAAATAATGAAAAATGAAACGGATGACCGGAACTGATCATGTGAGCAGACCAATGGCTGAGGAAGAAGAAGAATGCGAAAATAAAACCTAAATCCCTTACGGCCTTACCAACCACACGCGCGCACACACACACACACACACACACACACACAAACACAAATGCCATCTCCGTAACATAATTTATGTAGGTCTAGGTATTCGTGTGGTACGCAATACATATGTACATGTACGAAACAATAAAACACGAATATCACTATACTAATAAGTGGGTAATTCAAAATACAGGTTTCAAAAAATAACTTGAAAAAATAAGATTTGTAGCTACTTACAATGACAATACTTCAACATCTTCGTTAAATTTGGACGTGAAGCGAAAAGGAACCACAATCTGGACGTGGACAGAAATCCAACGATGATAAAGTTAAAACATACGATTCAAGCATTATTTGAAACTACTGACACAAATTCAAAATCAACTACACTACAGCTAAACTGAACACTGAACTGAAGAACTGGACATGGCAAAAGCAAAAGAATCTTTTTCTCTAATATCTAAAACTCGCATTGTCGCATTCACTAACAACGCAACACGTAAACATCACAAAATGGCGTCGCGTCAATGCGTCATGTACTGGAAATTCGAACGTTAACCTTTTGTCCTTGTACAGCACAATCACCACACACTGCCGAAACCGAAATATAAATAAAAACGCTTACAAAGAAAGGAAGAGGAACTAGTAGAATTTTAAGAGGTCAAGAATTTGACTCAACTCACGTCAACTGATGACGAACCAGGAACCAACGACGAACGACGAGTGGAGAAGTAGTGATTCATCCAGTAGCGTAACTGGACGTCCCTTCTGGGGGGGGTCTGAGATATAGTGGCGTCGGGAGCTTTTTTTGGGAGGGTAAAAATTGGGTATGGAGATTTGGAATACCAGAAGGATTGGGGGGGGGGGGGGTAAAAGGGAGCCTTTTTTCGCACGTCGTCTTAAATAGATAGATGACATAATTGTGATTCTGATCATGCCCGAGCGAAGCGAGGGCCAAGCTTTGAAAAAATTTGGTTTTTAATGTCCAAAAAAAGACATTTATTCGCGTTTTAATGCTTTGAAAATCCCTACGTGCCTACGTGATGTAATTTGGGAGGAGGAAGTACATTTGATATTTTGTACCCTGGTCGCGATTTCGGGAGTACAACGTACTCCTCTAACTCCATTTTCCGACGCCACAGGTACATTTTTCAACGTTCAATTATCAGTTTTTATTACATAACAAAGAAACGCAAAAGGGAGAGGGTTGTGAAAAACTGACATGAAAAGTTTTCTTACGTTGAATTCAAAAAATTGTTGTGAGAAAATGTTTCAAAAGTAGATAAATTGAGGTGATTTTGATTTTTAATGAAGTTAGGAAAGTAGCAAACTCAGCCCGAGCGAAGCGAGGGCAAAATTTTTTTGTAGAATATACGTTATTGCTATCGAAAAAATATGGTTTTAAGATCACAAACACTTTCGAATAAAAAATTCATTTTTGAAGGGCTTCTGGGGGGGGTTTTGTCCCCAAAACCCCCCCCGTATTTACGCCACTGGATTCATCCCTTTCGTTATTGTTATTTGCAAATCGCAACTTGTTCATGTGTATTTGCGCATGCGCAACAATGTTACCATACATAACACAAAATACACAATATTACACAATCAAGGCGATTTCGCAGGCATAAATTTTCAATTATTTATTACAATATTGAATATTACCTAATGCAAAAATGCATTTTTTTTGTTCCTCTTTCCTATATTATTAATTTCAATAATATTCACGACTAAATTTACACGGAATTGCATCAGGCATGAAAATAAAAAATGGTGTGAATGATTGAATCTTTCCTGTTTGATTCATGCAAGTTTTTATATATATATTTTTTTTTAAATTACCACGCAAATCGAAACTCTCATAAATTTATCATCTCTAGTATCTTTTTCTCGAGATTTTTTTTCAACTCAAATTTTTTTTTCAAAATATTTTACAGCTATAAACTCTTTTTAACTCCATTGAAACTTTTTTTCCACTCTGAAAAGTGAAAATTCTTCTTCAAAATTTCAAATGTTTTTCTTGGTTGCCACTAAAATTTTTTCAACTCTGAAACTTTTTTCTCAATATATTTTTCAGTCCTAAATTTTTTCTCGAATAATTTTTCAACTCTTGAAATTTTTGTTCAAAAACTCTTATAGTAACTTTTTTACCCAGAATTTTTTTCAATTCTAGTCTTTTTACTTCAACAATTTTTTTCTCATTATATTTTTCAAGTGTTATGAATTTTTTTCGACTATGAAATTTCTTCCTAAAATTTTTTTCTTACTAGAGAGGTATCCCAACTCAAAGTAAAATTTTGAGCCCAAACAAAAAAATCGAAAGTACATCATAACAGGACCCCGTATCCGAAATTTCAGGTGCTGAAGTTCATTTCTCGATTTTTGGCGAATTTTGGAAATTTCAAAATTACCTCCGCCCTGCAAAATATTAAACTTTAATCTAATCAACAAAACAAGCTGAAACTTGGTATATTTTCAACTTTTTACATCGATGTATGCGCATTAGGCGGATTTTAAAATTTTTCCAGGAAAATTTCTTGCCCAAAAATGTGAATTTGAACTCAAAATTGCGAATTTTGGAAAGTTGTGTTTTAATCGACCAAATAGGTCACCAATGTGAGTAATCCGTAATTATAGGTTTTGAAGTTGCATATGGGCCATTTTTACGGACTTTTCTCCAGCCCTGAAAGATTTCAAAATTTTTTGGTGGCTCCGAAACGCCTCGAAACCGCTTCCATTTGATTCGGGAGGTCGAAAATAGGGTAAATACCAAATTATCAGCTTTTTTCGTTGATTAGAACAAATTTTCATATTTCGCAGGGGCGGAGGTAATTTTGAAATTTCAAAAATTCGCCAAAAATCGAGAAATGAACTTCAGCACCTGAAATTTCGGATACGGGGTCCTGTTATGATGTACTTTTGATTTTTTTTTTGTTTGGGCTCAAAATTTTACTTTATGTTGGGATACTTCCCATGTTGGGAAATGTTTTTCTCGAACCTTTTTTCAACTCGGGTATTTTTTCTCAACATTTTTCTCGACTCTAAAATTTCTTCAACAAAAGTTTTTCTCATTTTTTTTCAACTCTGAAATTTTTTTCTTACTTAAAATATTTTTCTGTGCTAGGTATTGTACTTGAAAAATTTTTCACATCCAACTTCAATTCCCATTAGGAATTTTCTCTACTCTAAAATTTCTTCTCAAATTATTTTCCAACTCTAAAATTTTCGGAATGAAAAAATTTCGAAAAATTTGGGTTGGGAAAAAGGTTAAGAAACTCAAGATGAAAAACTGCAAGAGAATTTCAAGTTTTTAAAAATTTAAAAATCAAAAATGGAATTTTAGGGTTGACAATTGAGAAAAATATTAATACATGGTAATATTTAGCAAATGAAAATCGAAGAAGAAAAAAATCAGGAGGCCGAAAAAAATGGGGAAAAAATTTTAGAGTTGGAAAAAAATCATTAGGTTGAACAAATTAGAATATTTTGAGATGAAATCTTGCGAGCTGAAAAAAATTTGAGTAAACATTTTTGTGTTGAAAAATATATCTAGCTTTCAAAACGTGATTTTTCGATTTCGTTTTTTACGAGTTAATACATATTTGCATATTGTGTGTATTTGAAGGAATTTTTAACATAGAACGAAATAATTTACACATTTTTAGGTAACCACCCCACTCTCTACATCAGTAGTGTACTTAGTTTTTAATCACCACCTAATTTTAATAAATTTAAATGTATTTGTAATGTCTGATCAATTTGTAATTTTTATACGGTCGCTCTTTTCCCGCATTCAATTCACCTTCGTTTTTAAAATTACGATGCATTTTTTTTCATTTTCACACGTTTCACTTCGAAAATATTTTTGGTCAAGAGTGAATCTGAGATTGCTGATCACAACCATACTATTGATGGGACCACGATATGGCCATTGTTTCATGAGAATGAGATCGATTCCTAACGACTCAAAATTTCTTATTACCTACCTAGGTAGGTAGCTAGGTACCTAATGCATTTGGTAATTAGTAAAATTGTTCTAAATTCAATGCGTAGATAAAAAATAATTTTCAAGGTCTGCATACTTATCAATATTACGAATATTCCTTTATTTTTGGAATGAAAAAAGGACATAACAGAAATACATGTGCTCTTAGACCACTATTAATACAAAAAGAGAAGAAAAACGTCACCTAACCAGCCGCTATCAATCAAAAATAAATAACAAATATACCTAAAAAGTAAATAGAAAATATAAATCGAGGGCTTCATGCAGAAACCTCGTAAGTCCAATTTTGGCGAAAATGGGATTTACGAGGTTTCCAATAGCGAGAGAGAAGAGAAATCAAACGGAACAAACCTCGTAAGTCTCCGATTATTCTAGCGCGCTCTATGCAAAGAAGAAAAACTCGTTTGCCATAAGAGCCAATGCATTTTTGAAACTTGTTTTTCATTTTTCCAAAAATTTACTTTTTTGCACAAACGAGGTTTCTGCATGAAGCCCTCGAAATGCAATAATAATTCAAATAACAATTAGATACCTATGTAATGTACCAAGAACAATTAAAAATAAGCAATAAATCACCACTTCTCCAAAAATTATAAGCAAGAAGATGAATATTAACAAATAAATAATATATGTAGGTAATGTAACTCTGAATATCCATCAAAATACTGAATAGGTAGGTACCATAACTGAAACATTTCCTGGACACCGGAGAAAAGTGGACGATCAGTAATCAACGAAAAATGAAAAATCTTAGGGTTCTAGTTTTAGTTGCTGAATGGCAGTTTTTTCTCTGGAAAAATTAAACGTAGGTACGTCAATGTAATGTACAAAAGAAATAAATTCATTTTATTTTTGATACATTTATACTCACTCAGTTCAGAGAGAAAACTTCTAGCTGTCGTAGCTACACGAAAAAGCCATGTTGCAATCTCCATATCGCCATCGCATTTATCGGGATGATATTTCACAGCTGCTCCTCTGTAAATTCGTTGAAGAATAAGGTAAATACCTACGTAACTTCAATAATCCATAGTACAACCAAAAAATCATGAAAAACACCATATTTACCTATAAGCATCGTTAATTTCAGCCTCAGAAGCTCCCTCCTTGACATTTAAAATTTCGTGATATATTTCTTCTTTTTTATTTGGTTCTTTGGCCAACGTGATAATTACACTAAATACAGAATCCAGTTCTATGTACTTATTTTCATAATCCTCTTTATCGCCTGTTTCATTCGAGCGTAGCCAATTAATAGTTTGGTCGCATTTTTTCAAAATCATGTCTTTGTCGGATCGAAAGATTACATTTTCCAGACGTTTTTCTTGCACGGCGCGCTTCATGTCAACGCAATACGATTCCAAAAAGGACTTCGCACTAATTGCATCCTTTCGATTTCTTTCTTTGATTTTATATTCTTTTGCTTCTTCGATCATACGTTTGATTTCATGTTTGCTGGGACGTCCTTTGTCGTACCGAATGGTGATTGCATTTCTATTACCAGTTATTTTTTCGACAGAACTTACAGTTAAAATTCCATTAGCATCTATTTCAAAGGTATCTTCGACCATTCCTACGCCAGCGGGCGCCCGAGGGATTCCAGAAATGAGAAATTCACCGAGCAGATTGTTGTGTTTGGTCAAACTATGTTCACCTTCGTAAACCCTGTTCGTCATTTCAGTTTGGTTATCCTTTGTCGTGGCGAAATATTTAGTTTGTGAAGTCGGAATAATGGTATTACGTTTTATAACCACACACATTTCAAAACCTTCGACTTCAGTGCCCAAAGATAACGGAGTAACGTCCAATAACACTACATCGCGTACTTTTTCCGATTTGTCGCCACCTAAAATAGCAGCTTCGATGGCAGCACCGCAGGCAACAGCTTCATCGGGATTGATAGATTTATTCAATTCTTTACCGTTGAAAAATTCTTGCAATAGCTTTTGAACTTTGGGAATACGGGTCGAGCCACCGACCAAAACGACATCTTGAATTTGAGTTTTCACCATTTTGGCATCTTGAATTGCTTTTTCAACGTGCTGCATCGTTTTTTGAAATAAATCTGCGTTCAATTCTTCGAACTGAGCACGAGAGATGGAAGAGTATAAATCAATATCGTCGTACAAGGAATCTAAATCGACATTGGTTGTCGTAACCGATGACAGATTTCGTTTCGCACGTTCGCAGACAACTCTCAATCGACGCATTGCTCTTTTATTTTGAGTGAGATCTTTGCCATTTTCTCGTTTAAATTCTTCGACGAAATGGTTCACCATTCGGTTATCGAAATCTTCTCCTCCCAGGTGCGTATCACCGTCTGTCGATTTCACTTCAAAAACGCCTTTTTTGATGTTCAAAATTGATACATCGAAGGTACCGCCACCGAGATCAAAAATCAAAACATTGCGTTCGATGGAATCCTGAAAAAAAGAAGAAAATCAGTCGACCAATCGTTATTGTAAAGTTGGACGTTGAATGAAATCGATACGTACCTTTTTGTCTAGGCCATAAGCGAGGGCAGCCGCAGTAGGTTCGTTAATAATACGTAGAACGTTCAAACCAGCGATGGTGGCAGCATCTTTCGTGGCCTGTCTCTGGGAATCATTGAAATAGGCTGGTACGGTAATCACAGCATTTTTCACAGTTTTACCCAAATAGGCTTCGGCGATTTCTTTCATTTTGCCCAACACCATAGATGAAATCTATAAACAAAAGTAGGTAAGGGTAAGGTGCCCCATTATCGCCTAGTGCCCAATGTCGACCACCTCGTCTATCTCCGGCGCTATGGGCGACAGCGAGCCAAAAAAAATTCTTTCATATTCTTCATCGAAAATCCGGAAAAATAAGACCACTCCGACATCCTGAAAGCCAAAACTCGCGGAGAAAAATAGAAAAGAAGAAGTTGGAAGGCCAAAAACTTTTTTTAGCAATTGCTTGCACGCCTTGGAATTTTTTCTTAAAATTATCGAATTAAATGTTTCTAGTGTTTTTGTGATTGAGAAAGTTCAAAGTTTCTGATGTAATCATCGCATTTAATAATTACAACTTTAAGTAAAAAATAAATTCACTCAAAGTTCATTTTTATGGTGTGTCCCTTTATCGACCACCTATAATCTAATGTAATTTGTTGTTTTTAAGTGATTTCGTTTTTTTCAAATTTCTCGAATTTTGGTTGTAGGGTTGTCATTTTGGTCTCAAATTGTTCATCTGTGAAAGAGAAACACAAAAAAAATATTTTCCGGTAGATTCCGTTCATAGCGGACAAAATCAGTCGGTGGTCGATATTGGGAACCCAAAATTTCGACCTTGCGTTTTGACATGTTTCAGAAAAAAATTCCTAAAAAATACTAAATTTTAACGGATGGCCCCGGGGCTTTCCACAATTGTAGGGGAGGGATGTAGGTATCCATTAAGCCATCAATGACATTTCCAGCCCTTAAACTTTTGAAATGGTGAGACTTAAAAAAAAAGTGGGCGATAATGGGGCACCTTACCCTTATGAGTATGAATTATAAGATGCCGCTGGAATTTGAACCAGTATGGGACACAAGTCACAATGTAATGAAAATTTAAAACCTACTTCTTCAGGTAAGAAAGTATTAGTTTTGCCTTTGATTTCGACTTTTATTTTCGGTTTTGTATTATCGTTAATGACTTCGAAAGGCCAGTGCTTCATATCGGCTTGAACAGAATCATCATCGAATTTACGACCGATCAATCTTTTTGCATCTGAAATAATAAGCAATAAGGTAAGTAAAGTACCTATAGGTAATCAATTTTCAGTAAAGCAACATTTTAAAAAAAATTCTATTCAGCTAGATCAAAATAGGTAGCTCCATTATTAGGTAGGCAGGGGCTCACTCAAGGTGTGGCTATCGAGCTATTGCCATCTCCAAAAGTTAGCCTAACCCGAAAATATTCGAAAAATTCATGATTACACCGAAAGGAGAAGAAAGGGGCTCAGATTACTCGAGCCCCTTCCCCTTAAGCTCGGCAAGGAGATTTTTTACATAAAATATCAAAAATAAAATGTATTTTTCGCTTTTTAAAGATTATGTTTCAAAAAAATTTCACCCGAATGTTAGTCACTCTATTTCTTGAATTCTGTAAATTTGAATCAGTCAAGTTGGATGAAATTTTACTTTTTTGAATCAGTGAAATATGTAATGTAAAAAATAAAAATTGAAAATTGGTGATTTTTTCATTAATTTTTCAGTCAATTCTCAATTTGTCAAAAAAATCAGTAATTCTGGCTAAAAAATCAGTGAAAAATCACAGATTTTCTACTAAATTTAGTTTACTGATTCAAAAAGTTGGAAGTTGACTTTTAACTAAATTTGGCTAATTCAAATTCAGAGATCAAGTATATTGATTGCTTACTCCAAAAATCCTACAATTTTTCAATTTTTCTTTGCTCAAATCTGTACATGAGTTATTCACCTACAGAAAATTCTCATGATTACGCCGGCGTCATTAAACTAACAGATAACTCAATTTTTTCATAGAATTTTTACCCCCCCCCCTATTTTTTTCGAATTCTTAGCCCCACCCAAACATAATTTCTAGGTGCGCCTATGTAGGTAGGTAAATAATATAGGTAAGTACATGCTCAAATTACGAAAATTATAAAAATAGGTATTTACCTATCTACTTACCGAAAATGGTATTCTTGAGATTCCTCACAACTTGATCTTTCGCCGGATCACCGACAAGACGTTCATTGTCTGTGAAAGCGACATAACTAGGAGTGGTTCTATTTCCTAGATCGTTGGCGATAATTTCAACTTTACCGTCCAGGAAAACGCCGACACACGAGTACGTGGTACCCAAATCTATTCCAATAACTGGAGCTTCGGCCATTTTACTGTAAAATTATATTCGTATTAATCAGAGTCTATCTTCGTAGAGTACATTTTATTGTACCCACCAAAATCGAAACGTATAATTATCACTCGTTCAACTAATCAAGAATGTAACTCATCTTACGTTAGATCGAGATTTTGGAAAAAAAATCACACGTTTGATTGAAAAGTTTGCACTATCACACATGAAAATATTTTCATTTTGACCTTCGTGCCTTAATTTCCAGAATCCTACTTAAACTATTAAAAATACCTCTCAGAATAGGCTTTGTTTTTTAAAAGTAGGTAATTCTTTCCCTCACATTCAAAAACTCGATATCAATGATACTTCTTAAATTTACGAAATTTATAGAAAACGAGAACTCACCATCAAATACACAATCCAGTTTGAAGAATCGAAAAATGAGGGTTGTAGATAATAAAATTCACTAATAAACTCAACAATTAATACTTTCGTTCAACATTAATTTAAACAACTGTCTCACAAATTACGTAGATAACACCAATCGAAAAAATCGAGACAAATCAAATTCTTCAACTGCTCGTTACAATGTTCCTGTTTGATTTACCTTTGTCCGTCATCAACATTTGCAATCGAGTATGCAGCTTGAGCGGTACGAACATTCGGCAAATCTCTTTTTCCCTTTCCCTAATGAGAATGAATCGCTGGAATTCCCACATTTTCCCCATTTTTACACAAATGTATCTCTCAAATTATCGGACTAATGGTAAAATATTTCATTGTTATCCTTTCGACACTCTCATTTAAAGCAAATCGGTTCCTGAAAATGCAAAATGGATTCTATTTAGCTCCTTATCAAAAGATAAAAAGGTATCAATTAGGTATAGGTATCTCGGTAAATTATCTCTCCTCAAAATAACGGTTTCATGGATATGTGTATTCAATATAACCTGACTGATATCACGTTTGATATGAAAAGTGCAACCGTTGGAAGCTTCCCCTCTTCACATCTCTGAGTTACTGCGTTCAAGTTACCTAGCCTACCCACTAATTAATAGCTAAACTCACATACCAAAATGTGAAACCACAACCATGTTCTCCCAGCCTAAATTGTTATAGTTTTCTGGTCATTCATCCAAAAATCTTCTCACAATTTTTTCCAGGTCAAAGTTTTAAAAAAATTCTCAACTTTTTTCAAAGTTACATTTTCAAAAAATTGTGACGAGTTTGAATTTTTTGTAAATTTTTACACCAATGTTCTAATTTTTAGAAAATTTTTTCCATGTTTAAATTTTTTAAACCCATTTTTCTAAAAAAATTCCCAAGTTTGAATATTTTTGAAAAATTATTCATTTATTTCAAAAAAAATTTTCAACTTGACGAATTCTCATTTCAACTAAAAAGGACGTCAAATAAATTTCATAGGTACTTTATTCAACTTTCTTCGACGTGTTTGGTGTTTTCAGGTTGGAATGTAAAAAAATTTGGGAGATGTAAGAACTTGAAAAAAAATTCAAAAAATGGAAAAATATACCCAACATTGAAAAAATTTAAGAAAATATAAACTTGAAAGTAATTTAAGAAAATTTAGACTCAAAAAAATTGAGAAAATTTAAATATAGAAAAAATTTTGGAGTTTGGAAATTTTAAGAAAATTAAACTTGGAACTTTGAAAAAATCTATAATTGAAAAAAATTGAGGAAATATAAACTCTAAAAAAACAAAAAAAAATTGAACTTATAACAAAAATTCTAAAAAGAATTAAAATCAAAAAATTAGAGAAAATTCAAAGTTGAAAAAATTTTGACATGCAAAAAACGTAGCAGCACATTTTAACGTAATAATTTATCCATGAATGGACAATTTTTAATTTAGTTTCGCGTTCATCGCGAAAATGACAATATTTCTTTTCGAAGAAAAGTAGAGGGGTTGAAAAACCAGCTGATGACTAAAATAAGAAATAAAAAAAATTACCAGAAACCCATTACTTTTTGGGCAGGGGAGAAAAATGATTTTTCTAGCCAACTTGCACTAAATAGGTATTAAAAAAAAATTCAAAATAAATAATCGCAAAGTTGGAAAAATAATTATAAAAATTTGCAATTTGAATCAATAAAGATTGGCATTTCTTGTATTTTCGAGCATACTTTTTCAAAACCAAATGGGGGTAAGAATTTATGAAAATTTTAACGAGGGGTTACCAATTTACATCTATCAAGGTAAGTAGGTCTAGGTAGTAGGTTAGGTAGGTACCTAGGTACATAATTTTGTTCTCGTTACTATTTCATTTCATTCATGATATTTCAAAATTTAATCTTTCAAATCGAATGAAATTTTTCACACCCCTCCCCGCAATAATGGCCCAATTAAACCCTTCCCATTTCTCAACTTTTATCTAATAAAAATGCGATGAATAATGATACAATAAATATTCTGACATTTACGTGGAAATTAGCTTTGAAACATAAGTTCTAAAAAAAAAACATACCTACTACCTACGTATTTTCATTTGGTTCGTAAAAAACTTAAGATGTAAACTGAATTACATATTCTTCAACTGAAGAGAAGAATAAGTTGAAAATAATTAATTTATCGATAAACATAAAACATCATCAGTAAGATTGAGAAGAAAGGTGTTGGAAAATAATATTTTTCAAAAATGTCACTGGACAAAAATACACTTAGGTACAAAAAAACAATCAATTTCATTTCGTAATATCTCACAATATGATGTATTTATCATTTTATTTTTATCTGAAAAATTGCAAAATAAATAATTATACAAAGAGAGCAATATAACACGTCAAATATGAAAAAATGACGAATGTCGACCCAACCTCAACCAAAAAATCGATGAAAACATAGAAAGTGAAATCACAAATAACATTAAAGATAACTTTTCGATAAAAACTAGTGCTTTTAAAAATACAGTATTATACGTTTGACTGAGTTCAAAAATGTCAAATTCAAGTTCTTATCGAAATACAATTAAAACAAAAAAGTACCTATTTCAGGGAATCATTTACTCCATGGAAGCTTCCACGGTAGACAGACCTACCTAGCCGTATACCGACTTGAATTTATTCATTGAAGATTTGTGAAAAAGAATAACAATTTTCAACTAATTAATAGGTACATAGAAACATAAACACTAAATTCCAAATTCTAAATGAGCTGCAATAAAATGAAAATAGGTACCCAATCTGTGTAAAAAATTAATAGGTACATATTCTTAAAACAAAAAAGATTCAAAAGAATAGGAATTCAATGAAAATTGACAAAGTGACTACTTCTGAACTAAATGATGAATGCGTAAAAAGGTGACAAGACTTGGCAACTATGTTTTTACAGAAATTTTCTTGCGATCGAAAAAAAAAATGAACAATCAACTCGCAAACATCTATGGAAATTCCAAATTCGGCAGATCTTCGTTTATTCTAATTAGATGATCGCTTTGCTGGAAAACAGAAATACACGTTGATAAGTGAAATTTTTTACGTGGATATGTATTTTAAACTATTTCAACTAGGAAAGAACTAATAAGTAGATCTGCAGTACCTCGACCAAAGAAATAATTTTTGGCAGCTGTAACAAAACGAAACATCCAGGTTCCAATATCTCTATCTCCTTCGAATTTATCCGGATGGTATATCAAAATTTTTCCTCTGAAAATCCGATGAAAAACAACATGAAATAATAGGCAGATCAAATAAGTAGAAAAAATCGCCTCATAATTCACCTGTAAGCATCGCGGATTTCTGCTTTCGACGCTCCTTCTTTTACATCTAGAATTTCGCGATATTTTTCTTCTTTTTTATGCGGCTCCTTGGCCAGCGCAATAATCACACTGAATATATCTTCTAATTCTTTCTGCTTGAGTTCGCATTCTTCTTTTTCGACTATTTCGTCCGAATTTAGCCAACGGATGGTTTCATTGCATTTATCTAAAACCATGTCTCTGTCCGGTAAGTCGATTTCATACTTCAGTTTTGCATCTACGATGGTATTTTTCATATTGACGCAGTATGATTCGAGGGATTTCTTAGCAGTAAATAATTCAATTCTGCGTTTCTCTTGTTTGACGTTGAATTCTTCAGCTTCTTTGATCATTTGGTCGATTTCATCTTGACTGAGACGGTTTCGGTTGTACGAAATAGTGATTTGGTTCTTATTACCGGTTGATTTTTCGACGGCGTTTACGTTTAAGATACCATCGGCATCGATTTCAAAAGTAACATCTATTTCAGGTACTTTCTTAGGTGCTGGAGGAAGGTCAACCAATTTGAATTTACCAAGTAGATTGTTGTACTCAGTTTCATGAAATTCACCTTCGTATACCTTAACTGATACAACAGTTTGGTTATCGTGAAGCGTGGTAAACGGTTTCGTCACTCTGGTTGGGATTACAGTATTACGTTTTACTACAACTGACATATCATTGGTAGTCTCAACAGCAATACCAAGCGATAATGGTGTAATATCTACCAACAGCACACCTTTAATTTTCTCAGATTTGTCACCGTTCAAAATAGCAGCTTGCACAGCAGCACCATAGGCAACAGCCTCATCAGGATTGATGGACTGATTGAGCTCTTTACCGTCGAAAAATTCTTGCAATAATTTCTGTACTTTTGGGATACGGGAAGAGCCACCGACAAGAATAACGTCGTCAATCTCATTCTTGTTCATTTCAGCATCACGAATTGCTTTTCGAACTGGTTCCATCAGGCTTTGGAACAAATCAGCGTTCAATTCTTCGAAACGAGCACGAGTGATTGACGTGTGGAAATCAATACCTTCGTGGAGAGAATCCAAATCAATACTAGCCGTAGTGCCTGCTGACAATGTCCTTTTTGCCGTTTCGCAAGCAGTTTTTAAACGACACAGAGCTTTTTTGTTTTGAGAGAGATCCTCTATGTGTTTGAGTTTGAATTCTTGAACGAAATAGTTCACCATGCTGTTATCGAAATCTTCACCACCCAAGTGCGTGTTACCGGAGGTCGATATAACTTCGAAAATTTCACTCTTTATGGTTAGTATGGACACATCGAAGGTACCGCCACCGAGATCAAAAATCAATACATTGCGTTCCCTAGAATCCTGAAAAATGTAGCGAATTAATTATAACTGATGATTTTTTTTGAAAAAAATGAAGACTTTCACTGACTTCTTTTTCCAATCCATAAGCGATGGCGGCGGCGGTTGGCTCGTTAATAATTCTCAAAACGTCTAAACCGGCGATGGCGGCAGCATCTTTTGTAGCTTGTCTCTGGCAATCGTTAAAATAGGCTGGAACCGTTATTACAGCTTTTTTAACGCTGGTTCCCAAGTAAGTTTCGGCGGTCTCTTTCATTTTAGTCAAAACCATCGATGAAATCTGTCAACAAAGGTAACTGGTCAGGTTGAATTGGAAGGCGCCTAGCCAAGATGTTAAGTATATCTAGAATTTAAAAAGAATCAGTGAAAGTTTCAACCTTCTGATTCATTCAATGCTTGACTTTGCCAAATTTATAAAAATCTGACATAACCACGTAAAATTCAAAAAATATTGAAAAAAAATGTTATTCAATAATACCTATAAATACGTTTGGACTCTGCACTTTCCAAATTTATCTAATTTTTCAAAGTCATTTAAAAAATTCACTTTTTCGTATTTTTTTAAAAAAACTTTCTGCACGCAAAAAATCGAAAAAATCATTTTTTAAAAATATTTTCTTGAAATAATTTTGGTATGGGTACTTTTACATGCTTTTACCCAGAAAATGAAAAAATCAATCTTTGAAAATTTTCGCTCATCTCTTTAATTTTGGAAAACATACGCAAGTTAGCATTAATATTTCCCCCTCATTTTTATAAAATAGTCCGGATGAGGTATAATGGCAAAAAATCGCTGACGATGATTTTATTAGATAAAAATGATCACACTATAAGATCGTTTCAAGAAAAAAAATTAGGTATCAAAATAATTTTCTTCGATTTTTCTCACAAAGAACTCAAAGAAGGTATCCCCATTTGAAGTAAAATTTTGAGCCCAAACAAAAAAAAATCGAAAATACATCATAACAGGACTCCGTATCCAAAATTTCAGATGCTGAAGTTCATTTCTCAATTTTTGGCGAATTTTTGAAATTTCAAAATTTTGACCACCCTGCGAAATATGAAAATTTGATCTAATAAACAAAAAAAGCTGAAATTTGGTATATACCCTATTTTTGACCGTCCGAATCGATTGGAAGCGGTTTCGGGACGTTTCAGAGGCACCAGAAAATTTTTGAATTTTCCAGCGCTGGAGAAAACCCCATAAAAATGGCCCATATGCACTTCAGCACCTATAATCGCGGATTATCCATATTATAGTGACCTATTTGATCGATCAAAACACAATTTTCCAAAATTCGTAACTTTGAGTTCAAATTCGCATTTTTGAGCAAGAAATTTTCCTGGAAAATTTTTTAAAAATTCGCCTAATGCGCATACACCACAAGGTAAAAAGTTGAAACTTGGTAGATACCCTATTTTCGAACTCCCGAATCGAATGGAAGCGGGTTCGAGACGTTTCGGAGCAATCAGAAAATTTTAAAATTTTCCAGCGCTGGAGAAAAGCCCATAAAAATGGTTCATTTGCACTTCAGCATCTATAATCGCGGATTATCCATACTGGTGACCTATTTGATCAATTAAAACAGAATTTTCCAAAAATCGTAACTTTGAGTTCAAATTTATATTTTTTGGCAGAAAATTAATTTTTTTCCAGTAAAATTGTCGGCCAATAAATATAAATTTTAACTCAAAGTTGCGAATTTTAGAAAATTTAACTTTATTCGATCAAATAGGTCACCAATATGGATAATCCGCGATTATAGGTGCTGAAATGCATATGGACCATTTATAGAGTTTTTTCCAGCGCTGGAAAATTCCAAAATTTTCTGGTGGCTCCGAAACGTCTTGAAACCGCTTCCAATCGATTCGGGTGGTCGAAAATAGGGTATATACCAAATTTCAGGTTTTTTCGTTCATTAGATAAAATTTTCATATTTCGTAAGGCGGAGGTAATTTTAAAATTTCAAAAATTCGTCAAAAATCGAGAAATGAATTTCAGCACCCGAAATTTTGGATACCGGGTCTTGTTATGATGTACTTTCGATTTTTTTTGTTTGGGCTCAAAATTTTACTTTGAGTTGGGATACTTCCCTTGTCAGAATATTTACGTAAAAAAACACGAAAAGAAATTGCATAAGATTTGCTTTGAAACAAAAGCACCTAAATCATGGATATGTTTTAATGATGACTTTTTATCAAACTATTTTTTTCAATTTTAAAAATTTTCAAGTAGGCACTAAATTTTAATTCAATGAAATGAAAAAAAAAACTAAAAAAAGTTGAACACTAGAATACGAGAATGATATTTTGTCAAAAGCCATCAACTGTAAAAAAATTTCATCAAGTTTCACAAAGTGCAACAGAATGTCATTATGAACGTGATCGTCTAAATTTATTCCAAGTTTTTTCATGACAGCGGTGAAGAAAATATGATTTTGATCTTGAAATTGGTGGGTAAAATTTAATCTTAGAAATTTGATTTTAAAAATTTGATCATCCATTTCATAGATTGACCTCCCAACAAAGGTAACAAAGGTATCCATATTGATAGAAAATGATTTTCTCAAAGTAATCATACGTCAAGTTGCAAGGATGAAATTTTTTCCAGGTCTTTTTGAAGTCTAGGCACAACATTTTAATTGTTCCCTTCGTTCAAAATTTAAAAAAAAATGTAAAACGATCAACTGAAGTTCGAACACTCACTTCTTCCGGAAAGAAAGTTTTATCTTCTCCTTCGATTTCAACTTTGAATTTCGGGTTGGTTTTATAATTAACGACTTTAAAAGGCCAGTGCTTCATATCTTCTTGAACAGTTTCGTCGCTGAATTTACGACCCATTAACCTTTTCGCATCTGGAAGTACGAACAGATGAACAAGAAAAGTAGTAGGTAATTAGGTATCAGTACCAAACGTATTATTAAAATGTGATAAATCACATTTTCGACAAAGGTAGGAAAATTATCAACACATAGTGGTAATAAATACACTCACCATAAATGGTGTTACTGAGATTTCTCAGAGCTTGATCTTTAGCAGGATCACCGATAAGTCGTTCGTTTTCAGTGAAACCGACATAACTCGGCGTGGTTCTGTTACCTTGATCGTTGGCGATAATTTCGACTTTTCCGTATTGAAAAACGCCAACACAAGAGTAAGTGGTACCCAAATCAATACCGATAGCTGGACCTTCTGCCATTTTACTGTAACATTACAAAAAAATTTCAACAAAAATCACAAACACACAAAATTGAACACATCTCCAGTAAAGTCAATCTCAAAAGCGTCGATATAATAAGTCGACATATTTTACTTACATACTTATGGAAAGGGAGGTTTTATTGAAATTCATGAGAAAATATTAAAGGATTTTTGTAGGAATGATCGAACCAGGAGATTATTGGAATACGAGTAGGTTGTAGGTCTAGGTACATAGCTATAGAAACACAATGATGATTTCATGAAAATTTTCAACGAGCCCTGAACTGATAATTTGCAATTTTTCATCAAAACCTACCCAACATACGTATTCACTTTCGAGATAACCTAAATTCATTAAAATTTCACCTATCAATAAAATTATACCTAAAAAATAAAATGATAAACTTACCCGAAATAAAATTCAATGAAAAGAACTTCAAAACTCGATCCGAGATGACACGTTCATGTAATTAAAACTAGTTTCGAATAAAAAGGCGGAGTAATATGTTGAGTGGTGAAAGTTTGTAGCCTATCGCACTTAAATTCAAAACTCGATCCTTCATAACACTTTTGTAACTTTTAAAAATCGAAATAATTTAATTCAGTTGCAAATTTTTAACCACTTACGTACGAATTGTTTGATTTCTACAGCTTTCGGCCTTTATCTAATTTCGGTTCAGAGTAATCCACAACAACTGGAATTGCGCGCAACGATGCAGCAACCAGAATCGATGCATTGATGAGATAGGACGATAGGTATTCACTATTCAGAATGCAGTTTTTCCCAAAAATGAAACTAAAACCTCTCTTTTTTCTAATATAGAAAAAAATCAAAATTTCTTTTTTCCCCATATTTCTCAAAAAAAAATCATTTTAATATCAAAGCTTTCTTTTTCAGAAAAAAAATTCAGTAAAATTTCAAAAAAAAATTTTAAAAAAATATAGAACTTGGAAGTGAATTGGGTAATTTGACATTCATGACTCTAAATCCCACAATATTTGGGAAATATCTAAGGACATTCCGTCTCGCGTCTTTGATTCGGTGTAACATGAACCTGTTTCTGGGATGCAAAATGGACATTATTTCGGTTCATTCGATGTGAATACTCGTATCTGCTACACGAGAATTATCAGTCGACATTCTATGCTGACTGCTTTTGTAGACACGTAACCCATCAACATAATAATACTAAGTACGTCTTATCAGAATTGTTATCGAATTAATGCGACTAGGTATCCATTGTAAATTATCTAGAAATTCAAATTTTTCTAGAATTGGCAGTTCCATTACTTTCATGTTATTAATGACTACAGCTGTTCGGACATATCAATTTTCTATACCCCAATCCCTCTTCTCAGGCCCACGGCTTATCGCTGTCAAAATTTTGCATGCTTGATGGAGGAGGGGTGAGGAATAAAAAAATCTGTACGACGGTATTTCAAAAAATTTAACATTTGCCCATTCAAATTTATATATTAGGAGGAGGATGTTTATGTATTAGGTATTTGTCAGCTGATTTGAGCTAAATATTTTCAAGGAATACGTAATAAATAAAAAACAATCTGTAAAGGCAGAAATATTGCGAAAAATTGCAATTTTGTCATAGAAGCACCTAAAGGTAGGGTTCGAGGGTTCGGCCCCCCTCGCTCAGCGAGGAGATTTTTCATAATGAAAATGTCGAAAAATTCATTTTTTACCTAATGAATATAATTTTTAAAAAAATTCCCCCCACCTGAATCAGTCTAATCGGGTGAAATTCGTGCATCAAATATTTAAAAAAAATATTAAAAAATCACCAAAAATCAAATTTTTAGCACATCTTTTTCTCCAATTTAGCTCCTCTCTTGCATAATTTCCGAGTGTGTCTATGAATTTTGTCCAATAAATGGCATTTCTGCCAATTTCAAGCGAATTTTTCCAAAACCAAAAGCACCCAAATAAATAAATTTCAATTCGTTCGAAAAATTCGTAAAATTCGCTACGTTCCAGTCTACAGTTTTTCCTCTGGAAATTTGGAATGGTAGCAACTCATTAGAATTATGGAAGTTGGCTGAATCATCAAACTTCATTCAATAGCCCCCCCCCCTTTCCTGCATTTTTCTCAACTCTCAATGACATCAATGAGTTGCTATAGGTACGACAAAGGATTTTTGTGATGTTCACGTTGAAATCATCGATCATCGTCATAAAAACCAAATGAAAATTAAATTGCCTATTCGCATGATTTAGATAGGAGTAATACTAGGTTAACTTGCAAAATGGTATGATGAAGATTAGAATTGAAATAATATATGAACAATGAACTTATAGTTCATGAAACGAAATAACTTGAGTTTGATGTCACATTCATCAAAAAATCGTTCCTGTCTATCATCTGATCAAAATTATAACAAAAAAATAGATAAGTTCAGGTAGTACTGTTGTTACCAGTCATAAAGAATGCACCATTTTTTACAAAGAAAAAATATTTTGTATTTGCATCAATATCAATTACGAAATGCTTTACTTACTCAGTTATGAACAATAATATAAAAATTGAATAAAAAATGAAACAAAATAATAGCCGGTGACTTAAAGGTAAAAAAGGAAAGTTACCATTTAAAAAAAATAGGTAAATAGATAGGTGACCTGAACATGAAAACGAACGATTGACAAATAAAAAAATCCATTTGATATAAAATTCACAAAACATGGGTAAAATGACAATAACATTTCTTGATTGAATTATACCTGGAGGAAAAGGTGACACCACTTGGTAACTTTGTTCGCAGACAAAGTAAATAATTAAAAATTATCCTGAAATTGGAAAAAAAAAAAGGGTTGATCAAATCAGCTAAAAATCTTCAATAATCCAGTTCCTCATTCTCAAGTATTCTCTGCCGGATGGCAGTTTCACTGAAAAAAAATACACGTACCTACCTAATTGTATCGCTCAAAAACAAATATTTTACATCACCCCTCTCCCTTCCTTTAGCGTACCTCTACCTAGCGACTCAAGAAATAATCTTTGGCAGTCGTGAATATGCGAAACATCCAATTTCCAATATCCTTATCGCCTTTAAATTTATCAGGATGATACTTTTTAACCGCTCCTCTGAAAGTTAAATAAAAGATAAATTAAAAGGAAATAAAGAAATGAAGCACAAACTAGGTAGATACCATAAGTTTTACCTATAAGCATCGCCGATTTCCTTCTTCGAAGCTCCTTCTTTGATATTTAAAATCTCGCGATATTTTTCTATTTTTTTATCTGGCTCCTCTGCCAGCGAAATGATTAAACTGAACGCCCCTTCTAATTCTTTTTGCTTCGATTCATATTCATCTTTTCTGGCTATTTCGTTTGAACCTAACCAACGTATGGTTTCATCACATTTTTTCAGAATCATTTTTTCATCCAATGGATCAATTTTATTCTTTAGTTTTTCATCTTCGACAGTATTCTTCATATTTACACAGTAGGATTCGAGAGAATTCTTAGCTGCGAACGAGATTCTGCGGCTTTCTTCTTTGACTTTAAACTCTTCAGCTTCTTTGATCATTCGTTCGATTTCTTTCTTGCTGAGACGGTTTCGGTTGTACGAGATATTGATTTGGTTTTCCAGGCGTGTTTTTCTTTCAACTGCGCTTACGTTCAAGATTCCATTAGCATCAATATCGAAGGTAACGTCCATTTCAACTTCTCCCTTAGGTGCTGAAGGAACGCCAACGAGTTCAAATTCGCCGAGTAGATTGTTCTTCTTTGTGTCATCAAATTCACCTTCGTATACTGGAAACCATACTGTGGTTTGGTTATCGTAACGCGTAACGATGCATTTAGTTTTTCTTGTGGGAATAGCAGTGTTACGTTTCACTACCACACTCATTTTTAAGTCCTCATCGACAGCGACGCCAAGTGATAATGGTGTAACGTCGACTAAAACCAAATCTTTTACTTCTTTAGATTTGTCACCATTCAATATAGCGGCCTGAACGGCAGCACCATAAGCCACAGCTTCATCAGGATTGATAGATTTATTCAATTTTTTACCGTTGAAGAAATCTTGTGCTGATTTCTGCACTTTCGGGATACGAGAAGAACCACCTACTAAAACAATGTCGTCAATTTTATCTTTGTCTATTTCAGCATCGCGTATAGCCTTCTCAACCGTTTCAATCAAGCCTCGGAATAAGTCTGCGTTCAACTCTTCAAAGCGAGCACGAGTGATGGAACCACAGAAATCAATACCTTCGTAGAGAGAATCGATTTCAATGCAGGCCTGTGTAGACGATGACAGAGTTCTCTTGGCTCTTTCACAGGCGGTGCTTAAACGACGAAGAGCTTTTTGGTTTTGAGTCAGATCCTTTTTGTGTTTACGTTCAAATTCTTGAACGAAATGGTTCACCATTCTGTTGTCGAAATCTGCTCCACCCAAGTGCGTATCGCCGGCAGTAGATTTCACTTCGTAAACTCCATCATTCATGTTTAAAATCGAAACATCAAAGGTACCGCCACCGAGATCAAAAATTAATACATTACGATCTTCAGACGTCTGAAAAAACAAAAAATATCAGCGAATTAATCGACCAATTGCGATAATGTGGAAATGTTCCCTTGAATTGATACATACTTGTTTATCCAACCCATAAGCAATAGCTGCAGCAGTAGGCTCGTTTATAATACGTAAGACGTCCAAACCGGCAATGGTGGCGGCATCTTTTGTGGCTTGCCGTTGAGAATCATTGAAATAAGCTGGCACAGTGATCACTGCATTTTTAACCGTTTCGCCCAAATAATCTTCGGCGATCTCTTTCATTTTACCCAGCACCATCGACGAAATCTGTGAATAGGCGTAAATAATATACCTATTAATTAAATAAAATTCCATGAGGAATTGATTAAGTGAATGCATATCACATTGATAATTTGAAAACTCACTTCTTCGGGAAGGAACGTTTTAGGTTCGCCATTAATTTCAACTTCAACTTTCGGCTCAGTGTTATCATCAATGACTTTAAAAGGCCAGTGTTTGATATCGGCTTGAACAGAATCGTCGCTGAATTTACGTCCTATTAATCTCTTTACATCTAAATGATAAACAAAAATTATAATCACAAAAGTCTCCAGGACACTTACATAGATACCTACTCATAGAAGCAAAGAATGTTGTATCAAATGATATTTACCGAAAATAGTATTATTGTAATTTCTAATTGCTTGATCTTTGGCAGGATTACCAATAAGACGTTCTTCGTTCGTGAATGCGACATAACTCGGGGTAGTTTTGTTTCCTTGATCGTTGGCGATAATTTCCACTTTTCCGAAACGATAAACTCCAACACATGAATACGTAGTGCCCAAATCAATACCGATCGCTGGGACTTCTGACATTTTCCTGCAACATTGGTAAACGTTTCGCATCGAATTCGTAAAAATTACTCGATCAATTTTCCAGCACACTTCGTCTATTTAAAAATTATCAACATAAAAATGACCAGTTTCGAGTCTAAGAAATAACACAGCGTCACCTCGATCTGGCCTTGTAGATGCCTCACTACCATTGATTTCATTCAAATACCTACGAAATGAAACGAAAAACTTTACTTACCCAGTATGAAATGCAGTTGGAAAAATTGCGTGAATAATTCAACCAGTTACTCTACAATTCAGAAAATACTAATAATCTTGCCCAATAAAAAATACGGTGGTAAATAGATAAACGCAAGCATTGATAATTATATCACAAGACCTGGAAATAATTTCGATTACTTACTCTGGTCATCAAACAAAACACGATTCAAAATCAAACCGACTGAATTCTGTTTTCAATTCTGAACCAGTTTGATACCGCAGATCGAGCACATATCACCGGCGCACCGGCCTTTTATCCTTTTCTTGGAACTAGAAATCAACATTATCTTTGTATTCGACACCGCATTTAATCGGTCCCCGCGCGCGCATTGATTGAATATTTTTCCTCCAAAAATCGAAATTTTAAAACAATTACTTTCATTTTTTTTTACAAAAATATAAATATTCCGTGTAGGTAGGTACCTTACTAAAACCGGTTGCCTACTTAGACTTACACAGAACAATCAAAATCAAAATTTCCTCTTTTGTTTTCCATCTTCCCCATTTATTTTTATTTACTCTTCTATTCATAGAATTTGGAAAATTTCTGACGACATTCCATTTTTCAATGGAAAAAATTCAAGAAAATTTGAATTCGAAAGATTGAGAAAATTTGAACATGGAAGAATTCTGAGGCTGAAAAAAATTTAAGAAAATTAAAGTTGGAAAACTTTGAAAAAATCTAAAAAATAGAAAAAATTAAGAAATTTAAACTCTAAAAAAATGAGGGAAATTTAGACTTGGAACAAATTCTTTAAAAAAATGAACCACAAGCGCACCCAAGGAGGGCTCAGGGAGCTCGAGCCCCTCCCTTAAGCTCGACTAAGAGATTTTTCATTACAAAAATGTGAAAAAAATGAATTTTTTGTTCTTCAAACAAGACTTTTCAAAAAATTTTCGCCCCCTTGATCATTCTTTTTTTAGAATAAACATAATAGGTAATTCTTTCAATCTGAATCAGTTTTTGATGAAATTCTGCCTTTGCGAATCAGTTTGATTTTTGACCGATTTTTCAGTCAAAAATCAATTATTTCTCAATAAATTCTCAATTTGTCAGAAAAAATCAATAATTTTGACTATAATATTAGTTACACAGAACAATCAAAATCAAAATTTTCATTTTTGTTTTCCATCTTCATCCCCATTTATTTACTTTTCTATTCATAAAATTTGGAAAATTTCTGACAACATTCCATTTTTCTACGGAAAAAATTTCTTCAGATTAGAAAAGTGTAATTGACTGTCTGTTCTAAAAAAATCCGAAATTTTTCAATTTTTCTTTGCTTAAGCCTACTGAAAAAACCCTGACTACGCCAACGCCACTGAAATAACAGGTTACTCAATTTTTTCATTGAAATTTGACCCCACCCCTATTTTCCCTAGAAATTCCCAGCTTCTTCCTTGAATAAATTCTGAGTGCGATTATATTAAACTCAAAATTATCAGAGAAAATTCAAAGTTGGAAAAATGTTTTCTTTATGACGAAGAGGGAGGGGGAATGAAAAACCAGATAATGACTTCCATCATAAAGTATTAAGTTCTCTATGCTTCTATAGGATATGAAAAAAATTGCCAGAAAGATAATTATGTTTTGGGCAGGGGATACAATAATTTTTTTAGTCGACTCGTAATAAATATTTTTTTTAAATTCAAAATAATCTGCGAAATTGGAAAAATAGATGGATATGAAAAATTGCAATTCTGATCAATAAAAATAGAGTTTTTTTGCATTTTCAAACACACCTTTCCATAATCAAAAGAGAGTAAAAAGTCTTAAAAATTTCAACGAGTTACTAATTTACAATTTTTCATCCTAGTTCCTAGATACTTAGATGATAGGTAGTAGGTACATATTCATGATGATGTTTTAAAATTTAGTCAATTAAATCGAATAAAATTGCTACGATTCAAAAATCAAATCAATTTAATCCTGTCGCCATTTCTGAAAAAATCAATACCCAAGGTACAAAGACACCTACATATAATTTGTTCAAAAATCCAAAAATGTCTGTAAAAATGAAAAATAGAGCGGTAAAATAATTGAAAAACAAAATACAATAAACAGAGAAATAAACGATCCAAGTATAAAAATAAATGACCATTAATTTAAATTAAGAAAAAAATCAACAAAAATAGGCGAGATTGCATACTTTCTATTGCTTAACTGATAATGATTATGTAATGATAATAAACAACGTCGAGCAACTCATTTTTTTAAAACTGACGGTAAAAAAACTGATCAGACCATCTCAAAATCTTCATTCTTCACGGGCTCGGGAGGATTCTCGTTCGATGCCCGTTTCACTGAAAAATAAACGTAAAAAAATATAAGCATGAATTGTTTCAAACATAAATTCTAATCTATTATTCCAAGAATCTAAAACCTATACCTAGAGCCAACAGAAAAGTTTTGGCCGCCGTAAGCGTACGAAACATCCACGTCCCAATATCCGCATCACCGTCGAATATGTCAGGGTGATATTTCACAGCTTCTCTCCTAAAAAAGCGACACAGCATGAATAAAAATAGACGTCAAAATCTGCGAAATTTTCCTATTTTCCTCACCTATAAGCATTACGAATTGCTTTCTGCGAAGCATCTTCATCGATACTTAAAATTCCTTGATATACTTCTTTTTTTTTACGATCCTCTTCGGCCAGCGTAATAATCAAATCGAATACAACTTCTAATTCTTTCTGCTTAATTTCGTATTCACATTTTCCGGACATTTTTCTCCACTTGAGCCATTTAATGGTTTCATCGCATTTTCTCAAAATCAGTTTTTTGTCGCATGGGCTGATTTCAGATCTCAGTTTTTCATCTACGTAATTCTTCATTTTAACGCAGTAAGCCTCGAGAGAATCCTTAGCAGCAAACGTCAATTTACGTTTTTCTTCGTTAACATTGTATTCGCTAGCTTCCTCGATTATACGTTCGATCTCCTCTTTGCTGAGACGGTTTTTGTTGTACGAAATACATATTTGTTCTTCCTTTTTCGTTTTTTTATCGATAGCGCTCGCTGTCAAGATACCGTTAGCATCGATCTCAAAAGTAACGTCTATGATAGGTTTACCTGCAGGAGCAGGAGGAATACCTTCAAAGGAAAATCCACCAAGAACATCGTTATGCTCGGCTACAACAAATTCCCCTTCAAAAACTTTAACCGGAACCGAAGTTTGATCATTTTGCACCGTAGTGAAACTTTTAGTTACTCTGGTTGGAATGGTGGTGTTCCTTTTTACCATCACGTCCACGTCATGGTACTCAACGTCGGTGCTCAATGATAGCGGAGTGGCATCAATCAAAAGCACATCTCTTCCTATTTTATATTTCCCGCCGTTCAAAATAGCAGCTTGTACAGCAGCTCCATACGCTACCGCTTCATAAGGATCGATAGATTTGTTCAATTCTTTACCGTCGAAGAAATTTTGCAATAACTCCTGCACTTTCGGGACACGAGTAGAGCCACCGACTAAAACCACCTCGTCTATCTCATATTTTTCCATTCCGGTGTCGCATATCGCCATTTCAACCGTTTCCATCAAGATTCGAAATATGTCTGCGTTCAATTCTTCAAATTGAGCACGGTCGATGGACGTGTAGAAATCGATACCTTTGTAAAAGCATTTGATATCGATGGTGCCTTGATAGGCCGATGATAGACTCCTTTTTGCTTGTTCGCACGCCATTCTCAAATTATTCATGGCATTTTCGTCCTGAGAAACATCTTCATTGTGCTGACGTTTAAATTCTTCCACAAAATGGGTTACCATTCGGTTGTTGAAATCTTCACCTCCCAGGTGGGTGTTTCCGGCGGTTGACAGAACTTCGAAAACGCCATCTTTTATGTTCAAAATCGAAACATCGAAGGTACCGCCGCCGAAATCAAAAACCAACACATTTTGTTCCACAGAGTCCTGAAAATTGAACCAGATTAATCGATCAGTTGATTAGAAAAACTGGAAACGTGATTCGAGAGAAAGAGGATACACACTTTTATTCCTAATCCATAAGCAATGGCGGCGGCAGTTGGTTCGTTAATAATACGTAAAACTTTCAAACCAGCAATGGTTGCTGCATCTTTTGTGGCCTGTCTTTGACAATCGTTGAAATAGGCTGGCACAGTGATCACAGCTTTTTTAACAGTTTGACCTAAATAAGCTTCGGCGGTTTCCTTCATTTTACCCAAAACCATCGCTGAAATCTGTTGACAAAAATTATTAAGCAGGTAGGTGGATAAGTAAGTCATCAAGAATTGAACAAATTGGCTACAGTTCAATTTGGAAAAGATTCTATTTCCATGTTTCCAGTTTCCACATTTATCATGTCAAAACTTTTGGCACAAATTTCAAAGTACATATAGGTAATCCTCCCCAGGGGTGCCGAGATCCCCAAAGCTTTTGAGGATTTACCCCCCAAATTTTCTCACAAACTTCCCCCTAATTTTCATACCCCTCCTTATTTTTCGCGACTGTCAATAACTACATATCAAAAATCCGTCATTCTACCTCGTTTTGGTCCTGTCCCTGCTCCCTGGTCCCTAAATCATGATAAGTAACTTAATTTTTTTAAACCATCAGTGACGTTCCGATGGCATTTCTTCGAGAGGGGGAGGTAGGGGGTAAAATCTGTGAAAATTCCCATTCAGATTTTCAATTTGCCCAAATATAAGATAACTACATCAATATTACGTATATCTACCTGCGAGATGAATTTTGCCCGAGTGAAGCGAGAGAGAAAATTTTGGAAAATCTCGAATTCAAGGTGCAGTAAAAAAAATGTTTTGGATTAATTAGCCCCGGCCATTTATACTTTAAAACTACTAACTAAAAGAGAAATACGATAAAGCCGAGCGCAACGAGGCCAAAGGATTTAAAAAATTGGACTTTCAAACATCGAAAATAAGTTTTAAGGAAAAAAAATTAGCAAAATTAGTTTACACAATTTTGAGAAAAAATACGATAAAAAAATCACTTCTATAGGATTTGAATTATTTTAAAATTATGGAAGGAGAAATATACAATAAGGCCGAGCGTAGCGAGGCCAAAGTTTTTGAAAAATTTCGATTTGGGGGTAATTTTAGCAATGGATTGACAAATTTGAGATTTTGGGAGTAATTTCAGAGTTTTAATGTGATTTCGGAAAGGGGCGTCCCCCCAAAATCTTTTGGAAGACTTAGGGCCATATTCATAAACGTTACTTAAGTATCCCTCGGCTAAGTGATGAATTATGGAACTATTTTTCCAGGAGTATTGAAACCCTGGATTCAAATTTTTTTATTCAAATCGAGTAATGAGGATCCTCAAGTATCGATTTATCATTGAAAAATCATAAAATTTTCATTCAATAGCTCAAAGAATTGAATTAAAAATTCATTACTTAGCCGAGCAATACATGAGCATCGTTTATGAATATGGCCCTAAGTCCTCAAGAATTTAGGTTTCTCGGAACCCCTGACCCTCCCCCTATAAGCGCACCCAAGGGAGGGGCGCCTCAGGGGGCTCGAGCCCCCCCCCAGCTTGGACAGGAAATTTTTTTATTGGAAAAATGTAAAAAAACGTGAATTCTTGCTCTTGAAACAGGATTTTTCAAAAAATTTTCGCTCGGGCAATATTTTAATTCTTCTATTTTAAAAATTGATAATTTTTCACTGATTTTTCGGTCAAAAATCACTGATTCCCAGTTTGTCAGAAACAAATCAATAATTTTGACTAAAAAATCAGCAAAAAATAACTGAAATTCTGTAATTTTTTAATTTTACTTGGCTCACATCCGTTTATGAATTATCAACCTAATGAAAATACCTTGACTACGCCAGCGCCACGGAAATAACAAGTTACTGAATTTTTTCATTGTAATTTTACCCCCCCCCCATTTTTTCCAGAATTCTGAGCCCCTCCCTTAAATAATTTCTGGGTACGCTTATGCCTCCCCAATCAATTTTTGAAAAAAAAACAATAAACAAATACCTCTCATAAGTCATAATACTTCAAAAGTGGCCTGGCAACTATCAAAATGGACAAAAATTTCTCGAGAAAAACAAAAACCGCGATTAATTTTTTTTGAGAAATTGATTTTTTTGTTTTGATTTTTAATATTTTTAAAAACAGAAAAATCATGGTTAGGTTAAAATTTCCCTACCATTAAAATAGACACGACCTTTTTTTTTTGCTTTTCAATCAAATACATTTTTTGGTCATTTTTCATTCCTTTGAGTTTCAAATTTTTTTTTTTTGATTGGAACTTTTTTAAAAAAAAAACTCTTTACGCGATCGATCAAAATCAAATTGATTTTTTTTTATTGGAACGATTTTTTAAAACCCTTTGAACGATCGAAATAAGTTTACATTTCGCGGGAGTCCAATTTTTCTGAGCATTTGTTGAAAAGTTTGTAGGTAGGTAGAGGTACATCAAAATACGTAATTTGATAAATGATTTTTTAAAAAACTGTTCGACGACCTAAAATGGATTTACAAGAAAAATTGAATCCGGTATGAAAATATTTTTGAGGCTGAAGGTGCCCGAAAAATTCTGAAAATTTTTTTAATCGCACTCATTTTATATGTTGCTCGATAATTTTTCAAAAATAAATGCTCAAAAAAAAGTTTGGACTACAATTTTCATTTTTTTCGCGAAATTCTAACCTATTTTGATAGATTGCAACAGGGTGTTTTAAAAATATTCAAACAAAAAAAATTATTTGAGGTTCAAAATTCTCAAAAAATTATCAAGTTATTTTGTTTTCCTACCAAAATTTTTCCATTTTGATAGATTCCAATGTCATGTTTCGAAAATTTTCAACAAAAAAATTCAATTTGAAGCTAAAAATGTTCAACAAATTTTAATCGTGATTTTTGTTTTTTTGACAAGATTTTAATTCATTTTAATACGTAGCAAAGCCACATTTGAAATTTTTTTTTAAAATCTGGGTGATTTTTCCTGAAATAGATTCTTAGAGGGATTTAAAAATTCGATTTGGTCATTTTTGCCAAACGTTTTCCCAAAACTTTGCTTCGGTATTGACCAAATTCGACCAAAACAATGTGATTTTTAAGCTCCGGCCCCTTCCCCATTGCACCACTGCAAAATTCCAAAATACTCGTTTCATGAATTTTGGGCCTTTTCTTACAAGAGTACAATTAATGTTTTTGTCCTGCAATTTGGTGAGCCAATTTCAATTCCTAAAGCACTTTTTTGCAGTAGAAGTATAGGCTAACTACGATTAGAGAAACGAGAATGGAAATTTGACCACCTACTTCTTCAGGGTAAAAAGTTTTAGCTTCGCCATCGATTTCTACTTTGAATTTCGGGTTGGTTTTATAATTAACGACTTTAAAAGGCCACTGCTTCATATCATCTTGAACAGTACGATCGCTGAACTTTCGTCCTATTAATCTTTTTGCATCTGAAATGACAAATAGACGAACAACAGTAGTAAGAAGATAAAAGTGTGTCTAAAAAAATATGATAAATAATTTACTCGTGAAGTTAAAAAAAAATACTCACCGAATATGGTGTTTGCGAGATTTGTCTTTGCTTGATCTTTGGCAGGATTGCCGACAACGTGTTCGTCATCAATGAAAGAGACATAACTCGGAGTAATTTTGCTACCTCGATCATTAGCGATAATTTCGACTCTTCCACGTTGAAAAACACCAACACACGAGTACGCAGTACCCAGATCAATACCGATAGCTGGAGTTTCTGCCATTTTACTGTAACATTAATGAGCGTTTCAAAACGTTTATGATAAGGATACAGAACTGAACACGTTTTTTCACAAATAAAATAATTACCTATCTACCTAAATTTATGATATATGCCTTTTATTTAAATAATGAAATAAAATGAGAAACGAAACTTACCTGAAATGAAATCCAATCGGAAGAATGTGAACAATCCGAGAGAGTTTACAATTGGAAAAATTACTTCAAATAAAAAAGTAAAAGTTTGAAACAGGTGCAGTTCAAGTTTAATACCTCATAGGTAGCTTTAGCACAAAAACAATTGTAATTTAAAACATTGAATTAATTAAATTCTGTTGCAAATGAATGCCAACCACATTTCACAATTCACATACAATGTGTTCGATGCCACTGAATGCCTTATCATTTTTTATCTACAATAGGGAACTGAAGCGGACGTTTGTGTGCGTGAAAACTGAGTAAACGCCGCGAGTGTGTGCGTAAGTAAACAATCTCATTTGGTCCCAACTGAAAATGGCTTCCCATTGGATCAAATGAGAAATTGAAAATTTTCAAGTTCAATTTTCTCCATATTCAACGCTGCGATTTTTTCGAAACATGAATATGTTAGAGAAGAAACATTCCTCTTTAACATACTATTTTTTCAACATTATTCCTGCGTTAAATTTTAAAAAATTTGAATCCGAAAATTTGAATTTTCTCATTTGATCCAATGTAAAATATTTTTGGTTGGGACCAAATGAGACTGTCTACAAACTGGAGCCAATAACAACAACATTTTTTTGACGTCACGCTTCAGTTCCCTATCACAAAAATCGCAACCAGGGATTCACGTGGGTAGAGTACTAATCTGGCTTTAGTACTCTAACGTGGGTGGTGGAAGGATCAGAGCATTGGAATTCAAGGCGCATGCGCAACACTGAACCACCGCCGCACCGGTTCCAGGGTTGTTGTTTGTTAGTTCCACAAGGGAGATGATAGACTCACAGGGTTTCAGTCTAATGATTCATTCGTTCGCTCTTTCTGTTCATTCTTCTGTCTTCTCAGTTCTCACACGTGAGTCTGCTATTGCTACGTATTTTTTTCAACTCCGTAATAATTTTTAACAATTTTTTAACCAATTACCTTCTCATAATTTTTTCAACTCCAATTTTATTTGTACAATTTTTAAATTACCTTCTCATAATTTTTTCAACTCCAATTTTATATTCATTTGTACAATTTTTATTTCTACAACATTTTTTAAATTCAAATTTCTGTCGAATTTTTTTAGTTTTTTTCGACTCCAAATTTTTTCACTAAATTTTCATCAACTCAATAATATTTTCAACTCAAATTCTTTTTGAAAATCTTTTCATCGATGTAGGAATTTTTATTTTTTTTTATTGTTATTCCATCAGTCCCAATATTTTGTATAAGGTACAATTTATTGAAATAAGAAGTAGGAAAACAACCAATTTATTATTTTTTATTAAAAATATTGGTCATAATAGGTAGTAGGTACTCAAATTATTAAAATATAGAGAACAAAAGTAGAAAACATCAACAATGGTAAGAAACAATGCTAATGCACACTAAACTTAAAAATAAGTACGTAGGTATAGAATGAAGTACACATTTATGAAAATTTTCTGAAAGATAAATTGCATAAAAAATTAAAAATTTTGATTTGAAACAAACTACAAATCCATATTTAGCGATGGAAAATCTATAACCACGTTTTCGCAACCAGCTGTATCCACCTCTTCAATTTGGCACACTGTACTCTGGTTATTTTTGGAACGTTTTTTCGGTCGTGGTAAATCCGATACAAGTAAAGCTGAACTCCCAGGCAAGGTAGTTGAACTTGATGGAAAGGTACCACTATCCATAAAATTTTCCATAAACTTGTATAATTTGCATATCTTCCTTTTCAATACATCGTTGGTAAGAGTTGGATCAAGCATAAAGGAACGGTCATAGCAGTTTTTCATCAGTTCCCTGATTTCCGATGTCGGAACTAATTTTTCAGATGAGCATGTAGACTCTGGCGGAGAAACAACTACAGGAATTGTTTCAGCAGAGTCCACACTCTGAGGAACCATCGGATCTGATGAAGCAACAACTGTAGTTGTTTCTCCATCAGAACCATTGTGTTCCTCCTAAAAATTAGTTTCAAACACAGAATATTTGGGATCGATAGTTAGAAAAGGACTTGATAAGTAATGAGCAGGTAAAGTATTGAATTCATAACCAGGAACATACAATGTGATAGCAAGGATGTGCTTACATGGAAATCTAAATTTTGAGAAATCATAACACGAGCACGATGGATGAGAAAAGTCGACAACATGTTGTTTTTTAGCATCAGTTTCACTTCGTACGAGGAATACAGTCCTTTCTTCATAATTAAGCATCGCAATATTTTCAGACGAAAAATCACTCTGAGCTGTTAATAACCTTTTGCTCACGTGTCTGATGAAAAAGCCAGGCCTGTTATGGAGATACTCCGGAATTTCTGTATTGTATCTTTTATAATTTGAGTTTAAGGCAGCGTTATTGTGTACGTAAGTCTTGAACGAATCAGTTAAAAAATCATTCATTATCTTTTCTAAAACTCCACATAGAGTTTTTTCCAGAGCTTAAAACCGTTTGAGATTCAATTGGTTGTTGTTGTTATGGTATGTAATATTTGAAAATCAAACGGTTTTGGTTTTGGGTTTTGAAAAGGTTTTTATCAAACGTCCAAAATCGTTTCAAAAGGTTTTGAAATTTTCAAATCCCATTTTTTTAGGTTGGGGTTTTGAAAAGGTTTTGAAAAATTTTTCAATGCATCATGTTATGGTTTTGGTTGTGGTTTCTAGTTTGGTATTTTCGTGGTTATGGTGGTTATGGTTTTTGATTAAAACCGATTCAAATTTCAAACGGTTATAGTGGTTGTTATGGTTTTTTTTTCTCGATTTTAAATTTTTAATAGGAAGTACTTGAAAAATAATAATTGTTTGGTACACTTGTAGTCTCAAAGTTCAAAATTTATTAATCAAGAAAAACTTTCAAGGAAACAATACAAATTACAAAATACAAACTTATAAAAGATAAAACACAAAACTCAAAATTTCCTTTAAAATAGGAGATCGAGATGCTTAAAATAAAAACTAGAAAAAACCAAACTTGAACTGACGAAACAGGGTTTGGAAAACCAAAAATTTGTGGGTTTTCGTTTTCGTTTTTGTTTCTGTATTTGCAATTACGTTTTCGTTTTTCATGAAATTATAACGTTTTCGTTTTTCAAAAACGTTTTTCTTCGTTTTTCATTTTTTTTCATACACATATGAAAATTTGAACTTTGCTAGTTTTGTGAGTTTTTTTTTCGTTTTTCATGAAATTATAACTTTTTTTTTCATTTTATTTTTTATAAATATATAAAAATTTGAAGTTTGCTACTTTCGTGAGTTTTTTCATGTTTTTTTTTTTTTTGGGGGGGGGGGGGTTATGGAGTAGACAATAGACATTCACAAATCAGTGTTGCCACTAAATTTAAAAAAAAATTCAAAACCGATTCGCGAATCGGTTATTGGTGGTTGTTGTGGTTTCAATCAAATAAGATTGAAATGGTTGTTATGATGGTGGTATTTTCTAAATATTGAAAAAAATATTTATGGTGGTTATGGTTTCGGTTATTTTAAAGTGATTTTGTTTTGGTTATTGTTTTGGTAATGGTTTTTTAATTTTTTTTTTCAATCGGTTCTTTATGGTTCTTTTCGGTTATTTTACTCAAAATTTTTGAAACGGTTGTATTGGTTGTGATAACCGTTTGAAATTTTCAAAATTATCTGGTTGTGGTTGTTGTGGTTTTGGTGGTTTTAAGCTCTGGTTTTTTCTCCGTATAAAACAAGATAACTATGTTTCAACACTTTATGTTGCGACTCGATACCATTATTAGTATTAATTACAAACATGCATTCTTCGTCAAAAAATGCCCTAGTCCACTTTTCTCGAACAGGCCGCCAAGTGGATAAATAATACTTTTGAACTTTGAGATTATTTTTCCATGCATCTGTACTCTTCATTTCTTGTTCAATGTTATCGAAATCTGTATCATTGTTTGAATCCGCCAACTTTTTAAAATATCCTAGCAGAAGTTTCTTTTCAACTTCGTTACTGATATTTTCTTTTTTAGAAAACCACCGAACCCACGCTTTCGGTGGAAATCGCATATATATACCGGACAATTGAAACAGCTGGTTATTGCGTTAATTTCAGCATCACAATAATCTGTAAGAAAGTAGGTCGGCTTCCAATCAAAATTTTCATCACACATCCACTGTTTAAAAATTTCCAATGCTTCAGCTATTGAAGTCGATGTTTCCCATTGTAAGGCGAAAATACCAGCAACAATATAGTTTACATTTGTTTTAACAACGATGCTAAAAAGAGGTATCGAATATTTTGTAGTTTTGTAAGTAGAATCCAACAAAACAATACTACCGTAACGACTTAAAAGATCTCGCTGCCATTTAGCTTGGAAACAAAATAAAAATGAATCCGAAATATTTTCATCGGGATTTTCGTAATATGGTCGGTAAAAATAATTATTATCTGGGAATTCTTTCCGCCACTGATTTATTTTGGAAGCTAACGCGATTTGATCTATCTTGCTTTGCCGGTTGGCATATATGTATTTCAATACATGATTTCGGATAATTCTTTTAGATGGAAAGAAAGCTCTGGAAGTACTACAAACATTATTACCAACACTTTGCTGAACAAAACTTTTCAGGATCGTTTTTATTGTTTGAATGTTGGTTATTCCATCGTTGACGAGCTCCTGTATTTTAACTTTCAAAGAGTCATCCAAAGTTTGATTCATAAATGTTGTCCAAACTGAATGATTATGTTCCGATTCGACACTGAATGAGATATAATAAAATGTTTCACTGGTAACGGACGTAGAATCATTCTTAAGCTTTTCCTTCAGATTTTTCAAGTTCTGTTTAAAAAAAACACAAATGAACACCTTTTACTAAACAATTATTTCAACAGATACCATCAAAATGTCTAAGATCAAAATTTTTCCAAGAAATATTATCGATTAAAGACGTATTGGTTTAATTTTTAGTTTATTTTGAGGACAAAATTAAATACGTACATCAAGTTTCTCATATTTCAACGATTTTATTCCTTTGATACAGAACTCTTCAAAACTTTTTATTTTTATAACTTTCATTGAAGCACTGCAGTCTGTTTTCTTACTGGGCTGTAGTCTAAATCGCCGGTGTTTTTGTTTCCCATGATCAAGCTACGTATGTAATATAAACGTTTAAATTAAAAATTGTAGTTAATTCAACATTGAATGACAGATAAAAATTAACTTCAGGTATGCATACCTCTGCAGCAGTCAAACTTTCTTTTTTTTGACCAAAATATTTTGGTCCATTTACACACTGCATCAATGCATAAGATTCAATGATGAATGGGGTACCAGAATACGGTATGCTACCTGTACTCCAGGAGATTCGACGTTTATCTAAAATGCAACAGACAGAATGCAATTAATTCATATTTTTTAGGTTTTATTGCAGAAGCATAATGTGATTTTTAATATAATTACCTGGAGCAGTGGATTCAGAATGTCGTGTTGTGTATGACATTCCATATTTTTCTAATAACGTTATAAAATCTGTGTACTTTTCTTCTCGAAGTTTAACTTGATACTCTTTTTCATTTTTTACGTACGTTAACGTTACACTCAAATTTTTTATCTGATCCTCGAATTCTTCGAGCGTATGCATTTTTATAATTGAATTAAAACATTTTTCCAGACATAAAAATTAAAAAAGTTAATCACAATCATCAGAAGTATGATAAGAACTTCGGATCCAAACAGGCTAGTACGAATAAAGCACGGGAAATCGCGTCAGTGCAGCCAACATTCCGCAGCTTATTTCGCACCCAATTACATACTTCGTAGTTGACGAACTGAACTTGGCGTAAATTTGATGATGATAATATGATTTAATAATTTAAATGTTTCATCTATTCATATGACCGAAAATCTACCTCTACATACACCAAAATACTTCATACGTATGTACTTCTAGTATGAAAGAAATAAAGATCGATCTGGAATTCTGGATCTTCGATACGATATCAGAAGTTATATGTAGCTTAAGTACGATTACGAATTACGTATATTTCTACAAATAAGTAGCAGTTTACGACTTTACATACGTCTTTTTGCCAAAAGTAAAGGTGTATTCATGTTTTTTGTTTGCAATGATCGACAATCATTTCTGAATTCCGATACATAATGTACCTATTGGAATTCAGAAATGAAGATCCAGATCGACCTTTGTTTCTTTCAAACTAGAAGTACGTATGAAGTATGCTTCTTCGGTGTAGGGGTAGATTTTCGGTCATAAGTATAGATGAAACAGTTAAATTAATAAAATCATCATCAAATTTACGCTAAGTTCAGTTCGTCAACTACGAAGTATGTGATAGGGTGCGAAATAAGCTGCGGAATGTTGGCTGCACTGACGCGATTTCCCGTGCTTTATTCGTACTAGCTCCAAACAGAGTTGCAAAAAGAGCGAACGAATGAATCATTAGACTGAAACCCTGTGAGTCTATCATCTCCCGTTTCGCAAGCTCGAGCGAGGAGCTACTCGATGAACAAAATTGATCAAACTTCATACCACTTTTTAGTTTTTACCAATGTTCTGTTTGCTCCTGAATTACTAAATTTTTAGATATAGGTAATTTACTGATTTTACACGATGTGCAATTTCGCCTTTTTTTTTCGAGTCCAAAATTACTATGAGCCTGGATATAGAAACCTCCCATATGCGTCAAAGATCGGTTTTTGAGTTGAGGCTCCCTGGATTCTACTCCTTCTGAAAGGCCTAAAATCATTGTCAACTCAAAATCCAATTTTTGACACCAAAGAGTGGTTTTTATATCCAGACTCATGTAATTTTCCTCCAACATTTTACCAAGTACAAGTACAAACAATTTTTAAAAAAATTCCAAGTAACCAACTCAAGTTCAAATTTCCAGAATATTCTCAAAAATGTTGAGAATTTCTCAAGTTTCTTGAAAATACTGTAAAAACTAGAACTTGGATACGATTTTTGAATTGGAAAAAATTTTCATTAAAATTATTCTTGGAATATTCTCAAGAAAAAGGTAAAAATTTCAACTGGAAAAAGATTTCAAAATATTCAAACCAGTTCAAATTTTCATTAAAATTTTCCAAGTTGAATTTGTTAAAAAATCATTTCAACTCCAAAATATTTTCAATTCTACGATTACTCCCATTCTAACTTGAACGTCGAATTGAAAAAATGTTTGGAGTTGAAAATCCAGGAAGACCAGAAAAAAAATGCTCTGCTGGGAACATTACTATACATTTCAGATTCTAATGATCCCTAGAACAATTGAATCATTTTTCATAAACGTTTTCCAAAATTTGGTAAAATTTTTAAAAAAATTACAATTTTCAAAACTTGATTGAATTTTCAAACATTTTGTCAATTTTTCAAACAAAATAATGAACTTATCAAACCATGGACAATTATTTTAAAAATTGGATTCCTCGACAATTTCCTACAGTAAAATTCCTGCTGGCCAAAAATGTCAAATTTGCCTAGATACATTACAATTTTTCGACAAAATTTTGAAAATATTTTTCTCAAGATTTTTCCTCCTTCTGTCAAATCCTAATCATGAGAAACCCTGGGTAAATTTTAAAATGTCGAAAAATTGAGATTCTACTCATTTTCAACAGTCAATTAAATACTCGTGGTTTCACAAATCTTCCATTTTATCAAAAAAAAAAATTATTTTACACCTCTCCTCTCCTTCCTCCCTTCATTGTACTCCATTTACGTCCCTAACTATTTCTCAACTGTTGATACGATTATAATGGAATGTGACGTCTAGATCAAAATTAGCTCCTTACGTGTAAAAAAACATAGAAAGACGTAAACTGATTTACATAATCTTCCAAGTCAGGAACTACTAGAAACATTATTCGAAAAGAAAACTGTTAAAATTTTCCATAGAAAAGTGAGGAAAGGATAAACATTTGTACGATGGTATGTATTTCGAAAAGATGAAAAATTTCCCTACTCATTATCAAATGCATTGGGAAGGAGATGCAAATGATTATTTTCCAGTTAATTTGTCATAATTTTCAAATAAATGAAAATAATCAGCAAAAGCGAAAGGGTGTCGGGTAAGTGGTCTGCCATACTTCATTTTTGGATATAACCGGGTACCACTAAAAAAAAAGTTAGTGAATAAGTTGCATAGGTATCTTGAAAATTGAAAGGCCAAATGATGTTTTTTAAAAAATCACCTAAAAATTTTTTTCAACCATGGGAATGGATAGTACTTTGAAAACTAGAATAAATTTTCATCATATTACTTTTTGCATAACTCGAAAATTGAAGGAGCTACAAAAAATTTTGTTCGAAAAAAGTTCTAAAAAATTGAACTAATCAAGGGAATGGCGAATGGATAGTATGTTGAAAAAGGAACAAATTTTGTTCTACAGACTGTTTGCCTAACATCAAAAATGAAGGGGCCAAGTGTCATCCAAAATTGAGAAAATTTTAAAATTTTTTGAAGCCCACATTTTTTGAATGACCCATAGACCCTTCATTTTTGATGTTAGGCAAAGGGTCTGTAGAACAAAATTTGTCCATTTTTCAACATAATTATGTACTATCCATTCCCTTGATTAGTTTATTTTTTTAGAACTTTTTTCGAACACAATTTTTTGTAGCCCCTTCAATTTTCAAGTTATGCAAAAAGTCATATAATGAAAATTTATTCAGTTTTCAAAGTACATCCATTCCCATGGTTGAAAAAAAATTACGTGATTTTTTAAAAAACATCATTTGCCCCTTCAATTTTCAAGATATACAACTTGTTCATCTAACGGTTTTTTTTTTAGTGGTACCTACCCGGTTATATCCAAAAATGAAGTATGACAGACCACTTATCGGACACCCTGTATATCTAAGACCGTCTGAAGGAAAAGAAGGGTCGATATTTTGTCACAAAAATTTCGAAACAGATTTTTTATGACAATGTTGACCCTCTTCCTAGATGACGTTTTTTATGCATACTTTTTTTTTTCTTTGGTCAAAAAAACACGCCGCATTTTTCTCTATTTTCCACGAAAAAATAAGTTTTGTGCGGGTTACAAAACCTGCTGTAGGTCTAAAAGAAAGCAACCCAAATCAAAATTTGACCATTGTTTTACATTTTCCTACATGCCTTTCACCACGAATCTTACAAAATTTTGGTAATGTATTTCTCGCGACATCCCATTTTCTCATTATCTACCTACCTAATGGCGCAGTTGGTAAAAATTATTCCAAAAAAGCAATACCCTATCTAAAATAAAATTTTCTTAGAGTCTATACACCTACTTATTAAATCACGAACCTTCATTTATTTCTGGAATGAAAAAATACAATTAGGTATCAATCAGAAATATGTAGACGCACTCTTGGAGACGGTAAAACATTAAAAATACAAAAAAAGGAAAACAATTTCACCGAACACCTACAATAAATCACAATAATAAAACAATAAATAACAAAATATGAAAAATTCAAAAATAATATGCAAAGTAGGCAGATAGATAGGTATATAAGTACATAGACAATTAACAAATCGATAAAATCACACTTGTTCGAGAATTATGATTAGGTGAAAATGTGAGACGATGCAACACTGCATAGGTATAAATAAATAATAATTAAACAATTTTCTTGACACAGAAAAAAAAGAGGATCAAATCAACCAACAATCTTCCAGATTACAGTTTCATTTTCATGTTTCCGAATTACTTAAATGATATCTAAGCTTAAATTAGAAAATGAATAATATTCCATACTATTTTCACTCAGATTGTTACCTTACCTACCTATTTTTCATCAAAGAGAAAAGTTTTGGCTGCAGTAGCAAAACGAAACATCCACGATGAAATATCCTTATCTCCTTTGGATTTGTCGGGATGATATTTCACAACTGCTTCTCTAAAATTTTGATAAAGGACGAATATTAAGTAATATAAAAATCGGCCACAACAATCACAAAAACTAGTCATTTACCTATAAGCTTCATAGATTTCTGATTGCGAAGCTCCCTCTTTGACATTTAGAATTTCGCGATATTTTTCTATTTTCTTATCTGGATCCTCGGCTAACGAAATAATTAAACTGAATGTACTCTTCAATTCATTCAGCTTGCGTTCATATTCCTCTGTTTCTGCCACTTCATCCGGACTTAACCAACAAATGGTTTCGTCGCATTTCTTCAAAATCATATCTTTGTCAAATTTGACAATTTTATCCTTCAGTTTTTCATCAACGATGGTGTTCTTCATGGTGATACAGTAGGACTCGAGCGAGTTCTTGGTGATGTACGCAGTTTTTCGTTTTCCTTCTTTGACTCTGTGTTCTTCAGCTTCCTTGATCATGCGTTTGATTTCGTCAGGGCTAAGACGATCTCGGTGGTATGAAATCGTGATTTCATTCTGAATACCCGATGCTCTTTCGACAGCGCTCACGTTTAAGATACCGTCAGCATCTATATCAAAGGTAACATCGAATTTAACTTCTCCCGCAGGTGCTTGAGGAATATTAACGAGCTTAAATTTACCTAGCAGATTGTTGTACTTAGTTTCACTAAATTCACCTTCGAAGACATCGAAGCTTACTACAGTTTGGTTATTCCGCGATGTTTGAAAAAGATTTGTGATTCTGGCCGGAATGATAGTGTTACGTTTTACAACCACCGCCATTTCATTCGTAAATTTGATAGCGATTCCAAGAGACAACGGCGTAACATCCACCAACACCACATTCTTTATTTCCTTCGATTTGTCCCCATGCAAAATAGCAGCTTGTACAGCAGCACCATATGCCACAGCTTCATCCGGATTGACAGATTTATGTAATCCTTTACCGTTGAAAAAATCTTGCAATAATTTTTGAACTTTTGGGATACGAGAAGAGCCTCCCACTAAAACGACCTCGTCAATCTTATTTTTGTCCATTTCTGCATCCTTAATCGCTTTTTCGACAGCTTCCATCATTTCACGAAACAAGTCAGCGTTCAATTCTTCAAAACGAGCACGTGTGATCGAACTATAGAAATCAATGCCTTCATGAAGGGATTCCACATCGATATTAGCCGTAGTGCTTGCTGATAGAGTCCTTTTAGCGCGTTCGCAGGCAGTTTTCAAACGACGTAGGGCTTTTTTGTTCAGAGAGAGATCCTTTTTATATTTACGCTCGAATTCTTGGACGAAATGGTTCACCATTCTGTTATCGAAATCTTCGCCGCCCAAATGTGTATCTCCGGCGGTTGCTACCACCACGGTAACGCCACCTTTTATATTTAAAATTGAAACATCAAAGGTACCACCACCGAGATCAAAAATCAAGACCTTGCGTTCGTTAGCATTCTGAAAAAACGAAGTGAATTAATCGACGAATCGATGAGAAATTACTTACCTATTTGGTTAAAAAGTTGACTGAAAATAAAAACGAAACATACTTTTTCTTCTAATTCATAAGCGATGGCAGCAGCGGTTGGTTCGTTAATGATACGCAATACGTCTAATCCAACAATGGTAGCGGCATCTTTGGTGGCGTTTCTTTGAGAATCGTTGAAATAGGCTGGCACAGTAATTACGGCTTTTTTAACGTTTTTGCCTAAATAAGCTTCAGCCGTCTCTTTCATTTTACCTAGCACCATCGATGAAATCTGTTGACAAAAGTAACACGTGAATATGTAGCTCTGGAAACTGAACGAAATACCTATGAGAATTTGAAGACTTACTTGTTCAGGGAAATAGGTTTTAGTTTCGCCTTTAATTTCAACTTTAATTTTTGGTCTGGTCTTATCGTTGATGACTTGAAAGGGCCAGTGCTTCATATCAGCTTGGACAGTATCGTCACTATAGTTACGGCCTATTAATCTTTTCACATCTGAAATGATGGCCTGGAATGGTTACAAATAAGTCTACAGAAAACCTAACAAGTTATGGTCATGATTACTCACCGAAAATTGTATTATTAAAATTTCTCGCAGCTTGATCTTTGGCAGGATCGCCGATAAGACGGTCGTCATCTGTAAAAGCGACATAACTCGGCGTGGTTCTGTTACCTTGATCGTTGGCGATAATTTCGACTTTTCCGAAACGATAAACTCCAACACAAGAGTACGTTGTACCCAAATCAATACCGATAGCTGGAGCTTCTGCCATTCTAATGTAAGAAATATTAGAAGGAGATTTAAACAAAGATCATAACAAAAATGCGATACACAGAATTGAATACGAACAAGTACAGCGTGTCCGGTGAGTGGTCTGCCATACTTCTTTTTTCGATATAACCAGGTATCTTGAAAATTGAAGGGACAAATGCTGTTCCCAAAAAAATCACGTAACAATTTTTTTCAATCATAAAAATTGATAGTACTTTGAAAACAGAATAAATTTTCATTATATGGTTTTTTACATAACTTGAAAATTGAAGAGCTACAAAAACTTTATTCGAAAAAAGTTCTAAAAAATTTAACTGATCAAGGGAATGAATAGTATGTTGAAAAATGAACATATTTTGTTCTACAGACTTCTTGCCTAACATGAAAAATGAAGGGGCCACGGGTCATTCAAAATAAGTGGGCTTAAAATTTTTTTTAATTTTTTCAATTTTGGATGACCCGTAGCCCCTTCATTTTTGATGTTAGGCGAGAAGTCTGCAGAACAAAATTTGTTCATTTTTCAACATACTATCCATTCCCTTAATCAGTTCATTTTTTTTAGAACTTTTTTTGAACGAAATTTTTGTAGCCTTTCAATTTTCAAGTTATGCCAAAAGTCATATAATGAAAATTTTTTCAGTTTTCAAAGCACTATCCATTCCCATGGTTGAAAAAAAATTTTACGTGATTTTTTAAAAAACATAATTTGCCCCTTCAATTTTTAAGATATGCAACTTGTTCATCTAACCTTTTTTTTAGTGGTACCCGGTTATATCCAAAAATGAAGTATGGCAGATCACTTTTCGGACACCCTGTGTAGGCAATTACACAAAATTGACAATTTTCAATCATGAATTAATAGGTATATCACAATTTTTTGAAAGTACCTTCAAAATGTGCTCATATTCGACTGGGTAATAGCTAAATAGGTACATGTAAAACAAAAACTCACTCAAAATGAAATTCAACCCAAAGGATGTGAATATTTGATCCAAGATGTTACACAATTAGAAAAATGGCGTCGAACGATTAAACTTAGATAATGTATAGAATACTCCCATTTGCACTGTAATATCTATATACATTTAAAACACAATCCTTTCTAACGTTTTAGTTCCCCGAAAAATCGAATTAGAATTGAATTATTTCGTGAAATCTTGACCACTCTTTACATATAAAAAGTTTGATTTAACACAGCCTAATCTAATCTCGAAATTCACAATCACAACCGACGTGTTCAATGTATTTCGGTTCATTCGGAATCACAGTATGAATAGTGATAGGATATCAAAATGGTGATATCGATACATATCCATATCTCTTCAAGTATCAAAGTATCGATATGTATCAAAATTTTTGTTTCTCAGCTGAAAACCCAAAAGAAGCGGCGATTTTTTTTCAAAAAACTAGCAACATTTTACTGTCTGTGCAAAGTCATGAAGTTGATGAACAAAGTCATGAAGTTGATGAATAAGAAATAAAAATCCGCTCAAACCTTCCCGCCAAAAATATTATTAAAATTGATTTATGAATTTTGTGAAACGTAATTTCAGCTGAAAAAGTCCCTTTTTAGTATCGATCCGATATCGATCTCGCTGGATCAATATCAAAAATATCGATATCCAATTTTGGTCGATATTCCCATCACTAAGTATGAATTGCGCACATCTGGCGCACTGACAGGAAAACAGGATATTCAAAATACAGTTTGTTCCAAAAGACGAAACTAAAGTTTCTCTTTTCAAAAATTCTACATTTTCCCATCTTTTAAGAAAAAAATACGAGTTTTTTTCCATTTCAATAAGTAGGCATAAAAAAATTTGTTTCGTACAAAAAAAAAAGTTCAATTTCATTCAAACTATTTTTTTCAATTACTGGGCGAAACTGGGACTTTCGATTCTACAGTCTACAATTACGCAATGGAAAATTTTTCATCTCCATTTCTGTCTTGATGTAACACGAACCGGTTTCTGGCATGCAAAATGTGAGATCTCATTTGACGTACTCAATGTAAATTTCTACCATTAACCAAAGAGTTAAAAGTTATCTAAACCCTACACCTTTCCGGCGACGTGCCTTTGTGAAAACTTAGCACAGCCAACACAACAATACAACATATCAGAATTATTATCGAATTGATGTGACTGGATATGCAGTTCTTTTTGTAAATTATCAAATTTTTCTCGTCAAGATCAACAAGAGGGAAGTTGGGAAAGAGTTGAAAATAAAATCGCCTTCTACATACATCTCAGGATGCATAAAACCCGTTTCGAATTTTTCAATTGTTTTAAATTAAAAAAATAACTCGAGCGAGAATTTCTAAATATTCGACTTTCTATGATCTTTTCAAAAATCACAAAATTCTTCAATTTTTACTTTTTTTTCAGGTTTATAGGATTTTTCGACTTCCTTGGGGTTTTTGAAGAATGACAACCATGGAAAACGAAATACGAAATAACAAAAAAAAAACTAGATCATTTTTATTTTTTAGAAAAAAATTACAATAATATTCTGAGTAGGTACCTAGCTAGGTACTTGACCAAAAATTTTTTGATTTTTTTCGAAGTTAAAATGACCAAAAAACAGGAACCCAGGTACTTGTAAAAAATTTCAGCAAAAAAATGACTTTAACCAAAATTTAAAAAAAAAATATCAAGTCACTGAAAAAGTGACCTATTTAGATGTCTCATGCTTCATTGCAAATTCAACCTCGAGATGTGCAAAAAAATGAAAAAAAAAACTGATTTTTTAAACTAGTTGGTGCTATAATTTACTTATGTACTTACACGTTCACTACCAAATGGTAGCCTAAACCTAATTGAAATTATTGTTACGCTCGTGTCATTTACGATTGCAATGGCACAACTCATTTATCCTTTTTTCAGTCCCTCTTCTCCAGCTCAATGCTTCTTTCAGAATTTTCCATTTCAAAGGAAGTAGGGGGAAAAATCGGAGGTGGATTATAACATCTCTATTACAACATTACGAAGAAATTAAAAATCTCTCAACTCGTTATATTTTGTAGAGGGAATGCAAATTATTATTTTATAGCTGATTTGTGATAAAAAAGTACAGGGCGACTTGAAAATACTGCAACTCAAAAATTGCTTCGTAAAAAAAAAAAATAAAACAACGTCCAACGAATAATAAAAAAATCCCAACAAAATACAGTTAGCGCTCCTTCCTCCTCAAAAAATATCAACTCATCTTCCATTATTAGTAACCAATCATTAAAAATTTTTAGACTTTTTTCAATTTTTGTATTCTTCAAGAAAAAAAAATTCCAAATCCAAAATTTTGAAAATCATAAAAATTGAAATATTTAAAAACTATAGTTGCACATGAATACATGATAAAGTTTTGAATAAGGATAAAAAATCACTGAATGCAGATTTTGCATAATCAATAATTTGTAAGGGTAAAAATTTACAAAAAAAGATTATGTTTTTATGAAATTGGCAACACCACATCAGTAGGCAACCTAAATAACAAAGAAAAAAAGTTGAGTTCGCGAACTTTTGGGTTGCCCTGTATTATCAAGGAATTCAGAATAAATGAAAAATAATCTACAAAAGTAGAAATACAGAAAATACTCGTGAAAAATTGCAACTTTGACCAATAAAGATGAACAGTTCTAGCAATTTCATGACCATATTTTTCTGAAACAAAAACTATTTTTAGGTACCTACCTAAATAAATTTCAATTTTTTACAAACAAATTCGTAAAATTTTCAAATTCCAGCGAAAGTCCTTTTTTTGGATACATTCTAAAATGTTAACAACTAATATGAATTCTGCGAGCTTGACTGAATCATAATTTTTCAACCAATACACCCCCTCCCCCCCCCGCAGTACGCAAATTCAAACAGCTGAACATAATCATACGAAATGAACTGTTAAAAAAATCAATCGCACTTTGCAGTATTCAAGAAATATTACATAAATAGAAACAGATGTCTTTTCAGACATCAAAATCCGTCAAAATCCCCTTCATGAAGTACAATTTCGCACACTTCATAGTTATCAATAAAGGATCAAAGGGTTGGTAAAATTCATTAAAATGAGCAAAATGTCACGGTTTCTTGATCGAATTACGTCTAAACAAAAAGTTATAACAACGCTTGGCATTTTTTTTTCATACAAAAAGTAATCAATTAAAAATCAAATTGAAATTAAAAAACAAGGTTGATCAAATCAACTCAAAATCTTCTAGATTTCCACTTCAAAATCATAAATCATTGTGTATCTTCATCAGATGGCAGTTTCACTAGAAAAAAATATACGTAAAATTGCATCGTTTAACGCGAATATTTCATATAGACCCCGTTCCCCCCTCCTGAACTATACTTACCATGTGACCCAAAAAGAAATCTTTGGCCGTCGTATACATACGAAACATCCAGGTTCCAATTTCTTTATTGCCTCTCAATACGTCGGGATGATATTTCTTAACAGCTATTCTGAAAATTCAACTAAAAATTAACACAAGTACGGTAATCATGGCAAAAACAATGAAGGCGTAAAACCCGCCATAAAATTTACCTATACGCATCATTGATTTCTTTTCTCGAAGCTCCTTCTCTAATATTCAGAATTTCACGATATTTTTCTCTTTTTTTACCTGGCTCCTCTGCCAGCGATATAATCAAACTGAATGCACCTTCCAATTCTTTCTGCTTTAATTCGTATTCGTCTAAATCACCTATTTCTTTCGAACGCAACCAATGGATAGTTTCATCGCATGTTTTCAAAATCATTTCTTTATCGAATAAGTTGATTTTATACTTTAGTTTTTTCTCCCCGACGATTTTCTTCGTGTTGATACAGTACGATTCCAAGGTGCATTTAGCATTGCTGGTTAATTTGCGTTTTTTATCTTTAATCCTGTATTCTTCATTTTCCTTGATCATACGATTGATTTCATCTTCGCTGCGAAGGTTTCTGTCGTACGAGATGTTGATTTGGTTCCTGACACCCGTTTTTATTTCGACAGCGGTTGCGTTCAAGATACCGTTAGCATCGAGATCTAAGGTAATCTCTATTGCAGGTTCCCCCTGAGGTGCTGGAGTAATGCCATCCAGGTCGAATTGACCAAGTAGATTGTTGTACTCAGTTTCATCAAATTCGCCTTCGTACACAGGAATCTCTGCTGTGGTCAGGTGACCATATAACATTGGCATTAATTGAGATTTTCTGGTTGGAATAGTGGTATTACGTTCAATAATTACGCGCATGTTTCGGCATCCTTCATCACATCCAATACCTAACGAAAACGGAGTTACGTCTACTAACACCAATTTTTTAGATTTGTTGCCATGCAACATATCAGCCTGTACAGCAGCACCATAAGCTACTGCTTCATCAGGATTGATGGACTTATTTAATACTTTTCCATCGAAGAAATCTCGTATCAGTTGCTGTATTTTCGGAATACGGGAAGAGCCGCCCACTAAAACGACATCGTCAATCTGCTCTTTGGTCATTCCAGCTTTAAGAATAGCTCTTTTAACCGTTTCTATCAAGCTTTGAAATAAATCTGCATTTAATTCTTCAAAGTGAGGACGAGTAATCGAACTACACAAATCGATACCCTCGTGCAGAGATCTAATTTCGATGTAGGCTTGGTTGGACGATGACAAGGTTCTTTTAACTCGTTCACAGGCAGTATTTACTTGTTGAATAAGTTTTCGATTTTGAAACAGATCTTTTTGGATTTCATGTTTATGTTTGAATTCTAGGATGAAATGGTTCACCATTCTGTTGTCGAAATCGTCTCCTCCCAAGTGCGCATCGCCGTCAGTAGATTTCACTTCGTAAACGCCATCATTGATGTTTAAAATCGAAACATCAAAGGTACCGCCGCCGAGATCAAAAACTAATACATTACGATCTTCAGAAGTCTGGAAAAACGAAAAAATAACCAAATTAATCGACTGATTATTGCGAAAGTGTGAAAACCTATCCTTGAAACATCACCCACTTTTTTATCCAACCCATAAGCAATAGCTGCAGCAGTAGGTTCGTTTATGATACGTAAAACGTTTAGGCCGGCAATGATGGCCGCATCTTTTGTGGCTCGTCTTTGAGAATCATTGAAATGAGCTGGCACAGTGATCACAGCATTTTCAACAATTTCGCCCAAGTAATCTTCGGCGATCTCTTTCATTTTACTTAATACCATCGATGAAATCTACGAACAGACGTCAGGAGCTATTAATTAAGTGAAATGCCAGCCAAACTTGGAGCGATTTTTTTCTCGAACCTCGGAGTTCAGGAAGTCTCGCCTTTAAGGTGGTTTATTTTCCTCTGAAAATTATATTCCTCCTCTACATCGAATAAAGGCAATGCACTGGACCTTCTTTCTTCTGATGGGATCCAAACACGTTAAAAACTAAAGTTTTGTGGAGGGGAGAGGAAATGAGGCAAAATGTCCAGGTATTCCCGAAAAATCTGAAAATGTCACTGCGTTTTGACTTTTAGGAATAAAATTTGGACCAAGAAATTATGTTAAGAGAGTTAAGGGGACTCTCAAATGGTAAAAATGGCTAAAGGCTACCCTAAACTCCCCTAGGATGATTCATTGGGTCCAAAAGTTTATCTCTAAAAATCATAAATTATTATATAAGTCATGTTTTCAGAGTTTGAAGAAACATTTGGATATTTCATATTTTTCCCCCAAAGAAAATGTTTTCGGTTTTAGCCATAGGAGGGGGAATAGGTTCAAAAATGTATCTTGACCCTCTCTCCCCCTCCTACATGTCCCCCCACCTCACCCCTCCATCACATTCCCACTGAATAAAAACAAATGGTTAAGGTGGGGTGAGCACATTGGAAGGGGAGGGGGTCAATACCCCCAATTTACATAATACTACTATTTTCATGGCCGAAAAACACAGTTTAGAACGATTTTATACTTATTATCATGTTTTCAAATGATATTATTTTCCTCATAACCCCGTTCTTTCAGGACTTTCTATCTCCTTTGCTAATGGTTGTACAAAAAAAAGTTTCATACAAAAAATATTTGAAATTGACTGTAGAACAAAAAAGCATTGAACTATTTTTACCGCAAAATCAAATCCAAATGAGATAGAAGCAAAACACGGTTTTTAGGGGGGTGGAACCCCCATACAAAAATTAGCAAGAGGTCTGGGTGTGGTAACTTTTAGGGGTTACTCAGGAGACCTCTTTCGATAGTTTTCCACAATAAAAGCTTTGCTGGCCAGAAATGTTGTTTTTTGTCTAATTTTATCGTATGCTGCATCCGGCATCCCATAAGAGAAGGAAAGCCCAGGACATGGCCGCTACAAGGTACCGGATTTTTTAAAACAAATTTTCAAAAATTTCTCAACTCAACCCTCCCTTCCCCCAAAAAAACAACGTGATCAAATTTATTGCAGAAAAAAATTCAAATCGTATAAAAATCTGGGTTTTCTAATTTTTTAAAAAATATTTCGCATCTTTGGTGTTTTTGATTTTTTTAACCAATTTTTCTCGAAATTTTGACTGAATTGAACTAGGTACTTTTTCATACTTTTACTAGTTCACTACTCATTTTTAAAATCACTATTTATTAATTAGGTATACCTGTTAGAAACCTTGCCCTTATTGATGTATGTAGAAGGCTAAAATTTTGGTGATCTAATTTTGAGAAAAAATTAATCACCCTAAAGGGTGAGACCTCTTAAAATTCGAAAATTTAATTCAAAATACACTCAAAAGGGAATACATGACGATGAAAATTTGAACTTACTTCTTCAGGACAGAACGTTTTAACTTGGCCATTAATTTCAACTTTAACTTTCGGTTCGGTGTGATCATCAATCACTGAAAAAGGCCAAAGTTTTATATCAGCCTGAACAGAACTGTCGTTGAATTTACGTCCTATTATTCTTTTCACACCTGAAATAATGTACAAAAATTGAAATTACAAATGTCTCGAAAAAATTGATAACGGTACCTACTACCTAGTACCTACCTATTCGTCGTAGCAAGGAAACTTGTAAAAATACTCACCGAAAATTGTATTATTAAAATTCCTAACGCCTTGATCTTTGGCAATATTACCGACAAGGCGTTCACCATCTTCAGTGAAAGCGACGAAACTCGGGGTTGTTTTTTTTCCTTGATCATTGACGATAATTTCGACTCTTCCATGACGATAAACTCCGACACAGGAGTTCGTAGTACCCAAATCAATACCGATAGCTGGAGCTTCTCTCATTTTACTGCAACATTGGTAGGTCTTATACATCAAATCTAGACTAGCATGATAATTTCGAAATACTTATGTAAACGGCATTTATTCAAAAATTATCAACCGAAAAAATTTAATTCTGAGTTTAATGTAACTTACGCCGCCTCGATCTAGCACTTTTCATATTTACCTCAACACCAGTGATATTATTAAAAACACAAAATAAAACGAACATTGACTTACTGTAACTAAGCATGAAATTCAGTTGAAAAAATTGTATGAATAATTCAAACAACTGCAATACGATTCGAAAAAAAAACAATAATTTTGTTCCATAAACAAAATATTGGTAAACAAAAATAAACGTATTGGTATTAGTTTCACATCTATTAAAAATTTCTATAATTCAGACCACCAAACACAGGTTAGATAAAATCAAACCGACTGAATTCAATTTTCGATTCTCAACCTGTTTATTATTGCTGATAGAGCACACAATTACATTACCAGTTTACCACTACCGTTCTTCTCAAAACTCGAAAACAATGTTATCTTCGTACAAGGCACCGCATGCGTATAACTGGCAGAATATTTTTTCTCCACATCGGAAACTACATACATATTTTTTTATGGTAAAAAAAATCTCGCATTTTTCATTTTCCACGAAAAAATAAGTTTTGTATGGATAGGTAACTAAAACCTGTCAAAATCAAAATTTCCTCTTTGTTTTTCATTTTCTTAAATTGTCTTTCTCCTCGATTCTAAATCTTACCCAAATTTCGGAAATGTATTTCTCATGACATTCCATCTCAAAAAATCCCATTTTCCCCATCATTTACCTATCTACTGGTGCATCTAGTAAAAATTATTCCCAAATGCAATACCTACCTAACCACAAATAAAAAAATTTCAGAGTCGATATACACAAAATTACAAATTATTTAAATCACAAATATTCCTTTATTTTTGGAACGAAAAATGTAGTTGGGTACCTATCAGAAATAAAGTGAGCGCACTCTTTGGAGGCGGTAAAAATACAAATATGGAAAAACAATTTCACCGAACACCTGCATAATAAATCACAAATAAAAAAGTAAATCACAAAATATAAAAAATTCAAATAATATGTCAAGTAGACAGATAGGTAGGCATATAAGTACAAAGAACGATCAACAAATGATCAAATCACACTTCTTCGAGAATTATGATTGAGTGAAAATGTGAAACGATGCAACTCTTGACAAAAATTATCATATTGAACAATTTTCTTGACACAAAAAAAATGTGGGATCAAATCAACCGAAAATCTTCTAGATTACCTACAGTTCCATTTTCATGTTTCTGAATCAATTACTTGAATGACAGCTTGGTCGAAATTATAAAAAATACTCGTTCATACAAAATTTCAAGTGAATTTTTCACACTATTTTCACTCAGACTGCCAGACTGGTATACTTATCTTTCACTAAAGAGAAAAGTTTTGGCCGCTATAACAAAACGAAACATCCACGATGCAATATCCTTATCTCCTTTGGATTTATCGGGATGATATTTCACAGCGGCTTTCCTGAAATTTCGATAAAGGATGAATATTGAATACTTAATATAAAAAATAGCCACAAAAAACATTAATTTACCTATAAGCTTCATGGATTTCTGACTGCGAAGCTCCCGGTTTGACATTTAAAATTTTGCGATATTTTTCCATTTTTTTCTCTGGCTTCTTGGCCAACGAAATAATTAAACTGAATGTACTTTTCAATTCATTCAGCTTCCGTTCATATTCCTCTGTTTCTTCCAATTCATTCTGACTAGACCAACAAATAGTTTCATCGCATTTCTTTAAAATCATATCTTTGTCGAATCTGTCGATTTTATTCTTCAGTTTTTTATCTACGATGGTATTTTTCATGTTGATACAGTAGGATTCGAGGGAATTCTTAGTGGCGTACATAGTTTTACGTTTTTTTTCTCTGACTCTGTATTCTTCGGCTTCTTCGATCATGTGTTCGATTTCGTCTTGGCTAAGACGATTTCGGTTGTATGAAATAGTGATTTCGTTCTGAATACTCCTTTTTCTCTCGATAGCACTCACGTTTAAGATACCATCAGCGTCTAAATTAAAGGTAGCATACATTTTAACTTTTCCCTTAGGCGCCTGAGGAATATCGATGAGCTTGAATTCACCGAGCAGATTGTTATACTTGGTTTCACTAAATTCACCTTCGAAGACTTCAAACGATACTGATGTTTGGTTATCATGCGATGTATAAAACCGTTTAGTGATTCTGACCGGAATAGTAGTGTTACGTTTAACGACCACCGACATTAATTCACCGATGACACAAATACCAAGCGATAATGGTGTAATATCAACCAATACCACATCCTTTATTTCTTTCGATTTGTCGCCGTGCAAAATAGCAGCTTGTACAGCAGCACCATATGCCACAGCTTCATCCGGATTAACAGATCTGTGTAGTTCTTTACCGTCGAAAAAATCTTGCAATAATTTTTGGACTTTTGGGATACGAGAGGAACCCCCTACTAAAACGACCTCGTCCATCTCATCTTTGTCCATTCCTGCATCTTTAATCGCTTTTTTGACAGGTTTCATCATTTTACGAAACAAGTCAGCGTTCAATTTTTCGAATCGAGCACGTGTGATTGAAGTATAAAAATCGATGCCTTCGTGAAGGGATTCCAAATCAATACTAGCCGTAGAGCTTGCTGAAAGAGTCCTTTTAGCACGTTCGCAGGCAGCTTTCAAACGACGTAGAGCTTTTTTGTTCTGTGAGAGATCCTTTTTATATTTTCGCTCGAATTCTTGGACGAAATGGTTCACCATTCTGTTGTCAAAGTCTTCACCGCCTAAATGTGTGTCTCCGGCGGTTGATACCACCTCGATAACGCCACCTTTTATATTTAAAATTGAAACATCAAAGGTACCGCCACCGAGATCAAAAATCAAGACCTTGCGTTCGCTAGCATTCTGAAAAAATGAAACGCATTAATCGACGAATCGATGAGAAATGCTTGGTTAAAAATTTGACTAAAAAGTAAAATCGGCACATACTTTTTCTTTCAATCCGTAAGCGATGGCAGCAGCGGTTGGTTCGTTAATTATACGCAATACGTCTAATCCGGCAATGGTAGCGGCATCTTTGGTGGCTTTTCTTTGGGAATCGTTGAAATAGGCTGGCACAGTAATTACAGCTTTTTTAACGCTTTTGCCTAAATAAGCTTCGGCGATCTCTTTCATTTTACCGAGTACCATCGAAGAAATCTGTTGAGAAAGGTAACACGTGAAATTGTTCTGAAAACTGGACGAAATACCTATTAAGTACAACAGTGTATATTCTAAGGGGTTTTTAGGCTTTGTTTGGGTAGCTCCAAAAATCTGTTAGGCAGCTTCAAAAAAAATTGGGCAGTTTCGAAAAAAGCTCTGAAAAAAGCTCCAAAATATTGATTAAATATATGAAGAAATTTAAGATTTTGGATACCTTTTTCCTGAAAAATTTTCGCCCTCACTTTGCTCGGGCTCAGTAACTTTCCACAATATTTGTTTTCAAAATGATGGTATGAACCTTTTTTCCTTCTAGCCTCGACAATTTTTTTTTTTCAAGGGAAAAAGATTTTTCCTTCTCATTTATCAGGGAACTTCGTGAAAATCTTAAATGGAATTTTCAAAACATTTTTGATTTTTTTTGGAAGAAGAGGACCTCATTAAAGAATGACGTTTTTTATAAAGGTCATAAAAGAAGGACGAAAAATCACGAAGAAATTTTAGCTTCTGGATGCCGTTTTCTTCAAAAATTTTCGCCGGTTAATTAGCTCAATTAATTTTTAAAATGATATTTTTCCATTTCAAATAACTGAATATTTTGAAACGGAAAATGTTTTTCCTTCTCCCTTATCGATGAGCTTTGTGGCAATCTTTAATGGAATTTTCAAAAATTGTTCGATTTTTTCAGAAGGGAGGTTCAGGTGTCATTAAGGAATTACATAGTTTTTTCAAAGTCAAAAAAGTATTAGCTCGAAAAAGCACGAATTTTTGTTTTTTGTTTTCATTACAACTGGTTGGCAAATTTTCATTTAATATGAGTCAGCAAATTTCTCCTTTTTTAATTACATTAGCCGGCAAATTTTTCACCCCTCCTCCACTGAGATTTTCGCCCAAGTTTCGTCCCTGATTCTTACCCTTATCATTTTTAAGTACTTATTACTGAAAATTTTCACATCGAATAGGAAGTTGAAATTGGATTGCATATTTTTGTCTCGGTAAGGGGGGGGGGTGAGGGTAGCCGAATAGGAAACAATTGTAAAAACATCAATTTTCCAATTTGGGCAGCCTCAAAAAAAATTTAGAATACACACTGAAGTACAATGAGAATTTGAACACCTACTTGTTCAGGGAAATAAGTTTCAGTTTCGCCTTTAATTTTAACTTTAATCTTTGGTCTGGAGTTATCGTTGATTACTTTAAAGGGCCAGTGCTTCATATCATCTTGGACAGCATCGTCACTATAATTACGGCCTATTAATCTTTTCACATCTGAAATGATGGACAAGAATGGTTACAAATATGTCTACAGAAAACCTAACAAGTTATGGTCATGAGTACTTACCGAAAATGGTATTATTAAAATTTCTCGCAGCTTGATCTTTGGCAGGATCGCCGATAAGACGGTCGTCATCTGTAAAAGCGACATAACTCGGCGTGGTTCTGTTACCTTGATCGTTGGCGATAATTTCGACTTTTCCGAAACGATAAACTCCAACACAAGAGTACGTTGTACCCAAATCAATACCGATAGCTGGAGCTTCTGCCATTCTAATGTAAGAAATATTAGAAGGCGATTTAAACAAAGATCATAACAAAAAAGCGATATACAGAATTGAACACGAACAGGTATAGGCAATTACACAATGCTGGCAATTTTCAACCGTGAATTCATAGGTATTTCACAATTTTTCGAAAGTACCTTCAAAATGTGCTCATATTCGACTAAGTAACAGCTAAATATAGGTACATGAAAAACAAAAACTCACCCAAAATGAAATTCAACCCAAAGAATGTGAAAATTTGATCCAAGATGTTACACAATTAGAGAAATGGCGTCGGACGATTAAACTTAGATAATATATAGAATACTCCCATTTGCACCGTAATATCGATAAACATTTAAAACACAATTCCTTCTAACGTTTTAGTTCCCCGAAAAATCGAATTAGTATTGAATTATTTCGTGAAATCTTGACCACTCTTTACATGTAAAAAGTTTGATTTAACACAGCCTAATCTAATCTCGAAATTCACAATCACAACCAACGTGTTCAATGTATTTCGGTTCATTCGGAATTACAGTATGAATTGTGCACAACTGACGCACCGACAGGAAAACAGGAAATTCAAAATGCAGTTTGTTCCAAAAGAAGAAAATTAAGTTTCCCTTTTTCTCGTCTGCAGGAAACACCTCAAAAATTCTACATTTCTCCATATTTTAAGAAAAAAATACGTGTTTTTTTCAGTTCAATAAGTAGGTATAAAAAAATTTCTTTCATACAAAAAAAAGTTCAATTTCATTCAGACTATTTTTCCAATTACTGGACGAAATTGGCACTTTCGACTCTATAATTCGGCAAAGGGAAATTTCTCAACCCGATTTCTGACTTAATGTAACACGAACCGGTTTCTGGTATGCGAAATATGAGATCTCATGTGACGTACACAATGTAAATTGTTGCAAGTTATCTAAACCAACCACCTTTCCGGTGATATGCCTTTGTGAAAACTTGGCACAGTCAACACAACAATACGACATATGAGAATTGTTATCAAATTGATGTGATAAAAAAGTACAGGGCGACTTGAAAATACTGCAACTCAAAAATTGCTTCGTAAAATAAAACAACGTCCAACGAATAATAAAAAAATCTCAATAAAATATAGTTAACGTTCCTTCCTCTTCAAAAAATATCAACTCATCTCCCATTAGTAACAAATCATTGAACATTTTTACACTTCTTTCAATTTTCGTATTCTTCAAAAAAAAATCAAAATCAAAAATCAAAAATTTTGACAATCATAAAAATTGAAATATGCTGCAATTCTGACTGTTTAACAGTGATTTTTCACTGATTCGGAATGAGGGAGTAACGAATGGAAAATTTTGTTCGACAATGTGGAAATGACTTGAGCTCAAATTTGGCCAATAGCCTACCTTGAAACGATGTTATTGGTAGTGGAATTCAAAATAAATTTTTGTTTTTGAAAGAATTTAATTCAATTTCAACGCACAAGTTATGACCTTTCAACTGATATGGTCTTATTTTATGAGAGGATGAAATGAATTTATATGGATTTTTTTCTGATGTATGTATTTGTAGGTACCCAATTTTTCACAAATTAGCACTGGCATAAATCTAACCCATATCAAAAATTGAGAATTTTTTTAGGTAATGACTAATTATTGTGGAGTAAAACATTTTTTTTTGGGGGGGGGGGGAATTCAGGGATATGGGAAGTTGAATTAATTATAGTTGCACATGAATTCCTACATGATAAAATTTTGGATAATAAGGGCAAACATTTACAAAAAATTAGGTTTCTATGAAATTGGCAACACCACATCAGTAGGCAACCTAAATAACAAAGAAAGAACGTTGGGTTCGCGAACTTTTGGGCCACCCTGTATTATCAAGGAATTCAGAATAAATGAAAAATAATGGCGAAAGTAAAAATATAGAAAATACTAATGAAAAATTGCAACTTTGACCAATAAATATGAACAAGTTTAGCAATTTCATGACCATATTTTACTGAAACCAAATCTAGTTTTAGGCAAGTACTTACCTAAATAAAATTTCAATTCTTTAAAAACAAATTCGTAAAACCAAATTCCAGCGAAAGTAAGTACTTTTTCTGGAAATATTGTAAAATGTTGACAATTAATATGAAATCTGCGAGCTTGGTTGAATCATCATATTTCAACCCCCCCCCCCCCCCCCCGCAGTATATACGTCCAAGTCAATTTTTTATCTAACATTCGCATGATTGAAATCATAAACTACATTACAATCATAAAAATCATATAGATGCAACTACGAAGGTAAAAAAAAAGTTTGCAGAACGGTAAGACGATTACAATTAGAATGAAACGCGAACATGAAATTCATGAAACGAAATAACTCAGCATGATGTCAGTGACGTACCGAAGGCATTTTCCAGGGGAGGGGGAGAAGAGGTGAAAATCCCAACTCAAATTCTCAAAATTCCCAACTACATATAGCCGATATCAGAATTCCGGAGGGAGGGGGAGGGGGTAAGATTCAAATTTGCGAACCAATCCAACTTTTTTCAAACTTTCCCGGCTGATTTCTTAAAATTTACATGTAGGTAGTTAGGTACTGATTTTTCCCACAAGTCGCGAGGTTTTTTGATTTTTTTTACTCGTTTTTATCATTTTTGCGAACTTCTGAAGTTTTTACAACCCATTACTATAAGACCCTTTTTGAGATAAGAAATCTGAATAAATTTTTCATTGGTCAGGTGCTCCAAATTATTTTTTTAAAAACCTACAAGCAATGTCATTGTAGTTGAAAAAACATACGAAATATGTAGTTTATTTGCCTTGAGCGAAGAAAGGGTGGAGTTTCGAAGAAAAATTATAATTTTACATCAATAAAATTTTGTAATTTCAATGTAAAGAATAGGGAGATGGATTTGGCCCGAGCGAAACGAGGCGAAAATTTTAGAAAACCTCAAATTGAGTGTGCAATAAAATAATGTTTTGGAAAAATAAACTTTAATGAAAAATCGACTGTTTCTACTTTGAAATGATTAAAGCAGAAATATATCATGGCCGAGCGTAGCGAGGCCGAAGCTTTTGAAAAATTGGTTTTTCAAATATCAAAAATAAGTTTTAAGGAGAATAAGAACAATGAAATTAATTGGAATAATTTTGAAGAAAAGTGCGAAAAAATCTCTTTTAAATTACAAGTACAACTATAAAATTTTTTTGGTTGACGAGTAAAAATTTTTAAATTGCAAGGTAATTAATAATTTTTTTCCAAAAAAGCATTTATTACAACGGTTTAATAATTCTTCGCTGGGAAAATGATCAATTTTCACTTGGAAAAGGTTGAGAAAATGACTAATTTTCCCAACTAAAAAGTGAAAATTTTGTTGATTTCCGACTGTTAAAATAGGTAACCATTTTATTTATTCATTTTTCATTAAAAAATTAAATACTAATCGTCCCAACTGACATTTTTACTCATCACTTGGGAGAACGACCAATTTTGAGTTGGGAAATTTACCATTTTCGAGTTGGGAAAATTACCAATTTTGAATTGGAACAAGTGAAAATTTTGTTGATTTCCAACTTTGAAATAACTATTTTATTTATTATTTTTCATCAAAAAAATTAATCCCAACTGTCCAATTTTCCCAACTGATGTGTTAAAATGTTCAATTTTCCCAACTCACAAGTAAAAAATTTCCTCGGGGGGAGCTCCCCCCATCCCCCCCATCGGTACGTCACTGGATGTCGTACCTATTCATCGAAAAATCATTAGTCAATTTGTTGGAGAATAACTTTTCAAAAAATATAAAAATACATATTCTTATTCTTAAATGAAAATAGAATGAAAAAGAATCCGGTTTTAAAAAATATTATTTACAAGTACATAGGTAGTTAGGTACCTAATGTACTTATTTTTAAAAATTGCATAGTGTAATTTTAATTTCAAAAATTCTCAGTTTACTTACCTACCAAATATAGGAAAATGACAAGATATTCTTTCAAAAAAATGTATGAAAATCTACGTGAAAAAACAAAACAAAAATAATGCACTTGAAAATATCCAAATAAAAGGAATGATCGTTTTGTGAAAAAGATCAATTAGATCATCAAAAGTCAGAATGACTGAACTCAGGGATATCAAATTCAAATCAATATTCCTATATAATCAAAATAATAATTAAAAACATAAAAGTACCTACTTCGGTACACCTATTGTAGAGACAATTGAAAATAGGTAAGTATTCATAAAAACTAAAAAGATTTAAAAGACTTTAATTAAAATTTAAAAATTACTGCTTCTTGACCGAATTTCGTCTGGACAAAAAGGTACCTAACAAGATTTGCTCACTTTGTCTACACCACAAAATGCATAGGTAGTGTATCAGTAATTAAAAACTCTCTTAAAATTAGAAAACAAGGTTCATAAAATCAATTCAAAATCGTCACGGTACTCTCACTGGATCACCATTTCACTGAAAAGATGTTTGGTACTAGGTACCTATATCATTTACAGAGATAAGTTCTGGCTGCTGTAAGAAAACGACACATCCACGTTGCCATGAACTTATCGCCTTCGGATTTGTCGGGATGAAATTTTATAACCGCTTTTCTGAAATTTCAACGAAAAAATGAACACAAATAAAAAATGGGTACCTACAAAAAACGTTCAAAAATTTACCTATAAGCTTCATGGATTTCTGACTTCGAAGCTCGTCTACTGACATTCAAAGTGTCACGGTATATTTTTTTTCTCTTATTTGGCTTTTTGGCCAGTTCAATGATTATACTGAATACATTATCTATTTCTTCACGTTTCTTTTCGTAGTCTTCTTTTTTTCCTAGTTCGTTCGAATTTAGCCAACGAATGGTTTGATCGCATTTTTCAGATATCATCTTTTTGTCACATAGATCAATTTTATTTTTCAATTTTTCATCTTTAACGGTATTTTTCATTTTGACGCAGTATTTTTCGAGAGAATTCTTTGCAGCAAGCACGATCATTCGATTTTTTTCTTTGATCCTGTATTTTTTAGCTTCCTCGATCATACGTTCTATTTCATCTTGACTTAGACGGTTACGATTGTACGAAATAGTGATTTCGTTCTGAATACCCGTTGTTACTTCGACAGCACTTACGTTCAAGATACCATCAGCATCTATATCAAAGGTAACATCCATTTCAACTTCTCCCGCAGGTGCCTGAGGAATATTAACGAGTTTGAATGCACCAAGCAGATTGTTGTGTTTGGTTTCACTAAATTCGCCTTCGAAGACATCGAAGCCTACTACAGTTTGGTTATCCTGCGATGTAAGAAACCGTTTTGTGATTCTGGCCGGAATGATGGTGTTTCGTTTTATGACTACAGACATTTCATCTTTAGTAGCGTTGACAGCAATACCAAGAGATAGCGGCGCGACGTCTAGCAACACCACATCCTTTATTTCTTTCGATTTGTCACCGTGCAAAATAGCAGCTTGTACAGCAGCACCATAAGCGATCGCTTCATCCGGATTGACAGATTTTTGTAATTCTGTACCGTTGAAAAAATCTTGCAATAATTTTTGTATTTTTGGGATACGGGAGGAACCTCCTACTAAAACGATTTCGTCAATCTTGTTTTTCTTCAGTTTACCGTCGCGGATGGCTTTTTCAACTTGCTCAATCATTCTTTCGAATAAATCGGCATTCAGCTTTTCGAAACGAGCGCGAGTGATGGAAGTGTAAAAACCGGTACCTTCGAAAAGATGAAGGATTTCGATGCTGGCCTTAGTGGCGAATGACAGAGTTCTCTTGGCTCGTTCGCAGGCACTTCTTAAACGACGTAGGGCTCTTTTGTTTTGAGAAATATTTTTTTTGTGTTTACGTCGGAATTTTTGAACGAAATAGTTCACCATTCTATTGTCAAAATCTTCGCCACCTAAATGCGTGTCACCGGCAGTCGAAACGACCTCGAAAAATCCGTTTTTGATGTTTAAAATTGATACGTCCAAGGTACCTCCGCCGAGATCAAAAATCAACACATCACGTTCCCTAGGGTCCTGGAAATTGGAAGCGGATTAGTTCACCGATCGTGTATACTTATCTCGTTTATAAAAAGTGAAAACTAGTTTTCAATTTTTTTTTCAAATTTAGATGACCCAATGTCAAAAATTGACGTGAAATGACCTCAAACAGACGTGGTATAAATTTGAAATTTTTTAGCCCATGAATAGGGTACCTAGATCGAAAAAACATATCCAAAATTTTGACGAAAATTGGCGATATTGAATTTTAAAAAAGACGAAAATGTGTTGAGCCTCTCAATCCAAATGGAGACAGAACTAGCAAATTTCAGAATTGGGACAATTTTCTAAAAAAAAACACGTTTTTTTTCATATTTGCATGATACTTGTCACAAGCTGGGAACCTCGAGTCATCTCCTTCTCTAAAAAGGTACGATTCGAGTTTTTACGCCTCTCTGTGCTATATCGACCTTGAAATTGGGTACTCAGGGTGTCCACTATATTCCTGACTTTTCCAGATTTTCCAGACTAAATTTTCGAATTTTTCCAGACCTTTTAAATATGATATTCGCAAAATAGGGAGAGGGTGATGTATTTACATTCTGAAATGTTGCATAAGAATGATATAAAATTCATGAGGTCTAACGATTTTTTTTCTCAAAATCACTAGATACTTCTTACGAGCTCTTTAGATGCTCCTCTTCGAACCAAAAAAGATTCAAATTCAATTCCGAAAATTTTTGAAAACACCCAACTCTCCCTCACCACAAAAATGTGGAAATTTTAACTCATCACCTACAGAAAAAATTTCCAGATAAAAAGGAAAAACGAAATATTCCAACGTAAAATTAAGTTTCGAAAAGTGAAACAAATTATGCCAGGTTGTCTGCCAAATCAAGCGAATGAAAATTCGGATTTTTCCTGGCTGAAAATTCAAAAATCCCCCTCCCCCTTCAATGAAAAACACATGCCTCAAATTTATAAATTCAGTCAATCCCCTCCAATTTTTTAGTTTGTACCAATAAATAAAAAAATGAATGAGGAGGTAAAATATAAATGATTTCATGGAAACATAAACGTGTTGAGCCCGAGCGAATCGAGGGCGAAAATTTTTGCAAAAAATAATTCATAATTTAATGAACAAAGACATGCATTTTGAGTATTAATTTTATGATACATTACGATCAACAAAAAAAAAATGAATAAAAAAATCATATAAAAGATGTAATAATTTGGTCCGAGCGAAGCAAGGGCGAAATTTTTTGAAAAATTTATCATAATATAAACAAGGAAACACTTTTTTTTAAAAAAAAACATTTTTTTTTTGATTTTTGAAAAATTCCAGAGAAAATTCCAAAATTTCCTGTCATTTTCCTGACTTTTCCAGACCACCAAAATTCCCTGACTTTTCCCGGTTTTCCAGAGAATGGACACCCTGGCTACTAATATTTCTTTTCTACAAAGAAATTGAAAAATCGTAGATTATAAATTTGAAGATTTTAATTTTTTTAAATTCCAATACCTTACTCAAACATCTTAAAATTGATTCAAAAGCGAAGACTTTCATACAAAAAGACACGTACTTTTTTCCCTAAACCATAAGCAATGGCAGCGGCGGTAGGCTCGTTGATGATACGTAAAACTTCCAAACCGGCAATGGTTGCTGCATCTTTCGTGGCCTGTCTTTGAGAATCATTAAAATGAGCTGGCACAGTAATGACAGCTTTTTTAACAGTTTTGTCTAAATAAGCTTCGGCGATCTGTTTCAACTTAGCCAAAACCATCGATGAAATCTGCAAATAAACTTCAACACGTGAGATTTCTTAGAAAACTGAACGAGTTGATTTTGAAATTTAAGCTGCTTACTTCTTCCGGAAAATAAGTTTTAGCTTCGCCTTCGATTTTAACTTTAATTTTTGGTTTGTCGTCAACATCGATGACTTGAAAAGGCCAGTTCTTCATATCGGCTTGAACACAGTCGTCACTAAATTTACGGCCAATTAGTCTTTTCGCATCTGAAACGGAGAACGAAAAACATACTTACATTAGTCTCTAGTTAATGAGGAGTGTTTTTCCAAACTGAGCTAACTCCAAAAACCGTATCAGAGGAAAGGGCCTTAGGTGCAATTTTTTTCTTGAAAAAAAATTTAAAAAATAATAGAAAGGGACTTGGACATAAATTTCTTGAAAAAAAAACTTACACCTAAGACCCTATCCTCGTATACGGTTTTTGAAGTTGGCTCAGTTCGGAAAAAGACTCCTCAAATGTACTTATTTCTTTAAAATTTTCCTAACTAGGTAGAAAGATTGTTTTCGAAAAATGCATAACTCATATTGTTTTAAAGCTATGAAAATTGAAACCTACCGAATATGGTATTATTGAAATTACTCGCAGCTTGATCTTTGGCAGGATCACCAATAAGACGTTCGTTCTCTGTAAAAGCGACACAACTCGGCGTGGTTTTGTTTCCTTGATCGTCAACGATAATTTCTACTTTTCCATTTCGAAAAACTCCAACACAGGAGTTCGTAGTACCCAAATCAATACCGATAGCTGGAGCTTCTGCCATTTTACTGCAACATTAGTTTGAAGTTTTGAAATGAAAACTGGACACACTTCGAGGGAATTCATTTAATCAGCGTCAGTTCTAAAATTGCATAAACTTTTCTTTGAATTAATCAAATTCCAAGGTCATTGTAACTACGAGTACGTGTATGATTGAAATCACGAAAAAGAATGAAAAATAAAAACTTTTCTTCAACCTCGAATTAATTGTGTTTCGTTTTACGAACAACGTATAGAAACATACTTACGAGTAGTTTTCTGATTTTTATACACGAGTTACGACCTTCTTCAACTTCAAAAAGTTAGATACGTAGCTGATTTGCATTTGCCTGCTCTGTTCTCTAATTTTTTTTTCTAAAATTCGTAAGAAATACACATAATTTTTTTCCACATGTGGTATAAAGGGTACTACTTGTCCTTCACACCACAGGTGTTTTGTTTTTACTCAATAAGAGTCCAGAGTCAAGTAAAAATGCATTGAACAAGTCGATGTTATCATTTTATGTAATACCTAAATTAGATATCTACACATAAATTAACTAGATTTCAACTTGAAAAACTTACCCAAAGCAGAGTAAAGTTGGAAGAATGTAAACAATACACGTCACCTTTCAATTCAAAAAATATTTTTGAATACAAAAACGCTGAAAAACTCGTAGATACCTCACGTACCTATAGTAGAAGATTCAAAATTCGAAAATCAACGAAGATAGCTACATATGTATCAAATCAATACACAATGTATTCGTAATTGAGTGCAACCGACAATGCATAGTTCCAAGTGCTGAACCAGAATGGCAAAATATCTTATTTTTTCTCTTTTGACTCTTATCACACACAAACATGAACTTGTTCCTAAAATGTAGAATAAATTGGGTGCATAATGCATAGTCAATGTTACAATAAGCGTTATCAGATTTTAAAAGCCAAGTTATGCATCGATTGTAATTTATCTTGAAATTACACTGCTTACTCATCGCCATTCGTTTTCAAAATTTTGCATAGAGATTAGAGAGTTCAAAAATCTGATAATGACATTTCGAAAAAAATGAAAAATGTTCCTCGAAAAGGAAATGCAAATAATTTTGACTTACGATGAATATTTTCAAAAAAATTAGAATATTTCAATAAAAATATCCCTAGTTATTTTCTAAGCTAAGTTAATATGCAGGTATTTAGTATGATTTGTAAATTTTTAAACTTATTCGGAGTGGAGGGAGGTTTCACAATTTTTGAAAATTTTCAATTTGCCATTTTTTAACCTCTTCGTTAAGCTTCATCGCAGGGTTTTGAGGAAGAAAGAGTTTAAACACCTTGACCTCTGAACGAAATGCGGAACAAGAGATAGTTGGTGATAAAATTTCAAAATGTTATTTTTAAAATTTTCAAAAATTGAAAACCCTATTTTCTACTCCAAAAAATTTAAAAATTCGAAAATTCCACCAAATAACTTTGCTCGGATGATATCCTACCTGTATTCATCATTGGAAATTGTTTTTTTTCTTTTGGGTCCTTTCTGAACATTTTCCTTGAATTATAACTGGTCATGGAATTTTGGGAAAACGAAATTAGGTATTACAAATTATTTTTTTAAAATGGCATTATGAGCATTTCTCTTACATTTCGATACTCCTCCCTTTCAGTTACGTCAAAGCTATTTTCTGAGTCATCGATAAAAATCAACGAATTTATGCATGAGATGACGCATTCTTATAACGTTTCCCCTTGAAATCTTCGACCATCGTCTTAAAAATCGTACATGTAAAGTAAATTGCATATTCGTCGAACTCAGGAGCAATGTTATACACAAAACAGTGTAGTTTCACGTATTTTGATTTTAGAGTTTATCCATTATTACCATTTATTACTTTATCTAAGTACTTACATACTTACAATGGGTCATATTATAGCTCTATCATGAAAGAACGAAAGGTTCATTAAAACTATACTCCATGTTTTATCATTTGACATACAAAAGAGAAATGGGAATATTTTTTCAACATAAAATTCCCCATACGAACTTATCAAAACGTATGCATGATGTACCAGCAAGGCTTACTTTTTTTCAAAAAAAAAAAAATATGACGTTTTGAAATAGGTACCACAGATTGCCAAATTGGCCACTTAACAAAATTTCCAGGCTTAGTACCTAATCTTACTGAGAAATTTTGATGAATTAAAAACTAATTTCACTTCAATACACTTGAATTAAAAATAAAATATTCAAGCTGTTTCATCCTAATTCTCAAAATTTCTAAACAAATTTCAATAGGTAAATTTAATTGAAAAGTAATTCAAAACCAAATCTTTCTTCAAATGCCTAACAAAATGTCATTAAGTCAAAATGATTTTTTTTATAGAGAAATTCTTCACTTTTTGAGTTTTTGCACCTTTCCTCTCAATAAACTAATATTTTAACAAAAGATTAAAATTTGATGAAAAAAAATTCTCAACTTTTTTTCAAGTCAGATATTCTGTATTAAAAAAATCTTCAATTTCATTACGAGGGTGCTCTACGTATTTCTGGTTGCTTAAGTAGGCAACCGATAAGGCAAAAATTACGTTGTGAATTTACTTTTTTTTTGGATTATAAAAGGGGTAAACAAATATGATTTTAGTACATAAAAAGAAGAAAATAAAACTATTGAAAAGTTTCAATTATGTATCAATATAATTATGATACCAAAAATTTGAAGAAGTGCAAGATTTCATGATGTTTTGAAAAATTTCTCTGACTACTGAATGAAATTTGGATACCAACCTAAGTTAAGTGAAAAAGCATTCCAAACAGGGTGACAGAGCCTTTTTTTGATTTTCAAAAAAAAAAATTGAATGAAAATATTCTTCAAAATTTAAACAAAAATGAAAAAAATGCTCTGTCAGCCTGTCAGGAATGTTTTTTTTTACATAACATAACGAAATTTCAACAAATTTGATTCAGTTCAGCAGCCCCAGATAAATCTTGTAAAAAGCATCATCAAATCCCGAATTTTTTAAGATTTCAAGTAATCTATTGGCAATCCAAACTTTTCAATAAGATCATATTCGTCCATTGTTTCTTCATTTTTACCTCTTTACAATCCCAAAAAAAACGAAAACCCAGATCGTAATTTCAGGCATTAAACAGAAATTTTGGGACAAAATAATAGTGACTTTAGTGACTTTTCATCAGGCAAAAAGTGACCAAAATTTTACAATTTCTTCTCCAAAATGATACCTCAGGCATTTTAAAGACTTTTTACGTAATGATAATTATAAAGCATGAAGAAAGGGGAGGGGGTAATTTTTTTCGAGTGATGTGCTTACAACCCGAAATCGTGCAGACGAATTATTTGAAATGCATGGGGTTTAACAATTTTTTTTAGAACAAATTATGACAGGTTGTTGACCAAATCATACGGATGAAAATTCGGATTTTTAAGGGCAAATTTTTTTTTTAAATTTAAAAAATTGATTGCTTCTCTCCCCTCTTTTAAAAAAATAAAAAAACATGGTCCTCAAATTTATAAATTGCACGCAACCCATTGCAATTTTCAGCTTGCCCCAGTAAATAAAAAATTGATGAAGTAAAATATCAATTATTTTGTTAAGATATATTTATTTACCAATGTGTTGAGCCCGAACGAAGCAAAAGCGAAAATTTTAACGAAAAAAGACCTTCAAAAATTTTAAATTCAACACTTTTCCCTCATAGAGATTTTCCAAAATGTGGCCAATAATTTCAAATTCTCTTCTATTCTCACTTTTTCATTTCCAACATACATCGTGGTCAATGACATCACGACATATGTACTTTTCTCATCACAGCTTATTAAAAAGTACGGTACCAAAAAAAATATGGGATTTTAAATGAATTCAAATTACCCGCGGAGATTTTTCAAAAAAATTTATTATGTAATGAACAAAGCCCTGCATTCAAATATACATTTTTTTGTAAATTAGGTACGATCAACAAAAAAATGATGAATAGAAATGAAATGATTTGACCCGAGCAAAGCTAGAACGAAATTTTTAGAAAATTTAATGAAAAAACGAACAAAAAAGCATTTTTTGGATATCTTCTGTGACCTTTTGACAAAAAAAGTGACTTTTAGTGACCAAGTTTGAAGAAAGGGGACAAGTCACTAAAAAATGACTTCTGTTTAATGCCTGTAATTTTTGCCTGATTAATTGCCTGCATATGCAACCAACAAAACGTAGAACATCGTTCAATGTTAAATCAGCTCCGAAATATCTCCGTACCTAAGTTAAAAAATTCTTCAACTGGAAACTTCATACGTCTCTTTCTCCAGTCCCTATTACACAATGGCGTCTATTTGATTTGAAAAAATGAAAATTTTTACCATTTTCTGGATTTTTGTTCCCACTATCCTATAATTTTTCTCGCTTCATGCCCAAAAAAAATTTCTTTTTTTAAACCATTCGATAAAAAAATTCAAAAAGGAGCGGAAATTCTAGCTTTTCAAAGTAAAATTTTCAAAAGTTTTGCCCTTTTCTGATTTTTCTTGCTAATAGACACCTTGTTACAGCTCTTGAATTATGTTCTTCAAAATGATAACATCAAAATGAGCATTCATTTTGATCTTTCAAATTTCATGCATTTTTGAAAGTAGGTAAATTAAATTTCCTTATGCATTTCTCTGTTTTCAACTCTCAACTTACGTAGCTACATAAATAAATATGAAATTCTTGACCCAGGCGAATCGCCCATTTCTTATATATGTAGATCAGTATGAGTTGCCTAACCATCATATTTCGCAGGAAAACTTTCGTTAGGCCATCGCCATAAACGAATCATTCGATTCAATTTATTACACCGATTCCATTGGCACCATTGACGACAAAAATTCGTACAATTTAATCCATTCCACAAATCAGTTCCTTTCAATTACGACACAAATACTACCCAAATCCGAGCAAATTCATATCCTAAATATCATCGATGACCTGCATACCATAAAAATTTCCCAACCGCAATAAACATAGAAAGTAAGAATATCACAAACATTTATTCGTTTTTTGAAAAAAAAAGAAAAAATCTACAAGAAATATAGGTATATGCGTTTCAGCACACGTAATACTCTTTGTACAAAACAATACACATATTAAAAAAATCATATTATACATTCATCGTTTGATTTGTTTTTCACTGGCACAGTACACAATACAATTGAAATAAAAGAAAAAGAAAAAGCGAAATAAACAATCAATTATACTACACATTTATAATACAAAAATTCATCAATTCTCAACGAATTGGTGACTAGGATTAAAAAATAAAATATCAACAAGTTATATAAACGAAATTAAGGGCCCGGGTAGGTTACTCGAGTCTAGGTAATCATTTCCTTTAATAATTCAAGCAGTGAAAAATACATCGAAAAAATATCTAATTTCTCTACAATGGAAAACTTTGGTCCAATTTTTTTTTCATAATTTAATCTAATTAAATTGATCTTTAATTTGATCTCGAATAAAATGCATTCAACAATGAAGAAATCTCACAATCAGTATTTTTCACTACTTAACAATTGACAAAGATAACGTAGAGAATACCTAAGCAAATAAGTAACATCTACACAAACACAGTTCTCTAAACAGAGATAAAGATAATAATTTAAATTACGATACAGGGAGATTCGCGATGAATACACGCTATTCTATCGTTAGATTTTTGATTAACGTTTTACGCCTTTTACAAAACTTACAATAAAAAGGAATGTTAATTTATTCGAGCTGCTTATTTTCACGAGTAATGTTGGTCATTTATCTTTTTCAAGTACCGATAAATTAACTAATAGAAACAAGTTGCTAATGTATATCGCATTTCAATCGTACACCCGACCATGATCATTTTCAAATGTGCAATTTCGTTATTCGATACTTTTTACGAGACGTCGTACTACATTTGAAAGTAGGCAATTAGCTTTTCCTCTGGTAATTCAATTACAGCAATGATCAAATTATAAAGATGATAGAAATGTCCTAAATGAAAATCAAAAATAATCGACCTATTTTATACCTAAAAAAATTCGCTACATTGAACGATTCGTCTTCATATACGAGTATTAGAAAAATACTGCTTATTCGTAATAAATAATGGTCCGTAATAAATATAAATAATATTTCACTACAGCACGAATTTCTTGATTATTTTTTACCAAAAATACGCATTAATCTTCTCCTAGGTACATAATAATACACGAGAGAGAAAAAAAAATGAGTGAACAAATATGGCGAAAATAAATGAGTAGGTCATGACTCGATGAATATTGCCATCGAGTTTAGACGTTTTTGGTATAGGTACATCTAATTTAAAACACGAAAACAATTTTGATTTGGAAAAAAAATTAAAAAGGTTGAAAAAGTCATACCTATTAAAATTTAAACAAGTATTTCGTCTAAGGATTTGGTTTGTTTACATTTTCGGTTACACGAACGGATGGATACAATGGCAAAATAATTATTTTTACGGCGAGGCAGTTCCATAATAATCGAAGCAGACAAAGAAGCTACATAAGCAATTGACAAAAGTAAACATAAAGTACATCACGTACGAGCCGACAAATTTGCAAATTATATTCGCGTAAGTAGTAATTACTACAACGACGAAATGGCATTACATGGGTACTGGGTACAGCAGTTGCACCTTTTAATACCTCGGTCGGACTCAATGACCGTGAACATGTTGGTGGGCAAATTATCTAGAAACAATGTTCCAACAAGAGACGCGTTTTCTTCTTTACCAACTAAATGATCCATTAGCTTGGTTAATGGACTCACCATCGTTCATCGAAACATAAACATCTCCATCTTTCGAACGATACGTGTTCGTCAGAGGCGAAAGAAACCTTCTACTTAATCTTGGAAAGGAAAGACCTACTTGATGAATCTTCATAAGACACGAAAATTATCAACAGGTTGAAAAGTGAAAATTCTCGAATGTAATCTCCTATCTAAAATTTACTACTGCGAAATGCAATTTTATGAGATCAAGAGTTCAAAATATAAATTACCTAGTTTTCTATTCGAAATGCAATTTTCTTCAAAGGAGAGGGAGAGTCAGTAGCAGTATGCCCCTCTCAGTTCTTTTTGTGAGAGTTTAATGCAGATATGTTCTTATAATTTTGAAGAAGAGGGGGTGGGAGGTGGAGGACGATTAGGTGTTTTGTAACTTTTTCACTTAAAAATAATTTTTGAATCATAAACTGGTCAATTTTTGATTATTTTTGAAATAAATCGATGAAAATTGCCTAGTTCACTTCAAAAACTATAAATGTCAAAAAAATGATTTAAAAAAATATTCAAGTACCTACCTAATTGTTTTATAATTTTTTTTCAACTCCTAAGGCTTTGATCATGAAGTGTCAAAAAAATAATCTTACTTTTTAAATTAGATACCTAAGTATACCTCATTAGATGATTTTTTTTCTATTAAAAAGTCCGAATTTGACATTATGGGGAAGAGGGGTTGGAAAATTGAAAATTTCAAATGGAATTTGACTTCAAATAGTCTTTTTCAATTTTTCAGATCAAAATGCAAAATTTTTCAAAATAGGGTAAAATTTTCGACAAATAAGTAGGTATCAATTCAAACAAGAAATTTCGACCAAAAATAAAACTTAATCAATGAGGAAGAGGGAACCCCAGATTCCTCTTTTTCCATTCTATTCGACTCTGTTGAGTAAAAAAATAAAGTGAAATGAAGGCAATAATAATGACTGAATTGAAAAAATTTGTCACAATTCAACACCCTTTCTAAAAAAATACGTTAATAATTTTCTTTTTCACTTGAATTACCAAAATAATGCTTCAATTCATTGAAGTTGGAAAATTATAAAATTGGATGACGCAAGTAAAATAATATGATTTATCAATTGGTTTTTTGGACCTCTTTTTCAAAATCTTTCATTTATTGCTTTTCTCTCTTCTCTCCCCCCCCCAAACAAATACCCATTTTTCTTGAAAAACTTGAGAACTTGTTGAAATGTCATAAAAATCAATGAAAGACGATAAAAATAGAAAAAGTTCAAAAACTGTTCAAAAAACAATGAACCTAACAAAACGGTACAAAAATCATTATTCAAATAGTTGAATTTGGGAACGAGCCAAAACTGACTACTGAAGGGCTAAAAAATCGAAAAATTTCAACTAGAAATAAAATTCTTCGTCATTTTTCAATTCTAAACAAAAATTTCACAAAAAAGGCATCAATTTCCAAAACTTTTCAACTTGAATCTAATTTTTCCGACAAAAAATTCATTTTTATTTTTGAGCCAGACCTTCCACCCCGCCATCAAATCAGGATAGAACTGTGGTACAAATGATCTTAAATGTTATTTTTCGAAATGTGGTCAAAAGTTTATCAAAACATGATAGATAGCTTTCGCTGAGATAGCTCCAAAAATTGCATAAAAATTGGTGAAAAAATTTCTGTATCAATTTTTTGGCTGGTTTCACAATTTTTATGATACCTACTTTAAAAACTTTTACACCAGTCAACACATTTTTATGCCATTTTTGTCATGTTTTATCAAATTTTAAAACATTTTATTTACTAAAGCCAATGTTCAAAAAAATTTTATTACCTGGACTTTTTTTCAAATGATTTTCTAATTCTTTCAATTGATTTTTGTGCCATTTCAATCGAATTCAATATTTTTTGATCAATTTTTTGCAATATTTTTAGTAGGTACCTATAATTTTCATACAGTTCTGATTTGAAAATAAGAAATGCTCATGAAATGTTCGATGGTAATTTTGTAAATTTTTCTCGACAATTTTATGGAATTTTATGAATTATTATCCAGAAAAATGACAGATATAAACGAAGTTGGTTCGTTGAAAGTAGAAGGGGGAGGGAGGGGGAGTAAAAATTGAATATTTTCGACTGAAATAGAAGTTTTCTCATTTCTCCAATTCAAAGGCACCATTTCCCTCAATTTTTCAAACTCAAAATGAAAATTCCTTGAAAGATCAATTTTTTGAAAATTTTCCGACTCAGTCAGTTTTTTCCTCTGCCTCCTTCCCTTCTCTTATTGTTGAGTATGTCAATCATTCCTATGACATCTGATTTTTTTTTTGAAATATAGGTATTTAATTTTTTTCAACAAATATTTTCAACGATTTTCGTAACCTTATAAAAACGAATTTCACAATTATTGCATCGTACTCTAATAACATTTGGTTGATATTAGCAAAATTCTTAACGATTTTTAAAATCCTAAGATATTTTAGAGGATTTCTGCCAAGTTTTCAACAAGTAAAAAAATTGAGATTTTGGTAAACAACCCGGTACCTATAAAAATAATTTAGCCTCACAGTCACCTGAGGTTCAAACTTAATAAGTCAAAGGGAGTTTCCCTTCATTCGTCTTGAAACATCTCCCTTTAACGACACAACAATGAAAATATAAACCAGCTCGAAATAATTCGTACATAATCAGTCTTACTACAGCGAAGTGATACAACACAACGAAAAATTTCACACCTCGACGCATCTCGACTTGGATGTCAAAATGCAGCTTTTCATCAAATGATGATGAGGTAAATCACGAATTTTATCGTCATTAGCGTCTTGGCCCATCGGCTCGACGAATCCACTCTCATCGCTACCCTCCTCCCATAACGAATCTAAATCGTAATTTTTGGAATACTCGATTTTAATATCTCTCGGAGACGACGTATCCGAGCCGCTGGAAATGCTTTGTAAGCTGGGCGTCGATTCCTCGTCCAGCGATCCCGTACCATCCAAACTATCGCGATTTTCTTCGCTGAAGTCGAACTGCAGCGCCGAATCGGTATCGCCGTTCGAACATTCCGGTTTATCAATGTTTTCGAACAATTTCCGCCTATTTTTCACTAAATTTTTACGAGGAGATCCTTCCGAAGGTTTTTTATCATCTTCGAAGAATTTTTTACGATTTTTGCACTCGATTAGATCTTGGAATTTGGGTATATCGTCCAAATCGACGTTGATGGTTTGGATCGGACATGGTTCCTCGCCAGCCCACGAGTTACGATAGAATCGTTTGGTTTTCGCCTTCGGGCACAGGTTTTCATTAATATCGGTAACCTTGGCGTCTTTCGAAGCGGGATCGTTTAGGGTAAGGCCTTTCTCGAAGACATCCACTAAATCGCAGTCTTTTTCACATCCGCAAGGATTATGTTCGACGACGTCGTCGCAACCGACGTTATTCTCGCATTGACTAGATTCATCATCGTCGGCAGCTCCGTTTCGACAACTTTGCGTTTTCTTTACGCAATAAAGACCGCCCATACGATTACCCCGGTTCGAGTACGATAGATTTCGATAGGTGGCGAATTTCGTCTTCATGGCTATTTTTTTACACTCCAGGTTCTCGTCTTCTTCTTCCAGACTTTCTTCTATGGCCATTAGCTTGGGTGCGGATTTAGATCTTTCCAGAGGCGGCCTGTAGTTATGACAGCCGGTCGAAAGGAGTATTTTACGCCTGGGTAAGGAAGGATTATCGTACACTGAGTTGGCTAACGATAATCGGGCATTTTGACGACTGATTTTGTCGCGTTTGAATTCGATTAGAGCCTGAGTCAAACGCGTCTGGAGTTGACACGCGATTTGTCGAGCGATTGATTCTTTGGCGCAGAGCACAGCGTGACAGCGAAGTTCTTGCTTTAGTTTACGACCCTCGTGACGGTACACCCAGCAGAATATCTTTGAGAATTCGGAAGGAGCGCAGCAGTAGGTGATTCGATGGCTCCAGTATTCGGTCAGACCGTGTTCTTTGGTGATAGCTTTTAATCCAGATTGAGTAACTATTAGCTTCATTTGTACGTCTGGCTTCGAATTTGACGTGTAGTTCTTCCATAGCGTATTTAAAGGCTTCTCGGTGCACGAGTCACCTGTAAATAGAATAAAATTACATCGTTAACAAAACGTATGCTGTGGAAGTTGATGGGCTTTTAAAATAAAGAAAAATATTACTGGCGTTCGAGTTCTTCTGCACGGTGTTCGATAAGTCTTACACGATGGCTGGTATTTTTCACTGAGTGGAAATGGCGAAGTGGTTCCAACTGCCTTGAATTCTTTACAATTGAAGTTTTTGCTGAAAATGCACACTTTTCAAGTCTACCTACAGGGTGTCCAAAAATTTTAAAAAAAACTTCATTTGGAAGAAATTCAAATGAAAAGTAGATTTTTCAATCGTAAAGAAATGGAAACTGACAATTTTTGTTTTACAATTTAAGAAATTTTTTTGTCAAGTCTGATGAAGCAAATCAACAACTGCTTGTGAAGCATCAAACCGGTTCGATAAGACGAAGATCAAAAACTGATAAGAGTTTAACACACAAAAAACTTCCACTTGAAAAAATGTTTCCTTGTCTTCATCTTTTATCGAATCATAGGGAACTATTCGAGAACTGGTTTAGAAGCATCAAACCGGTTTGAGAAGTCGAAGATTGAAAAATAGTCGTGGGTTGACCGTTCTACACAAGTAGGTACAACTTTCATTTGGTTTTTTTTTTGTACTTAATTACTTGTAAAATTCAAGAAAACCGGTTAACAACTGGTTAAAATGAATAAAACCGGTTTGAAAAATCAAAAAATCTTACGAAAACTTTCATTTTTCGTCAAATCTGAGACAAGCAGACAGTCAAAAACTGGTTGAGAAGAATAAAACCAGTTTGAAAAATCGAAGATCAAGCAATGATTTGAATTTAATTGTATCAATGCTCTACAACTACCTTTTATAACTTATTTTTCATAATCTTTAATTTTTTTCGAATCTGAGGTAACCAACCAACAACTGGTTGGTTTGCATAAAACCAATTTCAAATACAAAATTTATCAAGGAAATCAGCCAACAACTGGTTGAAAAGCACATAATCGGTTTGAAAAGTCAAAGATCGAAAAATGATCAGTGTTCGAAATAACACTGTTTTCACTCATTTTTGAATCTTTATTTCTCGTAGAATCGTAGGAACCAGTTAAAAAGCAGGCGGAGAAGCATAAAACCGGTTTGAAAAGTCAAAACTCGAAAAATGAGCATGTTTTTACTGTTTAATGCTCAACAACTCGTTCGATTTTTTTTTTTTAATTTTCAATTTTTTCTCGAATTTGAGGAAATTAGTCAAAAACTGGTTGAGAAGCATGAAACCGGTTTGAAAAGTCAAAACTCGAAAAATGAGCATAGTTTTACTGTCAAATGCTCAACAACTCGTTCGAATTTTTTTCACATCTTCAATTTTTTCTCGAATTTGAGGAAATCATTCAAAAACTGGTTGAGAACCATGAAACCGGGTTGAAGAGTCGAATATCGAAAATTCATCAGTATTCAATACTCTACATTTTTCGTTTGAAGATTTTTTTGAATCTTCATTCTTTAAGGAATCGTCGCAAACCGGTTGCAAACTATTGAACCAGTTTCAAAAATGAATGTTTCATGAGAATCATCTTGATCTATATCTATCATTTCTAGATTCAATTGAATCATCTTTTTATTTGAATTTTTTCAGAAAAAGATATCTGTGATTTTCTAGACACCCTACAAGTAGAACCAAACACTTGGCATCTTCAGTAAAAGCATCTTCCAAAGCTGGAACCACTTCTTCATCTTCGTCCGGTGAAAAATGACAGCCATCCTGCAAGATTTACTGAACACACCACAAAGTACGTACCTGAGCTCATAATTATACAACACCATATTATATTGGCAATTCCCATTTTGTATAAATATTATTGAGTTATAAAGCATATTTTATGTCGATATTGCCCCTCGAATGCAGCAGGTTAATTTACGTACATTGACGAGTTTATTTATACGTAAGTATTCCACAGAGAGACGCAGAGAAACGTTGCCACTTGTTATAACAGCCTACCAAATACGAGCCCACGTTCGGGTTAACCAAATTAAAATTTTTTTATTGTTATGGTCGGTCGAGGAAAAATTTATCGACTTTTTTTACACCGAACGTTTTCAAACTGCCAAGTCTCTTCCAAAGAATGTAATTTAAATTTTTCTTCAAACGTGATCGTAAAAATTCTCCAACGATATTTTCATCTTTCCATTACCGTATTCGATATTCAACGTGAAAAATTTTTTTAACCAGTATTTCGCCTTGGAAAAATTATAAATTGCCTCGACTTATTTACACAATTTTGCGATAAGAATTTATTTCGCGTATAAAAAAGCAAAAAACGTGCTCAGTTTCTCGGAATTTTCAAAGATGCCCGGTACAAGATTAGATAATACGGATGCTGTGAGATGTGTACGTGTGTACAAACAACGCTACATAATAATGTACTTAGGTGGTACCTGATACCTGCGTCGTAGCATCGTAGACAACAACTTACGGGTAATTAAAATTTTCATAATTCGCTAACGAGAAATTTTATAATGATTGGGAACGAGACATGAAGGCGTACTCGTGATATAGGTTTTTTTTCACCAATAATGATGGATTTTATTAGCTACCTATACTTTTTTTTCGAGATATGCGAGTGAGTCATTCGGTTTGAAAAAAGTGATTCAATTTAGTGGGTAATACTTCTGTGATGATTTCATTTGTGAAATGAAATACACCCGTATCTATCTACTACTTGCGGCGAATTTATTGAAAGGCGAAGAGAGAAAGGGACGGAGAGTAGGTTGACGATAAAATGACATTTTTGTAGTGTTTCAATTTCAATTCGTTTTTATTTTATATCGAAATTTGAAAGCAATTGATAATACGATCACTCGTTCCAGGAAGAAGCTTGTGAATGAATCATACTTTTCGTTATTTTTGGAAATCGCTTCGAGTGACGTTTTCAATTAATTTTTTCAAACGACAGAATAAAGAGAAACGATTATTTTATTTCAGTCTTTGATCCTGTTTCATAAATAAGTATCAAGAAGATTAAGATTTTATTATTTCATTCACTCTAGGATTTTATAGCAAATAAATTGGTGAAAAGATGAAAGAATCATTCGCAAACGACTTGAGAAAAGAAATGACAGATAATAGAAAGAAGAGAGAATATAAATCAAAATTTTCTCCAATTTTTCGACTCAGAGGACGATTTTTCTCATTTTTTCTGGCTAAAAATGAGAAATCTCCCCTCTCCGGAACTTCATTATCTTATTGTCGAAGATTTGCACTCTTGATTTCATTTTTTCTCTGATTAATTACTTTTCTCTGATTAATTACTTTTTTCGTTCATAATAATTAATCACGTTCGAAAAATTTCCGACCAAAAGTACAATATTTTGCACTTTTCCATCACCAAAGGAAGGGACAAGCTGGTCCCTTCACCCCCTCCCCCCACATCATTCAATCCAATTCTCAACTTAATTTCATTCTGCTAAATTCAGTTGGTAGCTTGGTACTTCGATGAAATAAATAATTCGTTCTGTTGATATTTTTTTTAAATTACAATATTTGTTCAAATTTGAGAATTTTTGTTACAAGTACTTTATTCACGAACGATGCATGGATTATTTACGAAAAGCCAAAAAGGTTCTCGAATGATTCGACAGAATTTACAAAGAATCTATCGATCAATCAAGGATTCTTTTTCATAAAAGTGGTGATTCTTTTCCATCTCAAAAAAGCTCGTTGATTAATAATTCATTCGTTCGCGAACGATTCGTTAAATTTTTCAAAAAACCAATCACGAACGACCAATGAAATTAAATTTTAATTTTAAATCATTTTTCATGAGTATTATCGATTGAAATAATACGTTGCATTTTTCCATAATTTGAGACGACTACTTTTTTCTATCTTGAAATGATTCAATCGTTCGTAAATGATTCGTTGTTTTGGAGAATCGTTTAGGAATGACTTGAGAAATCAAAAATTCAAAAGCGTATTATTTTTCAATTCATTGATAGTACTGTCGCATTTTCAGATGAACAATTTTTTTCATTCGTTCTTAAACGATTCATTCATTTCAAATAATCATCATTCGAGAACGATTGATGAAAGCAAAATATTGAATGAAACATTTTAAAAACTTACCATTAAAATATCAAAAATAACACGTTTCAATTTTAACAAAATTCGATCTCAGAACGATTCACTCGTTCATGAACGATTCGATTGAATTCTGATACGCTCTGAATCATTTTCGAAGATCTTCCTCATTTATGAATACAAACTACAAATATTTCCAATTTTGAAAAGGAGATTTTTGCCTAAAGAATACTAGTAAAAATTAATTCACAGGCGAACTCCTTTTGCATAGTCAATTTAAAAATCGTTCGTGAACGATTCACAACAATAAAATCTCTCAAACTGTCATGAAACAGATCAAATTACGATTTTTCAAACTTTTTTTTTCACATTTTTCGAATCAGAGAACGATTGTTCTCATTTTCACAATCTCAAAAACAAAAATTTCCCCAAAAACAGGCATCATAGTGAAATTTTTGAAGAAAACAGTAACTTTCAGTGATTTTTTTGAGCAAAAAGTGACCAAAAAATGACCAAAAATTCAATTTTTTCAGAGGGGGAGTCAATTTTTTTGTAGTTTTCTGCAAACATTACAAAGATAAATCAACTGAAAAGACGTGAATAATTTCATTTATTAAATTCCTTTGTCAAAACGACAAACAAACTAGCAAAAATCAATTTTTTTATTTTTTTCTAGAAAAATTTTAAAAAATAGCAATTTCTACGGGAAAATTTGAATTTTTGATAAGAAATGCGAAGAAAAAGTCACTTTTGAGGGGAAAAAAGTAACCAGAGTGACCTTTTAGGGCTGGTTGCGCCACACGGAGTTGACTGCTGAACCTGGGTTTAACCCTCCGATTTCAATGGGTTAAACCAGGTTCAGCAGTTAACTCCGTGTGGTGCAACTACATCAGACGTGAAAAGTAACCAAAATTGACTGAAGTCGAAAAAAGTGAAAAAAAAAACTAAAAAAGTGACCGCTATGATGCCTGCAAAACTCATCTCTCAAAAATTTTCCAAAAAATCATCTCTCTCAAAAATTTCTCGACTGAATTTTTCTGACTAGAAATGATATTTCATCTTTGTTGAGAAAGGGCGAGGAGAGGGAAGCAATCTGCCTCCGGTTCGGTACAGTCTCGAATGAAAACGTTCAAAAAACTCGAATCTTCGCGACAATGGCCAATTCCACCGAAACAATCTCAAACAAAACAACGACCGAGACAAAATTACCAAAAAAATAACCACTCGACAAAACCATGAAAATAAGCCTAAAAAAACACAAAAATCATCATTATTCGCAACCAGATAAATCTTCGTCGAGACCCTACAAAATGCTTTTTAAGCCAAAAACCAACATCCACAGAACCTCTTTCCCTAACCCAAGCAGACAGGTATCTTTGACAACGCAAATCGGATCCACGCTATCAGAACAATCGTCGCCGGTATCCGCGATTAATGGAAGCTCGAAAAGGAAAAGAACACAACTCGACGACGTGCGACCAACTTATGTTTTCAAGGTTGACCTGTACGTATTACAAATATTTACATAATCGCTGCTGCACACAGAATACGATGCGACCGACCGACGTTTCTATTCAGCTGCAAAAAGAGGACGAAACGAACACGATGGAAGAAATCTGCATGGCGCATCTTCGCGACCAGCGAGATTTTCACTTTTTAGCCAACCACGTAGGGCATTTTTGCCTCGCTCGATGGTCAATAACCGCTGCTGGTCAAGACGTTCACCTATGGAAATCTCGTACAGAGGGATACCTTTACATGGATCTCTCCAGCTGTACTGATGGCGATGTACGCATCGATCATCGACGTAAGAATCGATTGTGTATTGGCGTTTGGTCGTGACAAGCGAAAAATATTAACTTCGTTCCAGCCTCTGCCCATACCATTAAGATGCTCCCCCGATCGATATCCATATTTGGAGATAAAAATTTCGCATGTTGTCGGTATCGATGACCATGAAAATATTCGTACTTCGTACTACTACCACCAACGTAACGAAATATGCACGCGTTTACGTACTTAGACTTCCATATCTACGTACACGAGACGATATTACATCTCCTTCTTTGATTGAAAGCTATCAAATGGCGTGGCAACATGTGAAATTTACATTTCGCATTCTCACGACGACGCCCACCACAGCACGTGTTTGTACATTGTAAATATCACTAATGCTTCGGGCTCCGATAAATCATATATTTTAGGATTTAACCGTATCCATGTCTCTCTCTTTCTCTCTCCGCAGTGTCTATGGCTCTGTACATAAGTATCTGTAAAAAGTTTACCTAAAGTGGATACAAGGCTTCAACGAGTTTGTTTACTCAATTGTTCAACTTATCAACTTCGTATACAATACAGGACGATTGGTATTGTTTGTGATACGAAACTGCAGTGGAATTTTACGTATTTTCGCCGCTTGCGTTTTGCTGAATTTAATCGCTCATTCTTCAGCGGCGAATCGAGTAAACAAAAATATTTTCGCGAGTAATTTTTCGATTATGTTACATTGTTTAATCGTTAAATTCTGACGGATAATTCTCATTTGATGGCGGATTTTAAAAGTGCATTCACCGCTACAGGCGCCCTCGTGACGTAAGAAAACTCTGACAAACATAATTTTGTGTGAATTTATTCCGAAGAGTGGTGGTGTAGCCAAAAAGACATTTTAAGAAAAAAAAGGGGTTCAAAAAAGTGATTTCGTGTAAATTTTTCAAAAATGCTCATTTTATGGTTGAATTAGAGGAATTTATTGAGACCAAGCGAAAATTTCTGTAACAAAGGCATTCAAAAAGTAAAATTCATTCTTTATCAACATTTTAGTCACCAAGGGGGAGAGGGGGTAGCGGAGCAGAAAGACGTTGAAAAGGCATAAAATAGGTATTTTTGGAACATTTGACAAGACTGGAAAAACTGCAATTTTCAAAGGTATCAATTCTCTCCTTCAATTTGCTAAGGGCTGTAAATTTTTCGTTTTTTCGTACTTCCCTTTCTCTCATTTTCGAATAATGCGAAGGACGAACCGAAATTATATTTTGTGAAGGAAGACAACGAATGGTAAATTTCTGGTTGAAATCGATTTTTTTCGACTCCAAATCCGATTTTTACCATTTCTCATAGACCCCTTCAAATAAGGTCTTCATTTTTGAAAATGTTTCAATTCGAATCCAATTTTTCGACTAAAACTGCAATTGTCACTATTTGAAGGCAACCTCCCCCCCCCCCCATTTCACGTCGCTGAAAAATATAAAACACGTAAGAAGTACAGAATGTTCAAAAATGATTTATAGAAATCAAAAAGTCTTGAAAACGGCTCAGAAACAGCAAAAATAGTTGAAATTGATGAAAATGTTATGAATATCATCAAAGAATTGATTTGAAAAATAATTTCAAGATAATGCAAAATTTTTTGGAAATAGAATGACAATTTTCCGAACTGAAAAAATAAAAATAGTGAATAATATCATAAAAGCAAAAATTCCACAATGTGTACTTAGGTACTTAAAAAAAGTTGAAAATTTTCTAAAATTCCTTAAATAATGCAGTAAGAGTGAAAAAAAAAACTGTCCAAAAGTTGTAGAAATTGTTGAAAATTCTATTGAAAATGGTACAAAAAAATACTGAAGTTGTTAACAAGTCACCAAAATCGTGTAAAATAAAAATTATTTAAAATTTCGAAATCCAAAAATGTCGAACAAATTGTTTAAAATGTATCGAAACTATTTAAGATCACAAAATGCCAGGAATATAAAAAGGCATATTGAAAGAAGGGAAATTATTCAAAATTTGAAACAGCGCAATCTCCCTAAAATTGCATTATGATACCAACAGAAGTCGAAAATATTCAAAAATTGAACAAAAAATGTTGAAAAGTGCGCAGAGTGTTAAAAACTTCGTGAAAAATTGATCGAAAGTATTTTAAAAAACTGTTGAATTTTTCACAAAAATCATTATAAATATTGTAAAAAGTAATTAAAGCACGATGAAATTTTTCAAAAATTGTAAAAATCCTTTCGAAAAGTCATGAAAGGATTACAAATCAGAAAAATCATAAGAAAAATTTCATCACAAAACAAAAATTCTCGTGGTAATTCTATTAAAAAGGTGTCAAAAAATCAAAATTGAAAAAAAATTGTTAAAAAATGCACTGAAAATTTATTGATAAAAAACCATCGAATTGTACCAATTCAACAAATTTTACACAGTTCAAGAACTTTTCAACAATTTTCACCCTTTTTCCAATAATTTAATGAAATTTTCATCAAATTTTAGCCTATTTTTATAAAGTTTTCATGATTTTTGCACTACATTCAACAGCTTTGAAGTGTTTCCCATATTTTAATGATTTTTAGTCAATTTTCACATTTACACAATTTTTATCAATTTTTCAACATTAAAACAAATTTTTAATAATTCGTAACAATTTTAAAATATCGAAAGACGAATTCACAACATTCAAAATGAATATTTCCACTTCACACAAAATTTATTACACGACCTTGGCTCCCAACGCATACGACCTAATCCAGACTTTGATTTATTGAAATCATTTCACCAAGTCGAATAAAAAATTTCATTGATAAATAATTTCACTACATAATAACGCGATCAAAATCAAAGGAATTTCTATCAATAATCGTGTACCGATTACCTCAAAGCTACGCATCGTTAAATTGTAAAAACAATCGTTATCTATAGTTGGTACAACAAAAGAATGTAGTTTTCCCCTACATTCTCCCACCACAAAATTTAAGAACGTTGAGTTGTCATTGGACGAAATTTGAAATCAACGCGTGTCGTTGGTTTCCGCGTTGCGAGTCGAGTAGGGGAAATGTAAATTCTTTCGTTGTACGTACTATAGTAAATTTAACACTTTTTCAATTTCCAAGGTTGCAACGAAATAAACAGCGAGCTTAATTTTCATTCAAAAAACCACCATATGTTACCATAGATGACATCGCTTTTTGCTGCGTTTAACTTTTTTCGACATGTTCAAGGGAATAGCTTATCGCAAGATAATATTTCGAAACATCGGTAGTGCAAATTTACAAACAAACTTTCAACTCGGTTGGTGGCTGACTTTTGAAACGCCGCGCCGCAAACGGTAACACGTGATCTAGTTGGATTAATTAATGTAGAAAAGATTCGTCGGTGTGAAACGAGTCAAGGGCTGTGGAATATTGACGTGAAAATTGAATACGGTTTCCAAAACCACTACGCCAACGCCTCTTTAAAACGAATCTTTTTTTCTGTTTTCAATGCTGACTCGTCGACCTCGATCGAATTGCGGTTTGTGGCATTCTTATGGATGAAGGTATTGAGCCTATGGCGATTTCATTCTGCTATGGAGAGCATACCGAGTTTCCACAATATTTCAGAAACGATTTTTCCCAATTTTTCCAGGTTTTTTAGATCAATTTTTCAAAGTTTTCCAGACATTTTACATAAATGATATTCATGTAGCATGGAGGAGGGTGTAATTTTTTCGCGTGATGTACTTACAACCCGAAATCGTGTAGAAGAATGATTTCAAACAGGCAGGCATCATAGCGAAATTTTTGAAGAAAAAAGTAACTTTCTGTAACTTTTTTTGAGTAAAAAGTGACCAAAAGTAACCAAAAATTCAATTTTTTCGGGGACAATTTTTTTTACAGTTTTTGGGGGGGGGGATTTTTTGTAGTTTTCTGCAAACATTTCGAAGATAAATCAACTGAAAATACGTGAATAATTTCATTTATTAAATTCCTTCGCCAAAACAACAAACGAACTAGCAAAAATCAATTTTTTTATTTTTTCCTTTAAAAATTTTGAAAAATTGCAATTTCTACGTGAAAATTTGAATTTTTGCCTGGAAGTGCGAAGAAAATGTGACTTTTGAGGGGAAAAAAGTAACCAAAGTGACCTTTTAGACGTGAAAAGAACCAAAAGTGACTGAAGTTGAAAAAAGTAACAAACACCCTAAAAAAGTGACCCGCTATGATGCCTGCAAAATTCAAATCGTGTCAAATAATTTTTTTTAAAAATCACCACTTTTTACAAAATTTTTAGATATCTTATTTCCGACTACAAAAACTACTTAAAAATTCAATTCTGAAAATTTTTGACACCTCCCCCCCCCCCCCCCCATCCAACACAAAAACTCGAACACTTGGAGAAAAAAATTCAAATAAAAATAAGAGAAAATAATATTTGCATTTTAAAGCAAATTAAGTAAAAAAGTTTTGAAAAATGAAACGAACAAGCATCAAACACAGATTTTGGGGAAAATGGTGACTTTAGTGACTTTTTATGAGGCAAAAAGTGACCTATTTTTCGAAAAAAGTGACAGAGTTTCAATTTTTTCTCATAAATAAATACCCCCCCCCCCTGTTTTTTTTTCATAACTTAAGCTGTATTTCTCTCTACGATAGATAGTGCTGAAAAAACGTTTTTTTCTGAAAATTTTTTCTATTAATAAATCTTTACTTGAAACCACGAGTTCGAGAATAAGCTTCAAGTAACTGAAAAAAAGAATAATTTTTTTTATTACACTTACATAGGATTTTTTTTTAGAAAATCAATATTTTTTTTTAATTTTATGCAAGAGCGGTAGACCGTTTAAACGAAAAAGTGACTTCAGAATGAAAAAAGTGACTAATAGTGACCTTTTGGCAAAAAAAGTGACTCTGTTTAATCCTGGAACAAATTATGTTAGTCAGGGTATCTACCAAATTATATGTAAGGGCTTTTCACAAAAAAATTTACAGCTCTCTCCTCCACTTTTCACCCTCCAAAAATCTGTTTCAATAATTTGAGGCCCTCTTTACCTATGAAGAACTTGCTGCAAAATTTTAAAAAAATAATTCTTAGATGGTACCTTATTTATTAATCCTAGAAGAACATAATTATACTTTTTTTAAATTCCACCTCGAGTGGGCCATGGTTGAAATTGACCAAAACCAGAGTTACCTTTGACCACATTGGAGAAGATTTAAAAAAACACCTTTTGGTCATTTGATACCACAATTTTGGTAAATTTTGATCATGACCCACTAGAGGTAAAATTTCAAAAAAAATTATGCCATTCTAGGATTAATAAGACCTAAAAATTATTTTTTGAAAAGTTTGCCTTACGTCCTTCATATGTAGGTAAGGAGGACCTCAAAATACTCAGCCAAATTTTGAGAGGGGAAAAAGTGGAGGGGTAGCTGTAAAATTTTTGTGAAAAGCCTTCACATATACCTACATTTATATCCAAGTTTGAAGAAAATGAGAAAAAAATTAACTCACATTCCACCTTTTGAGTCATTACTCAAGAACTACTCAACTTAGGAGTCTGAAGCTCAGGGAAATAATGTATCTCTACAGTACCTATGTACCCAGACACCCAGCCCAAAATTTGAAAAAAAAAGTAACTTTAAGAACCTCTGACAGTCGGAAAAGTAACCAAAAAAGTAACCTTTTTTAAAAAATTTTAATTCATGATTTCACATAAAAAATGAAAAAAAGTCATTCGAATTTTTACTTGGAGGGTTCGTAATACTGAAATGCCGTGGTATACTTACTTTTTTCAAATTATTTTTTAAGCAATTTTTGATATTTTTTACAGAAATTTTTTTTAAAACAATTTTTTTAAAGCAGAAATTTAAAAAATTGATTTTTTGCTCAAATTTTAGAAAAAACTTCCAAGTACAAAAAGTAACTAATAGTGACTTTCCTTGAAAAGTTGAAAAAAGTAACAAAGTTACTTTGAAAGTAACCAACTGGGATGCCTGTATACCCAGTAAGTATCATTCAAAGATCGCTCGAGGGCCGATTTACCACTCTTATCCGGACATGCCCTTTTAAAATTCCCTGACATTTCTCTAACTTTTCCACATGTTCGAAATTTTCTGACTTTTCCCGGTTCTCCAGAAAGTGAATATTCTGTCTCAATATGCATCGAAGTTACTAGACGAATGAAACTGCAGAATTCAAAGGTACCTGCGTTGCACTTGGTACAAGAATAGCTTAGCGACCCAATTGATACCAGCCTAGGTACATTTCTCTTCGCACGACACCTTAGTTGGAGTACGAACTGCATAGGCAAATGGGAATAACCCGCGGAGCTATTAAATCTCACGTCTCAAAACACCCTTTAACCTTTTCGCCTTGATTTGCGCTTGAAAAGAAGTAAAAAACAACGCAATAATGAAAACGGCCGCGTATCGCGTACGCCCTTCGGCTATCGGATGAGTCTGTCATCGAGTACTTCTCTCTCTTGTTCGATGAACGCGCGAGAATTGGCGAATACGCGTTCGCGCGGTGGACTTTCACCCGAGATACGAGGAATGCTTTTATTAAACTCGTACAGACAACGAGGAATGCGTAGCAAAAGTACGATATTTTTTTCGCTTCTAGGCCATTCACCTACATAACAAACAATGCGTACTCGCGAATTTGATTAAATTTCCATCGATTAGCTTCGCACGGTAAGTCACCGCGGCGCGAGACCATTTCTTGTACAATGTTTACGGTGCAGTTTTGTTTTATTTTCCTTTATCGCTCGCAATAAGTGAGAGATTACGACCACACAAGATTTTCGTCGCAGTCGTATAATTTTTAGCGTCGCGCGGCCGCGTTAAATTTAACAAATAACGACGCTATCGAATTAAACCGCCGGCTCGAGTCGAGTGTCCCAGTATTTATTTTCCCATCGTTTGTCAACTGCGATTAAAAAAATCGACCATCGAGTAATATTGGAGAAAGTAAAACGCCAATTGGTTCCATAATTTACAAATACTCGCACTTGCACTTACCGACATCGCGGCGATAAATTTAATACCTTTGGCAAGGTTAACGCCGCCAACTCCTCCCATCCAGCAACGTGCTCCTCGACAAAATGAAATTATAATTTTACGTGTATTCACAGGTTTCGCAGTCGTGTCGCCGTAAATTAAATCTATTCCGCGAATTGTTTATTTTAGTACTTCAAAACCTTACAAAAACTTGGAAAAGTATGGCGCGTGACTGTTTGCAAAAAATCGAACGATTTGGCGTGAAAAATAGGGCTGACAAGTCTGACGTCATATTACTACTACAAATGCAAATTATTAGTTTGTTTACTTTTTGTAAAGGGGAGTCGACGAGAAAATTAACATTGAATCTTATGGGAGTCGTTTTGTTTTTCCAATTTTTTTCAGTTTTGATGTATTATTTTTTTGATTTGTTGACAATTTTGACGAGTTGAGCTGTCAATTTGGTCAAAATTGTAAAAACAAAAAAAATTCAACACATCAAAAATGAAAAAATTTGTAAAAACAAAACGACTCCCATAAGATTCAATGTTAATTTTTTTGTTGACTCCCCTTTACAAAAAGTACACAAACTGGTACATGAACTGGTATTTGCATTAGTAGTGGTGCAATGACGTCAAGACTTGTCAGCCCTATTCTCGACTTGGGTTATTTTCGGATGCTACGGCACATTTCAGTTGGTTTTTATAGATTTTCTTATCTCAATTTGAGACTGAATATTTAAAAACGTGAGAAAACAGACGTTTAAAATTTTTTTTACCAAATTTATTCGCTGCTTCGAACAAGGAGTGGGCGAGAATAAAAAGGTTATCATTCAATTAAACGTGATCTTGAAACGAAGTCTTCTGTTGAGAAAATGGAAAAAACCAGGATGGCGAAGGAGGAGGGAAGTTTTCATCAATTTCCTCGTAAACATATCTATATTTTTTAACCCTAAAAAAACGTGACAAACGTCAGTATAAAAAAGCTATACTATGGAGCATTCGACGAAAAAATGTTCACTTTGATTGACACGTGGTGGTCAAAGATAAGACTAGAGAGACTTGTGACACGTATCAATTTCAGGGTGACCTTTATTTTCAATTTTTGAAATTGCTACCTGATATTATTTCTTAGAATCTGTGTTTTTTATGAAAAAATTATTCTCACAATCACAAATTGAAATTTCAGCGAAATCAATTTTTACATCCATTTTCATCTGAAATTTTCAACGTTTCTTTTAAAAAAAATGCAATTGTATGGATTGAAAAAATCGAAAATTGTGAAAGTTTTTCAAATTATCACACTCTGAGGACCAGACCACAACGAATGAAGGAAACAGATAAATTCAAGTACCTCTAGAAGTAAACAAACTAATTTAAAAATTTGCTAAAAAGTACCATATTTGTTGGTAAAATGTTTCACAAATAATCATTTTTTTCTAAAAACAAGGTTCATTAGCAAGTTTACAACAGACAATTTTTACTTCGGACCCTTCCATCACCTCAGCAGATTTTCATTCTTCTTCACTGTGAATTTTTCAATCTCCCCCCCCCCCCCCCCACCAATGAATTTTTCATATAGGTACTAAATACATTTTCTTCACTGATAGGTTTTTGGCAGAGGATTTCCTTGGAAATATTTTACCTACTTGCATTAAAACTTTTTTTTTTTTAGAAAAAATCAACACTTAAAAGGAGGTAAGTGTAAGTACGTATGTATTATTACGTAATTTTCATGATGAAATGAACTTTACATTTTTGCCCAAAAATTAGCTTCAAACCACAAATACGTTAGATAATTGCACCACCCCCTGCCTACAGTCCACAGCCTGAAAAAAACTTTTTACATCTATTTTTTAGCATAAATTCTCATTTTCAACGTCTCTTCCGTACCAAACATAAACTTAAACGAATAAAATACGAAAGCCAGCACGAAAATTACACGAACGAGATCGACTCCGCAACACGTAAAATTGCGAGTAAAAAATTATTGAAATAAAAAATAGGGCCTTACATGAAAAATAAAGGTGTGTCAAATTAACTAAAATTTCTTTACAAAAATCTGAACATTTTTCAATTCTATGAGGATTTTTAAAATATTTTTAATTAATTAAATGGAAAAAGATTTTTAAAAAATGGCTAGAGGTCGTTCTCATAAGAAATAAGGCACATAGTATACAATAACAGAATTTATAGACTATTTTTATCGGAGAAGGGGGTAGAATATCCCCGAGTTCATAAGCGCACCCAGAAATTATCTAAGGGAGGAGCTCAGAATTCGTATAAAAATGAAGGAGGGGGGGGGGTGAAATTTTAATGAAAAAATTGAGTAACTTGATATTTCAGTGTAGTCAGGGTATTTTCAGTAGGTTGATAATTCTTAAACGGATTTCAGTCAAGTAAAATTAAAAAATTACGGATTTTCTGTTATTTTTCACTGACATTTCAGTCAAAATATTGATTTTTTCTGACAACTTGGGAATTGATTGAGAAATCAGTGATTTTCAACTGAAAGATCAGAGAAAAATCATCAATTTTCGAAATAGAAGGACTGAAATACTATTTTTTTGAAAAATCATGTTTCCAAGAGCAAAACAATTTACATTTCTGCAATAAAAAAATCTCCTGTCCGAGCTTGGGGGAAGGGAGGAGGGCTCAAGCCCCCTGAACTCCCCCTCCCCCTTGGGTGCGCTTATGCCAGAGTTACTTTGTAAGGAAAGAAGTTACCCACATTAAGAACTAATAATAAAAAATTCTACATTTTTTCCATTTTAGATAACTTTTTCAATTTTTTTGAAAATTTAAGGGAATTTTGAACTCCTGTTACAGTAATTTGATAATTCTTTACTACCAATAAATTAGGTATATTACGTTCATTTTATTCATTTTTCATCAGTATTAAAAATCTGAAAACACAAGTTCTCGAGGATCGTTTTTCATTTTCGACCAAAAAATGACAAAGTGAATCAAAACAAAGTATAAGAAACTGAAAAGTGACTAAAAAAATTCACAAAACGTAACCAAAATGGCCCTTCCTCTTCAAAAAAAAAAAAAAACGTGGCTTCGAAATATCTCACAATAAGTTGTGAATAATCGTGTTCAAAAAGCCTATTGCCCACTGAATCAATCAAAAAATCACTGCCTTCTTGAGATATTTTCTCAATTTTTTCTCCATGTTGGAATAGAATTAAAAATGGGATTTTTTCTTGTCTTCTGTCCCTTCTCTCCTCCCACCACCATATATTTTAATACTATGATCAGGAACATTATGCAAGGTGTACAATTAAAATTCAGGAAGATTCAATTTCCTCACTTTTTCTGAAAGTTACATTTCTTACCCTTCTTCCCATTCAAGAAATTCGAAAAATGATATTATCTTTTATTTTCAAAAATCTGACGTAAAATATGATAGTAGATGAAATATGTAGGATTGAGAGGGGAAATTTTTTCAGCTTCAGAACATTCCAACTTTTTGAAAGAAAAGAAAGTCCTTAAAAAGTAGGTGTTTCCAAAAAAAAACATAAAGATTTTTTGTTGAGAAATTTATAATTCAATGAACAAAGAAACAATTACAGGGTGTCTCATTGAACTCCAGACACAAAAGCGAAAAAATAGTTTTTTCGGTCATTTTTATCAATGTAAACAAATGGGATTGTAAAGGGAGAAACGGGAATTTTTCGCTTTTGTGTTTGAGGTTCAATTAGACACTCTGTAGTAGAAAATTTACTTGCAAATAAATAGAATCAATTGATCAAAAGAAAAAACATGAATTTTTTGAAAATAGTGATTTAAAAGACTACAACTTTTTGAAAAGTTACCAAAAATCACATCACGTAATTCGTGTGACGAATATGAGCCGCGAGTATTTTTTATGGAATTTCACAGAAAACGAAAAGGTATTTGAATTTAAAACTCTTTCGCTTCTACTTAGATTTAGTTCTTGAACTTTGATGAAAAATATACACAGACACACCAAAGAAAAGTTCACAAGATCTGATTTCATTCCAACCAGTTTATACGTCGAATAAGATTTGCGAAATTTGACAAGAAAAAAATCTACATGTTTGAACTTTTCTTCACCATTCGTTAGTTGGCAAGCTATCTCATCTGGAAAATCCACCTCAACTTTCAGCTTTGAAATGAGACGAATAACTTTTTATCATAAACATACTTACAAATGTTTTAGAAATTCTTTCGAGAATTAAATTACAAACTAAAACGATGCCGAAGTAAAGAGAAGAGTTCGGGGAAGGGCATCTGACAGAATTTCAAAGCGACCTTCTTCCATTTAAAAACACGACGCAGGCATAATTTGAAAAACACCGCTAGACTACGTCGAATACCGCAGGGAACCCGCAAAAGAAATAGTATAAACTTCTTAAATGAAAAAATACCTAAAATTCTCGTTCGTAAGTTTTTTCTTTAAATTTCGAAAAAAAATTCATTGCTCGACTTCTCTCGCTTTATTAAGCAAGTATCTCGAGTCACTGACCTCGTCGCGATAACTATTCGCCTTCAAAGGACAACCCGAACGTGGTGTCGGCCTGGCGCCTCAACGAGCTAGAAAAAAGCCTCGCAAAACCGCATCAAGTCGTAATTTTATTTTCGTCGTCTACAAATTATGGTTAATTTCGGCGCGAAATATTCGCCATAAAATCCGTCAAATTGCGGCGAAACGAATTTTTCATCGTACAACTTTTCAACGGCAGTTTGAAACTCAGCGAGTAGGTAATTTCCATCTGGGGTATATTTTAACGTCGCCATACGACGAAAAAATTAACGGAACACGTATTTTAATTAAAAACCTTGGGTTTTTCAAGCTGCGAATTAACTAGGTGCAAAAAATCTCCCTCGAGCTTCCTTTCATCACGTAGCATATTTTCGCGAACGTTAAATTGATTTGCGAGTGCACGAATATGGATGAAAATTCGAATACGAAAAATTTTCCATTCTGGAATACTACGCGGATGAAAAAAAATTGACGAATAACCGAAGGGTACGGTAAATCGCGTACATCGGTAATTATTCCACCATTTAAACGTCGGTGCGGTAATTTTGATAATTCGGGCGCGAGTAAAAAATAACTCGCAGTTTCGATCGTTTTTATTATCTAATTCTCGACGATGATTTCCATTTTTATACAAAATGGCCAACAGAACGTAGAGTTTCTCAATTAGAAAACAACGCTGGTACGGGTATTTTTACGTAATAGGTTTTGTTTCGGTTCCACTCGAGCGATACTTGGTAAATATCGTTTAAAAATATTTATCGAGTGAGGAAACGAGTGTCGTAGGGGCAGGCGGCGAGCATGGGTTTCATATTCGAGTAGCTAAACACAATGGAATTGGAATGGTGAAAAAAATTGGCCAAATTATGCACGCGAAATCGTCTACATCGCCCTTGAATCCAGCTAAGTGCGGATGCGTTTAAAAGTACGAGTTATCGAAGTAAGAAAATTGATGGTGTCTCAGAATTTGATGAAAAGGACCTAACCCGAGTGAATTTTTGTTATTTTTAGTATAATTGAGATCATTATGTCCTCCTACCATGTAAAACAGAAAACAAAAATCATGAAAAATTGTTTTGTAAATTCAAATTACTCACTTAATTTCTCGCCAGAAAAGTTGAAAAAATTATTTGTGAAGGAAGAGTAGCTTTGAAGCCCTTAAATTTTGAATTCATTTCTATGGTTATCCTCACCCTGCCTTAAACTTCAAAGATGACTTACTGGGGAAGAAGTGGAATAAAATTTTTATTTCTCCAAAAAAGGATTAAAGTAGTCAAAAATTACACATAACACAATACCTATACATTTTTATACTCTTGAATAACTACGAAAAATTCAGAATTCAGTAACCCCCCCCCCCCCTCTCCTCTATCATCTCAATGGACCATCTTTCCAGTTTTGGACAGAAATAATCAAAAATTCCAGAAGAGATGTCATTTTATTTATTTTAGCTTCAGAGGGGCATTCAAGTTAAATTTTTTTCCTATTTTATATCTTAAAAAAGAAACAATTATTGTAATTTGAAATTTGATACCTAAAAGTTGAATTAAAAAACTTGATATTTTGATGTTTGTAATTCAATGGTTGATGTATATGACTAAAATAGAGGAAATTTGATGTTTCATATTTAAAATTAGGTAAGTATCCATTTGAAATTTTAAATTCGATAATTTGACATCTGAAACCCAAAAATTTAAGGGCCGAGTCGTATTCCCAAATTTCCCAAAAATGACCCAAATACAGAAAAACATTGATTTTTTCAAAATTTCAAAAATTTTCAGGTTGAAGCCTTTCCTTGAGACACTTGGGAGTATAATTTGGCCTCCTAAGCCATTTTTCCAGATTCTTAGTGAAATTTCAGACTGAAATAAAGACCAAATCGACATCAGTAGGTATTTTTCCAAAATTTTGATATTTAGGCCAATTGGGAGCATGATATGACCCTCAAAGTAACTTTTTTTGAATTCCTAGTAAAATTTTCTGTATCAGAATTAGTGATGAAAACTTTCTTGTAACTTTTTTTGGGACACTTGAAGGCAAACTTCGATAGCATTTGAAATCTGACACTTCGCCATTAGAATTCAAAGCATGATATCTGAAATTCGATATCTAATGTTTGATATTCTAAATTTAACACTCGAAATTTTGATACTTGGAATTTCAAGTTTGATATTCGAAATTTAAATCTTGACATTTGAATATTCAATATTCGATATTCAATTTCTGTGATACTTCGAAATTTTAAATTCGATATTTTGATACCATATTACGTAGAATTTAAAGTTTAAATTTAAAATTTGGGGGTGCAAATTTTAATACTTGAAAAATGAAACAGTTTAATGTTTAACATTTGAAATTCGCCATGTGCCTAAGTATACTTATTGACATTTCGAAATTTTAATTTTGACACGTGAAATTTGATGTTTAATATCTCAGAATAGAAATGCAATGTTTGATGTTTGATATTCGAAATTTGATAACTGAAAAATTTGCAGTTCGATATTCAAAATTCGATATTTGATACTTGAAATTTAAAATTTTATCCTCGCATTATTGAAAATTTTAAATATCTTTTAGATTTCTTCTCATTTTAAGGTAGGAAATCTTGAATCAGGTACATGATGATGAAAAATCTAGGCAGTCAGGTACTTATCGATTTTTTGACTCCTCAAGTTACCTATATCAGAAAATGGGGAAATTTTAATTTAAAAAATTCTGAATTGTCAGACTCAGGTTTTGATTGCACGAATCCCTCCTTATAAAGTAGGTACTTGGTAATAAAATAAAAATTAAAGAATGATGGTGATTTTGATTTCGAGGGGGGGGGGAGAGAGAGGTAAGCTATGAGAAATAATTATCGTTCATTTTCACGATTTTTATATAAGAAATTGAAATAAGCTGAAAAAAACTGATTTGAAAACCGAATTTTGCCTTCAAGTGTCCCCAAAAAAGTTTCAAGAAAGTTTTCATCCCAAATTTTGATACGGAAAATTTTACTAGAAATTCAAAAAAGTTACTTTGAGGGCCATATTATGCTCCCAATTGGCCCAAATATCAAAATTTTAGAAAAATACTGATGTCGGTTTGGTCTTTATTTCAGGCTGAAATTTCACAAAGAATCTAGAGAAATTGCTCAGAAGGCCAAATTATACTCTCAAGTTTCTCAAAGAAGGCTTCAACCTGAAAATTTTTGTAATTTACAAAAAATTAATTTTTTTTGAATTTGGGTTATTTTTGGAAATTTGAGAATATGATATGACCCTTAAATTAACCTTTTCAAATTTTTAGTAAAATTTTCAAGATCAATATTTTTTTATTAAAAAGTACCTAAGCAATAAATTTTTTCAATCCTTCTATCTCTAGAAAAAATTGATTTCAGAGGTGACCTTATTTTTTGAAATCAACCCCACATGCATATGAATTGAATCAATCTCGATGAGTCATGCCCCTAGTCCCACAATCCAATCTCAAAAGCTCCAAATACACTTTCTTCAAAACAAGATTTTCAAGAAAAGCCCTCCTCATTCCATGCCCCTAATCCCTCCAATCCAATCTCAAAACCTCCAAATGGATTTTCCTCAAAACAAGATTTTCAAGTCAAGTCCTCCTCATTCCTTCGAATTCAGGCCTACGACTTAATTCGCCAATACCCACGACCAAGACTACCTCATCGACAGCTCAACACCTACTTTTCGAACAACGAATTACGATGATCGAAAGCCTCGCAGACACTGCGCTATGGCTGTGATTACGCAACATGCAAATTACATAGGACTTAAAGAGACTCATGCTTCCGCGTGCATGGCTCGCGATACGATTGAGGTGGCGATGACGTTTATGCTTAGGTTGCTGCCGCGATGGCGTCGGTATCTTTATAATAGCTATTGAAATATGCCAATTGAGCAATAGGATAATTATACAATGCATCCTTTGTAGGTAAGCGATATTTACTAAATCATCGATAATGCGGGGGTATAACTCAACCTTAGAACATACACCAGAGCAGATGCAGAATCCACAGATGAGGTGGGCACATCGCACAGTCGTGAAGGTGTAGACAATAGGTTAGTTCGTTGGATTTGTTTTTGTTTTTTTTTTTACTTTTTACAACGTTCTGGAATCGCTGGAACTCGCTTCGCGAGCAGCCGGGGCATGGCATGGGCAGGGTCAGTAATCCCGTTAATCAGAAATGTGTACCGCTGCGTAGCCGAGCTCGCACCGTACGAACACTCCGGCACCGGCACTCCACGCTTCACATCCACGCATAGATAAGTTATGCGGTTGGACCGACCTCGTGTACAGATGACCGCCAACGTACTGTACACACTGCACAGGTATGCAGAAGCCCTCCTCCGCCGTTCCCATGGCGTACCCCCAGGCCATCGGGAATTAGTGTATAACATCGTGGCCGTAATTAAGCGTGTAAATAATTCCTATGCTATGGTCCGGAGCTGGCGCAATTATATGGCCACTAGAGCCTCGTCTACGCATCCATTTCGGTATTCACAATTCACGCCGAGCCCGAGTCTACGTAATTAAGCCTTTTTTTTTCTTCATCTCGCGCGAACGTACAAATCAACCCGCTATTATCATTCGAATATGCCAATAAAATCTTGCTCAGCATCGATGACCCGGAAGGAATCGTTCTTATTTTGACTCGATTCTCTATGGTAATCGGATCTAAGTCGCGAGCTCCCTCTTCTTCGCCCTTTATCCGAATCCACCGCATCTTTATACAGGGTGACTTGAAAATTATGCAACTCAAAATCGCTTCGTAAAAAAAAAAATGTTCAACGAATAATAAAATCCCAAAGATCCTTTCTTGTCCAAAAATATGAACTCATCACTCATTACTTACAAATTATTTAAAATTTCTAGGCTTTTTCCGATTTTCGTACTCTCAAAAAAAATTCAACCTGAAAATTTCGAAAATCTTAAAAAATAGAAATATTTAAAAACTAACAGTTGCACATGATGAAATTTTGGATAAGTATCAAAAATCATAGTTTGCAGATGTTGCCAAACTAAAAATTTGAAGGGGCAATAGTTTATTAGAAAAAATCGGATTTTTATGAAATTGCCACCATTACATCTCCTCAACCAATTTTTTTTCCAGAGTGTCCACAATATTTCAGAGATGATTTTCCCTGACAATTCCAGGTTTTCCAAACCAATTTTTCGAACAGGGTGTCTAACAAAATTTGTTGAGCAAAAAGTTTGACTTAGCTTGACCTTTTGGAATGACTTTTTACATGACTTTTCCGAGCAACCCCCCCCCCCCCCTCAAAAAAGTTATAGGCCTGTACGCCAGTACCTACTCCCTCCCCCAATCTATACATTTGTGTGCCTTTAGCTATTTATAGAAAATTAAAATTTTAACAAACATATAAAATCCAAAAAAACGTAATTTTCAATAGCTTATTTTTGAAAAAAGCTTGACCTTTTGAATAAATCAGGGTGCATTGGTCAAAAAGCTCGACTTTTTCAGGACAGGCATGACCTTTTTCAAAAAAGCTCGACTTATCAGGACAGCTTGACCTATTAGACACCCCGTCGAAGTTTTTCAGACCTTTTAATTATGATATTCGTGAACCAAGGAGTGGGGGAGGGGTAATTTTTCGCGTGATGTACTTATATCCCGAAATTTTCAAAATCACTAGGTATTTTTGACGAAATTTTTAGATGTTCCTTTCGGGGCTAAAAAAAAGATTCAAATTCAATTCTAAAAATTTTCGAGACTACCCAATTACTCTTCACCAAAAAAATTTGAAAATTTGAATTAATTACAGAAAAATTTCACACTAAAAGAAAAAACGTAAGTATTTCAAAACAAAATTATAAAGTTTGGATAAATGAAACAAATTATGCCAAGGTGTTTACCAAATCAAGCGAATATAAAGTCGAATCCAGGTTGAAAATTCAAAAATTTCTTCACATTTTATTGCCCCCCCCCAAAAAAAAAATATATAAAAAAATACCTGCTTCAAATTTTTATACATCTGCGCAATTCCCTGCAATCTATTCAGCTTGTACAATACATAAAAAAATCAATTAGGAGGATATAAACATGTTGAGCCCGAGGAAAGGGAGGGCGAAAATTTTTGCGAAAAAAGATCTTCAAAAGATAAAAATTCACCACTTTTCCCTCATTCAGATTTTCCAAAACATGGTCAATAATTTCGAATTCTGTTACATTCCCTCCCTTTTTTTTTCAACATCGTGGTCAAGGGCATCATAATAGTATTTCTATCTCATCACAGCTCTTTAAAAAGTAAGTTTCCAAAAAAATTAGATTTTAAATAAATTCTGTAGAAAGAAGCAGTGTAAATTACCCCGAGCGTAGGGGAAGGTAAATTTTTTTTGAATAATTCATAATTTATTGGACAAGGACATGCATTTAAATATCAAATTTTATTGTACATCAGGGTCAACAAAAAATGATGAAAAACCAGTTGAAAGATGTTATATGTTATTTGGTCCGAGCGGAGCGAGGGCGAAAATTTTTAATAAAATGAGTAAAGAAAAACTTTTCTAAATTCCAAATAAAATTCCAAAACTCCCTGACTTTTCCAGGTTTTCCAGAAAATGGACACCCTGTTTTCATATATTCCGAATATGACGTTAGCTTCGTCTTTCGAAGACCTACATGTGAGCAATCCCTCTATCAGGCTAACACAGGACAATGAGGAACAATCCCTCTACAAACAAAAAAATAAAAACGTCGGGTTCTGGAACTTTTGGATCACCCGTTCCTTTTACATTGACCATCGAGATGAATTGTACATATTTTTAGCTTTGATTTATACACGCATTTGTAGCGCGATCTCGCAGCATTCCTCGGCAGACAAAATGAATTATTACAGCGACCCGATATGTGTTTCTTTTTTAACAAAAAATTTCATTTGTTTAGAGCCTACATAAGCTGCCCAGGTCGCCGGTGGTATACCCCTGACGTGAGTTATACTCCGAGTCATCCAATATACCTACAAAAATAAGTCTTATTTCACCTCAGGCGCAGGCTAAATCTCCTTTCCTTCGTTATAAAGAAATACTTTGTGTAAGTACATATTTTCAAAGAAAAAAAAGAACCTTCTTTGCCAGTTTATGGATTTTTTACGAACAGCACGCAGCGTGGTACATACGAATGTGTAACCGAATATCGTGGAATTCGCACCCCTTCCCTCCCTCTCTCCGTGGCCCGCAATAATTACATCCCGAGTCACGATAACACGATTGAGTATTTAAATGAAGGTGTTAACTGGAGCCGAACATTGCCTCACTCACCCTCTTATCACTCGCTTTTAGTTGTATAGTAATTTATGCGTCACGCGTATGTGCGCTTAAATTATACGTAGATGAGTAATTTATCGAGTATTATCGGTTATTACCGCTGTAATTTACTATGTTGCCGTATGACTCGATCAATGGGTTAATTTCAAAGTACGCGTATGAGTAATTTCGCCTTCAATGAAGTTTGATGTCTTTATCAATAAAATATACCGGTTGTTCTTTCCTTTAGTACAAGTGCAATATACAATGTAATTTAACGCCGAATTCATTGAATAATATTTTATCAGTTTTCTTTCGAAAAAATTCAAGGGTGTGAGTCATTTTCATAAAACTTACCAGACGTTTGACAATTAACAAGCGGAAGAAAACTAGAAGGCTATAAAAATATTCTCAATTTAAAAACACTGGATCTTGGAATTTTTTCAATGAATTGTGGAAGATTAATGAACTTTTTTGGTGAAATCAAAAGTTGTTAGGTATTTTGAGCATATTTAATCCTCAATTTGAAAATTTCCGCATTCATCAGAGGTAGTCAACCTTCCTTCCCAATCACCGAGGTCAAATGTTTGGAAAATATTTAATTTTTTACTTTTCCAACATAATTTTATGGAAATGTTTGCTCTGGGGCGCAAATTGAATAAAAAATCCCTATGGGAAGGGATTTAAAAACACGTTTCTTTCGATTTTTTGGGCTAAAACTTCATTTTATTGATTTTCTGAAACAGTTATTGTATTCACCCAGAAATTTTCGCCCCCCACCCCTGAAAAAATTCTAGCTACGCCACAATGTATTTCTTCGCTTCCATCTATTTTCCAAGGTACTTCACAAATGATGAGTCGAAATGATGAAAATCTAAGAAAATGGTAAAAAAAGTCACCCCTTCTTCTCATAAAGAAATCATTTGACATAACTGGATCAATTTCCAGACAAACGACGAATTATTTAAGAAAGATCAAGTATTGGAATTTTATTCATTATAAATATAATTTGTAGGAAAAAATCTTTCGAATAAGATCCCCCACCCCTCTAAAAAATCAGCCTTCATTTCTCAATGACGACTTTTAACAAAGAAATTCACATGAACAAGTACATAATTCAAAATTATAAACAACACAAGAATATAAGTACATGCTTGGATATAAAAACCACCCTTAAGCGTCAAAAATTGATTTTTGAGTTGAGGTTCCTCCTTGATTCTACTCCTTCTGAAAAGCCCAAAATCAGTGTCAACTCAAACTACAATTTTTGACACTTAAAGATGGTTTCTATATCCAGGCTCACAAACATCAAATGAGTAGATATCTTTCACGAACGAATGATTGAAGCATGAAGCTCAGGAATAAAATCAGTACCAAAAAAATGTTTTAAAAACAATGCAGCCTCAAAATATCCCACTCGTTCATTCGAATCATTCACGACCAACATTAAAAATTCAATCGTTCACAGCAAATAATTAATCCAAAAAATTATTTTTCATCACAAAGAGCATATCTTTGAAAAAAAAAAGTTGAAATTCGTTTGTCGACGATTGACTCAAATAATATACTGAAAACTACATATTTCGATACATCATTCACAAAAAAACCATTCTTGATAATAATTTGAATTACAATGGTACAACGATTTACTGCGAAGAATTTTGAAATGCGTTTGAATTCCAATCAAGCCCGAAATTTCTCAAGGGATATACGAGCGACTCCTAAAAATTATTCGATCATTCAAAATACAATTCGCCCAATTAAACTTTCGGACAGACAAATTTATTACTCAAAATAAAACACATCGAGTAAATATCTACATAATTATAAAAATTCGTTCGTAGTCGATTCTCCGAATGAATAATAATTTACAGAATTGAAGCATACGTTTCCAAACTGCCCTAAGTCCAAAATCTGTATATGTGAAAAGGGATCCAGGTGCAACCTTTTTTTCAGTACACCCATGTCCCTTTTCTCATATACAGATTTTGGACTTAGAGCAGTTTGGAAAGTATGTTTCAATTACTTACAAACGACGACTAAAATTATAATCTAACAATTCAAAAACACTTCCTAATAAAACTTTCATTCAGACAAATTTTATTTTTCAGAAAAAAATTATCACATCGATCGTATGAAGACTCGTTCGTGGTCGATTCCCTAAATAAATGAATCATTTACGAACGATTTCTAGAAATACTTCGATCACAAGAACAATTCTCCCAGTAAAACTTTCGTACAGACAAATTTATTTTTCAGAGAGTACATATCACATTTGTATAAAAATTCATTCGTAGTCGATTCTCCAGATAAATGAATCATTTACGAACGACTCCTGAGAGTAATTCGATCTCAGGAACCATTCTCCCAATAAAACTTTCGAACAGACAAATTTATTTTTCAAAAACAAAATTTTACAAACAAAAATTCGTATAAAAATTTGCTCATTGTCGATTCACTAAATAATCAATTTAGAATCATTCGCGAATGACCACGGCTCGATCATTCAGAAACGACTAATTTACCTGAAACAAATCAAGTGTAGCATATAATCCTATCAAAGAAACAACTCGAGAATAATTCTTCGAAAATCAAATAGATAGTAAAGATTCATCAAAAATAATGAATCACTTACCAATCTATTGAGAAAATAATTAGAAAATTGAAATTTGAAGAACGAAAAATCGACGCGTAGAGATTATTTAGATACACTTACTTGGAAAATACCATATTCGCAAAAATTTTGTTCGCGAAACGATTCAATCGTTATATTGAACCATTATTTGAAAAAATTCTACCACATATCGAAAAAATTCTAAACCTGCTCAACCAGAGCAAAATGACCTTCAAAAGAAAATTTTTTACAAAAAATTTCCATCGAGCTCCCATCCTATAACGAATTAATTTATCTGTATAATTTATGTATCGGTGTCACCAATACTTCAAACTAATGTAATTTTAATCTACATAAAAACCAACGAGAATTATCAACTGAAAATATCCGGTAATTTCATCAACGTGGAAACGTCAATTACCCTTAATAAAGATAAATTTCAAAATATCACCCGGAATAATTCAATTTTCGCGATAAAATCAAAAAGGCAAAATTCTGTCATTCGACTACAGAGAAATAAATCACGAAAAGCAACACCCACCGAAAAATCGATTTCCCGAATTAAAAACACGCGAACCCACCTTCTTCGAGACGGAAACAAATAATTAATATTCCATTTCGCGTCTAATTCCTGAGAATATCTCGAGCCTGAAATTCCTTCCGAATCTGAGTCAATCACGCGTAAAATAGATTAACCCAGAAACCCCTCGAGAGATTCGTTTCTGCATGTTCATCCCAATAAACTGTCACTTCATTCGAGAGACGAACGAAGCAGAACCTATACATGTCTGCCAATAAGACGAAGCTGAGACAGGGTCATAAATACCGCGAGAATCGATGCAATTATCGCATCGTTCTAGAAACGGACGTTTAATTTGTTCCAATACAGCACCTCGTCATCAATTAAGGTCTATATATGTAGGTACCTCTACCTATCTCAGTACACTACACATGTGTGATTGGTGCACAGGTGGCATCAGAGAATTATTTTTCGTACGTACAGGTACAAATGATGCTTCAAAAATCCACACATGCGATCACGTTCATATAAGTATGGTTGAATGGCAACGAATTCATACGATGGTGTATAGGGTGTCCCAAAAAGACTGACGTAGGTCTTGTATGAGTTTCCATCAAAATTCAGCATCAAAATTTTTCAAATTTTCAGGGTCGGAGCTTGGAAGGATCTAATCCAAAAATAAAGTCGAAATTCAGATTTAACACCCTCGAAAACAATAAAATCGATACATCATCTGGCAATTCAATTTTGACCTAATCTGAGGTTTGGGAGGTCTTGAGGAGGTCACATAAAAAATAAATCAAAATACGGATTCAGCATTCTCAAAAACATTATACCACGATATTTCGCACTTCATTACTGATTTTTTTGGCGAATTTCAACACTTACTTTTCGAGAATTTTTTTATTTTTGGGGTATACAGGATCAGAGTGTCTACTGGATTACCAAATGAAAATTCTGACTATTTTTTGGGTTTTCTTGACTTTTTTATACAATTTTTCTTGCTCCAAATTTACCCAAAAAAGATCCTCCCCTTTCCATATATCAGGCATCATAGCGAAATTTTTGAAGAAAAGCGTAACTTTTTTCAGCAAAAAGTGACCAAAAAATCAATTTTTTAATTTTTTTCTTGAAGAATTTTGAAAAATAGCAATTTTCACGTGAAAATTTGAATTTTTGCCTGGAAGTGCAAAGAAAAAGTGAAGTTGAAAAAAGTGACAAACGCCCTAAAAAAGTGACCTACTATGATGCCTGATATATTCGTTTTAAAAGATATTTCAAACACTTTTTTGAAAATTTCATTCTGAAGAGATATTACTTATTGAGTAAAAAATGAAAAAAATTCACGAGCAAAATAATAACATTCAAAGTGTCTAACAAATTCTCGAAATCAACAACTAGGATTTCTGCAGGATTTTTCAAACAAAAATTGCAGAACTTTTCCCTTGAGCTTTGAAAAAAACATATGGAACATATCCTCTTCCCTATACCTTCCAATATTTGTTCAACTGATAAATTTCAATTGTTTTTTACTTGCCTCCTCCTCCCCTTCTTCCTCTCCCCCCTCAGAAAGTTCTATTCCAATTTGTCTATAAATTTGGCCCCAGCGAAATCAGGACAAAAATTTCAGAAAATACAAATTTCAAATACCAAAAAAATACTCTCGGAACGAATTTCACGGATTTTTTTACAAATATTAAATTTATCAGGGAAAAAAATAATTCAACGCGAATGAAGAGAAGATGAAATTTTCAAAAGATAGAAATTTTAAACATAAAATTTAGACATATAGAATAGATTTCATGGCATTTTGTTCCATATAAATTCATCAAAATTTTACACGTCAGAAGGGAAAATAATTTGGCCCGAGCGAAGATATTTGAAAATCGAAAATCGAATACCTACACAAAAAAGGGCTGGGCATGAATATTTCATTACTTGAAAATAACCTGGAAAAGTTTTAGGTAAGCACAAAATTTAGAAATTCCAACAAAGTTGAAGAATTTGACCTCGCCTAATCATAACAGAAAAATGTAGTATTTATTTACAAGTGAAGTCTGCTGGCAAAGGCTAGTTGGGGATTTTTAAAAGAAAGGAGCCAAATATGAAGGTTACAACAGTGGTAATTCCAGACAGAATCAAAGTGAGCTTTTGATTAAAAAAGTCGAATAATAATATTTTAGAGAAAAAACAGACGTTTTATGGTGGCGGTGGTTTAAATAAATTCAAAGAATTTTTTTCTTTTGAAAAATTAAAGTTGAAAAAGCTTTCAAGGGCAATCCCTTGATTGAAAAATTCCAGAGGAAAATTCTTGATTTTCGTAGTAATTATCAAAATTCTTGCCAGTAGACAACCCTAACGATTCATAAAAAAATTTAAGCGAGATTGGAAGATGTGAGCAGGCAAATCAATTTTAGTACACCAATAGATATGTTTTTTAGTAAATTTTTGTATAACTTGAAAAACCATACTCAAAAAATAATCCAAAAAAAGGGAAAATGTGTCCCCACATCGGGGTGAAAATTGACAAAAAAAATTGAAGGGGAGAGGGGAGGCAGTCGTTAAACTCGATTCCAATAATCATTTTTTTGGTAAAATTTAAAATTTCATAAAACGAACGTTTTTAGCAAATTTTCAAAGGTTTCATAGGGTCAAACTCGTGTGACTTTTTGAACCCCTTCTGGCCCCTTCCCCCAATTTCGGACTAATAAAACCTGAAAAAAATTCATTCAACTGGAAAACGATTGAATTTCATGAATCAGGTGTTATTTTGGTTCCAAAAGTAGATGGAGAACTCTTACGAGACCTACTATCAATCATTTAGAAACACCCTGTGTATTATCGGCTGTTTAATTAATAACCATACGTAATGAATTACTTTCTCCGGCACAGCTCGTCATATGGTGTACGTATAATCATATTATATGAGGTGAAGACCTTGTTGCCAGAATTTACGATCGACTCGATTGCCAAATATTCAATTGTGAATGTGAAAATCTTCACGTAGCCATACAAAACAAATATCTACTGACCTGTAACAGAAAAATAAAAAAACATCCGTTAGTACATCGGTGATGATATTAAACGATCTAGGCTCAACAAACAAATACGATCGCTTATAAATATTATAACCTTCCACAACAAATCCCTGCTTATTCCCCAACCATGAACACGCTGATTCTCATGCTCGGGCCAAATCATAACAAATTATTTAATCGTAAACAGCCGCCGCACGAAATTAACCATCCTAATGTTTCGGAAAGGAAAAAAATTCCCTCGTGTAATCGACATATGAATCGGAGGCGCAAAAACCAACACTCCGATGTCCGCCTAAGTACACTTAATGTAATCGCGCAATTGTACAATAAAGAGCGGAAACATCCTCGTTTAAAAAAAATCCCAAGCTGACAAGTCGTTTACATTAACGCACCGAAATTAAAACCTTATTAATTGCGCGCAGCTCGAGCCGCAGACCGACAATTGGAGCATAAACAGTATAATAAAAGATAATACGTATACGAACGACCGAACGACCGAAAAAAAAAGTAAAAATACCAGTAGTGGGTCAGCAGGTAATTAATTTTGACCGATGCGTGTTAGTGCGGTGAAAATCATTACATGAATTTCAATGTCCTGCAGCGATATATTTTTTCTTCAGTTCGATAAGTATACGAAGTACTCTACGTACACAGAGAAAGACATGACGACCATCGTTCCACCTCTGATTCTCATCATTTTTTTCTTTCTTACTGCGGTATACGGGTATATCAATTGTATAACATCGTGGCCGTAATATGTCTCATAATACAGGCGATTTCACGGGCTGGAAGTACACGTAGGTACTCAAAAAAATCGTACACTCGACGTGATATCCGAATATATGCGGCTACGACGATGGCAGGTATTTTTTATCCGAGCTATGGCCAGATTAATCATAGAGCCTGAAATATGCACTTGGCCAAGTTCTCCAAGTGTTCCAAAAATAAAAAAATAAAGCCAACGAGGTTGAAATTTTCCATTAGAGCTTTTTTCGAGTATAAAATAATGGTATGCTGCTGGAAAATACTCGACAAGGGTATCTTCGAGAGGGTCATCACTTATCAAATAGCTATCTATATAACCTCAGTGCTCGTATATTAATCAATCGTCGGTTGGTCATATTTTCATCGTGCCGAACCCGCCTTTATCGAATTTTAGTACGTGATACGAGGGTTGCAGACATACTACGTTTCTGATATTAAATTTGACAGTAAATGTTATTAATGAATTATTGATAAAATTCGACCATTTTGAAAAATGTTTTGGTTTCGTTGATTTGAAAATTTCAAAGTTGATATCGAAACGTCTTAGATTTTGAAATGAATCATAAAAATGTACATATTCGAGGCGTTAGAATACTTCGAAATTTTATTGGGTCAAGTTTAATCGACATCAAAGGCCTTTAATGTGGAAATTAGATGATATCTAATAAATTCTTTCGAGAGAATTTCAGTTTCTTTACGAACTTGGTACATCTAAATTATACCTTAATTATTTTGCTCTTTTGATGGTATTACAGTATTAAAATTAATTGGCATGGCAACTTCTTTAGATAATTCGAAGAAATGTACCTCAGCCCTTCAGCAAATTCCTTCTCAATATTTAAAAAAGCCAATGGGGTTTCTCATAAGTTATAAATATCGATTATGCATAACTGTAATCATAATTTTCTCATAATTACCCATAAGAAATTAGGCATCGATGACGTTTCAAAATTGAAAATTTTGGAAGCATGAAAAATAATTAATCAAATTATTCATTAAAAATTAATACCGAGCAGTTGATCTAAATTCTTCAATAGTAATCTTTCTTCGTGACTTTTTCGTACACATGAAAAACTGATTTGGTCTATCAATTGAAAGATTTCTTGATAAAGCAATGATTAAAATATTATTATCAAATAATTTTTTTCGCGAAAAAGCTTTGCCCAATCCATTTATCAAATTTCATATAACTAAATTTTAATGGAGCAAAATCAATTTCGATCAGTTAGATCAAACGAGTGTGAATAGGACAACTTTCCTCTTTTCAAATCACAAAATTACTGCCTAACAGGGGAACAAATTGATCCCAATGAATTCAAGGAGTACAGAAAAAAACAATTGTATTTCCTCCTAAAAAAACCAAAAAAATTCATCTGACCGATATGATTTCTCAAGTTTTTACCCCCCCCCCTCAATTACTTACACAAGTGAATCACTTTGATCTATCAGTTAACCCTTCAATAAATCAAATCAAACGAATCATTTTTGCACAAATTACACGAAATTTTCATTTTTTCAAATTGTGATGGTCTTACGGATTTTTAGGGTCTACTGAATTGCTAGAATGAAAATTCGAATTATTTTTGGACCTTTTTATATTGAAATTTTAAAAATTCTCTCACTATTCGTTCTCCCCCCCCCCAAATAAAATTCAGGTGCTTCAAAGTGCTACATTTCAAGCAAGCCCCAGAAATCTACGAGAGCGAAGAAAAAAAGAGCTAATAAATTCCCGAAAAACATCCATCATTTTTCAGAGAAATGTTAATTTATTGCGCCCGGGTTAAGCGAGTGTGAAAATTTTTTGCAAAAAGACAATCAAAAGTAAGAATTTGATAATTTTTTCAACACACAATCATTAGAAAGAGTAATTTGTGATTCATATGTTAATTCTTATTATTTAAACTAATTAGACAGAAGAAATAAATAAAGTATGCTAAAAAAAAGTGAGTAATAAATTCCGATTTTTTTTTTCTTAACATTGGCCTTAATTTCTTACTATTTTTGTACTTTTGGACCCACTCGCAAAATTTCGTTCTTTTTTTTGGAATTTTCGGATCCAGTAAACACTGTGATTTCATAAGAATCTATCAATTAAATGAATGAATTCATTGTTGAATCTAATCAAAGAAATTATTGATTTTTTTCAAAACTGGAACGATTTGTCTATTAATGAATATCACAACATGGTGTCTACTGGTTCTAAAGAACGTGGTGTCCACTATATTTATTTTCAGAAATGATTTTCCCTGACTTTTCCAGGTTTTCCAGACCAATTTTTCGAATTTTTCCAGATCTTATAAATATGATATTCGTAAACCAAGGAGGGGGGGGTAATTTTTTCGCGTGATGTACTTACATCCCGAAATTTTGTATAAAAATGATATAAAATGCATAGGGTCTTACGATTTTTTTTTCAAAATCACTAGATACTTTTTACGAGATCTTTAGATGCCCTTCTTCGGGTCAAAAAAATATTCAAATTCAATTCTGAAAATTTTTCCGACCATCCAACTCCCCCTCCCCACAAAAATTTGAAAATTTGAATTTATTACCTACAGAAAAAAAATTTAAATAAAAAGGAAAAACCAAGTATTCCCACGCAAAATTAAGTTTTGAAAAATAAAAAAAATTATGTCAGGGTGTTTACCAAATTGAGCGAATAAAAATTCGAATTTTTACTTGTCTCAAATTTATAAATTCACGCAATCCCTTGCAATTTTTTAGTTTGTACCAATAAATGAAAAAGTGAATGAGAAGGTAAAATATAAATCATTTTATGAAAATATATAAATGTGTTTCGCTCGGGCGAAAATTTTTGCGAAAAAAGATCTTCAAAAGATGATCATAATTCAATGGACAAAGACATGCATTTTAAATATCGATTTTATTGTACATTACGACCGACAAAAAATGATGAATAAGACAATAATTGGATAAAAGATGTAATAATTTGGCCCGAGCGGAGTGAGGGCGAAATTTTTTGAAAAATTTATAATAAAATAAGCAAAAAAACATTTTTTTAAATGATTTACATTTTTTTGGGATTTTCGAAAAATTCCAGAGAAAATTCCAAAATTCCTTGACTTTTCCAGACCACCAAAATTCTCTGACTTTTCCCGGTTTTCTCGGTTTTCCAGAGAATGGACACCATGAAAGAATGAAAATTCTAGCGATTTTCTGGATTTTTCTTGCCACTTTCATGCCGTTTTCCTTGCTTTAAATTAACCTAAAAAGAACCTCTTTTTTATACTTTATTGATTGAAAAAATGAAAAGAGGTAATGAGGTTGAAAATGTTTGTTTTCTGTAGTAAAATAATCAAAATTCTCGCCATGTTTTAGTTTTCTTGCTATTTTCTGGTTTTCTCGGTTTTCTTGCCAATAGACATCATGCATAAGGATCAATCAATCTACAAATACTATCCAATTACTTACTCATAAAATTTTTATTTTCAACAAGGTATGATTTATTAATCGAATAATTACATAAAACTTTGATCGATTAATCAATCAATCAATCAATCAATCGATTAATTGATCAATCAATCAAGCAATCGATTAATTGATCAATCAATCGATCAATCAGTCAATTTAAAGTCCAATTATCAATAAAGATCACTAAATTTCAAAAAGTTGGGATGATTCATTATCTGAATTAATTCATCAAGTTTGATAAACTGATCTTTCGATTGATCAATGAATCAATCAACCAATTAACCATTTAATACTAATCAATCTAGAATCCAATGTTGTGAAAAAAATCAATTTTTTTAAAAGTCAATTGAATGTTTTTAAAATTTTTTATAGATCAATCAATCAATCAATCAATCAATCAATCAATCAATCAATCAATCAATCAAATGCAATCAATCTATGGTCCAATTACGTTTGAATTTCCAATTTTTTCAAATTGAAAAAGATCAATTAATTGACTAATTTCACGAAGTTTGATCAAACAATCCACAGTCGATCGACTCAATCAAGCATATCAATAATTTACTGTCCATTTACAAAAAACATCATTTTTTTTAAATTCAAGAGATTCCATTTTGATAAATTTTTCAAAAATTGATCAGATAAAAAATCAATTATTCAATTACTTAAATTATTGGAACTACGATCAAAATTGATTAATTATTTACCAATTATGCATACAATTCTTCATTTATGGCTCAAATTATCCAACTTATATCCAAGAAAATTAATCAGGATGACTCCCAAGTTAATTATTTTTTCCAAGATCAATCGACCAATCACTCGTTTACAACAAATCGATGGAAATTTCTTCGTATCTCAACGCTGATTTTAGAAATCCATCACGCACACTTCCAAAACATCATCGCATTGTTTACTTACGTTAGTAACCCTGCAAGGCTTCCGAGTACCTCGAAACTCAGTCGAAGGTTCAAGTACGACTTAATTTCATTGATACATCAATCAAGCGTCAACAAAATTCATCCCACAACCATCAATACTCGATCAATTCAAAAACTTCTCTTTTATTCAAAATGCTCGCGAGTTGCATCACTTTTTACAATCACAATCAACTTCATAAATCATATTGTTTCCGTTACTGGAAGTGGAAACGCCGACGAGGTGGGCGTGCGACGGAGGGTCGAAGTCTGTGCGGATATGGGACTGCGCGAATATCACGCCGTTACGACTCGATATACTTAGTCATGCTCGTAATTAACATCAATTAACCTATAGGGCAAAACTAACATATACCTTAAGAGGTTTTTAATCAAAAAGGCGCACTGCTCGTTGCATGTAAATTAGCTGCTTCCTCAGTTTGGTAAACGAGTCATTTAATTAGCTAATATAACGGTGATGGCGGTGCATCGAGTCGCCACTCGCGACATAGCTAATTTTTCCAAGCCGAGTACACGTGTTATGGTATATGGTCATCTTACAGTCGCGTATGCGGTATCACCTTTAAACCAAAGAGCAAACCGAAGGCAAATACGACATTGCAAAAGTACTCGATCATTTACAATGTAAAATTGTAAAGAGAAGATGACTCGGTTTGAAATTACACCTTGAATAACGACCGTGTCGATTTTCTGTATCACTTCGGTCGCGTACAGCTACAAGTATATACGAACTAATCTAATATTTATTACAGAAACGACGCGATTATCGTTAAAATGAAGAAAAAAAGAGACAACAATCGCAACGTTAACGATCGTTTAACATTAAAATGAGACCGAGTTCAAGATCATTGCAGCGAGACAGTGCAAATGACTATAACTAGGGCGATGCTGGACGCATGCGTAATCTCATTCTTAATGTATAATTCCCAAGAAACGATTTATTTTCCTCTTTTTTTCTTCAAAATAAAAAAAAAATACGCGAGAAAAAAGCGACGCGTCTTATCACCTTTGTGTCAACCTGATGGCCTAAATTTTGTAAGTACCTTTGGCGGTATGTGCTCATTAGATGACGTGGTTACGCTTTTAGAATCCATTATAATGCGCTTTTAGGTGACCACAGAGTCATCATGCATTCGATCAAATTGCACCGTATTGTGCAGTTGGTGGTGAGGCTTCTCGAATTGTTAATTGATCAATATTTCGAATCAATCGTGAAGTTTGGTATTGTGATGGTGATTTCGACGATGATTTTCATTTCGTTTCAGATCATTTTGATTCGTCTGACAAAATGAATTACACGAAGAATTAGATTCAAATTGAGACTAAACTTGGGTCAAATTTGGAATCAAGTTGAATTTCATATTTTCAAGTAAGAATTTACACCTTCGAGGGCAAGAGAATGAGGTTCTCGTTCTTCAAAAAGGAAAGAACTAAATAAATTCTTTTTTTTGATAATTTCCAATCTTTCAGACAACTTTTTGAAATCCATAAATCTTGAAAAATTAACCAAAAAATACGAAAATCATTTGAACGATTGGAATAGATACAGAAATTACACACTGAATTTTTTTTCGAAACAAACAGAGCCTTATTTCTAGGCATATTTCGTGTGTTTTGATCCCTTTTTCAAAAATTCGTACCAATTTTGTGAAATCGAGACCCTTTGAAAAATTCACAAAAAAAATGAAAGCAGAGTTTGTACAGAAAGTAAATAGGTAAGTACCAACAAATTGGTATTTTATACATTTATTTTTTTTTTTTTTTCGTGAAAGTCAGTAATTTCCTTCGGTAACCTTCCCAATCTCTCCATTTTCACCAACATTCAAGAAAAATGCAGTAAAAAATTATCGAAACACAATCGTTTTTTCAAAACAAACGAAGAATTATTTCTGACAATATTTCGTGTTTTTGATCCTTTTTTCGAAAATTTGTGCTAGTTTCGATATTCTAAGCCATTCGGAAATATTCACAAAAATCATTGAAAACAAGGAGTCTGCTGGATTAGCTTTTCGAATTTTCATGGTTTTTTCAATGACTTTCCTAGTTTTTTCCGTGAAAATAATGAAAATCCTCAGCAGTGCTTGAATAAAAGATTTAGTTATTAAAAAATCTTTAAATGTTTCTCAAAAATTCGTGACTTTTTCATGACTTTTATGATCATTAAGCACCTTACCTAGGAAAAACAACTGAAAAAGTTTGTACAGAAACCTATATGATAAAAATCCGTTCATCTTCTGTGCCGGAAATTCTCGATTATTTTTCTAATTTACCTGGCTTCCCCTCCCAAAATGATTAAAACAAGATGCTAATGCACCAAAAATAAATTATATTCTTATTTTTTCAAGAAGAAACCCCATTTTGAATGTTTCAAAACAAACAAAGCATTACTTTTGACTACATTTCATGTTTTCTCATTTTAAATTTCGCCAATTTTATGATTTTGAGAAACTTAAAAAATTCATACAAAAAATATTGAAAATCACTTGGGGAATTTGTACACAAATTGAATGCTAAAAACTCATTTTTTTGTTTCTGTGTTTTTCTGAATCTCTCTTTCTTTATCTTCGTCAAACATAATTTAAACGCAATGGACCGAAAAATTATTAATTTTTTGAAGGGTAGAAAAATGAAGTATGCATTTTTTAAAACGAACAACGCAATACTTTTGACAATAATTTGTGATTTCGAGTCAATCAGACATCATAGTAAAATTTTTGAAGAAAAAAGTAACATTCAGTAATTTTTTTTGAACAAAAAGTGACCAAAAACTGACCAAAAGTAAACAAAAATACAATTTTTTCGAGGGCAATTCTTCTTTACAGTTTTTTTTTGGGGGGGGGGGGCAATTTGGGACAATTTTTTTGTAGTTTTCTGCAAACATTTCAAAAATAAATCAACTGAAAAGACGCGAATAATTCCAATTATTAAATTCTTTCGTCAAAACAACAAACAAACTAGTAAAAATCATTTTTTAAATTCTTTTATTAAAGAATTTTGAAAAATAGCAATTTCTACGTGAAAATTTTAATTTTTGCAGGGAAATGCGAAGAAAAAGTGACTTTCGAGGGGAAAGAAGTAACCAACGTGACCTTTTAGACGTGAAAAGTAACCAAAAGTGACTGAAGTCAAAAAAAAGTGATAAACACCCTAAAAAAGTGATCGGCCGCCATGATGCCTGAGTCATTTTGAAAAATTCGCCAGAAAAATATGAAAAAATATCTTAGGCACAGGGTTTTGAGGACTGAAAATTCTTTTTGTGATTTTTTTTTTAGCAACCCTACTGATTTCGCTCATTGATTACAGCCCCCCCCCCAATCACTCGTCTATCATCCCCAGTATAATTTAATCGCATATCGCATTATCGTATCAAAAATGATTTTTTTTTTCAACTGTCTCATTTCAAGTGAAATAAATAAATTTTTTCTTTGGATATTTCTTCACAACATCATCAATTTTTCCACCGAGTATTTGGTCCTAAGATCCTCACGTCATAAGTTTCATTTTCCAAGGAATTTCACTGGATTCTGACTAACTAAATAATTCAATTCGAGCAAATATTTCGTAATTCTAGTACACCCTGCATATTCAAGGTGACAATTAGACCATAAAAGTAAGAATTCGTACTGTTTTCTCACCGAAAAATTTGAATTTTTAGAAATTTATTTTCAATTCTTCCTTTTTTTACTCTACTTATAAAAAATTGAACGAGAAACGTGCAAAAGACGATTTTTAAAAACCAACAACAAAAATTTAGTTTTTTTTTTGTTTTTCAACACATTTTCACACTCACTCCATAAAATTTGTAATTTTTTTTCAAATTTTCATGCTTTTCAATTTGTTGGATAGTAACATCTTGATTTTAAATGACTTCTAAAATTAAAAAAAAATGATTTTCCACTTTTCACGAATTTCTACTCTCAAAAAAATGAGTAAATTTTTTTTCGAAGCATTCACTCAATCTCCAACTCTTTTCAAAATTCCTCAAGAATATAATTTTTATACAATTCAAATTACTCTCCTTTATCAACGTATCATCCCTTTCTCTTTTGTTTTTGGGGTTTGTCCAGACTACAAGGTTTATTAATCCATGCCAATAATACAGATAAAATACATTAAAAAAACGAATGAAGGAGTCATTCAAACAAAAGGTACTTTTGCTCAATTCAGCACACGCGAAAAATAATACCCAAATTTGTACCCAAAAAAATAAAAGAAATTCACATCCTAATCGTAAACCACTCCTGACAACACAACGCTGTACAGAACCACACATAAAAATGGAATATACAAATTGAATTGGCACACCAACAATTTTTTTTTGACCTCCGGAGCTGTTGGCACTATTCTAACATTCGCTTTCTATTGCGATCTCGTTACTAAAAAAAATACTATCATAACTCTGCAAACGCACAGCCCTCGTCGCTCTTACCAGGCCAGGCCCAAAACCTTGACAAATAATAAGACCGAATTTAAACTAAGTTTTGTCACCGCTGCGTTGGTCCGTCTTACACCGAGTGAAGGGACCACCACCTTACTTTCATTCCATCAGCTCGGCCATTCTACCCTAAAGGTCAGCTAGTGAAATACATACACGAGACGTCGCTCGTTACGTTTCAAAATAAACACCAGTACGGTTTGAAAAATCAAACAATTCTTTAGAATGCGCTCGCATAACATCGAGTTATTTAAAATACGTCGCACTTGACCGCATTATTAGATAAGTCGTGCATATCTGATATCCTATACGAACAATCTTCTATTCAGAGGGGCACCGGTTACGCTCCGAGGCGGTTTTCCGATCTCTAGGTGTACCTGTCTCCGTAGACTTTTCAATCAGTCAAGGTCAACTTCACGTATCCGAGAAAATTTGTGAAAAATTTCGTTCTTCGACGATTCGACGTTTATACGCGGAAACACCGGAGTCCGCGACGAGTCGATTTAAATTAAATTTTAATGACCGTGTTTAAAGACAATTGAAAATGGCCCATTCAAGGGCACCGCCGCACTAGGAAGTTAAAGGTTTTTAGTACCCGAAATGCGATACCGTATTCACGGTGACAAGCTTTTATTTCTCTAGCCTTGTTCGTAGCTCTCGTACAATTCGAGTTTTCGAATAAGCTGCGAATTTTTTTTTCTGCCAAGTGGCAACTACGTAAGGACTTATTTTAAAATTCTGCAGTCGAGCTCGCAATCGTCACCCATCGCCTGGATTACGTCTAGGTTTAATGGTTTGTAAACAATACTCGCACGCGGGTAACGTGAGCGGAGATTTTAATTGATGTGACACGAAGTTCGCCGAGTGATGTCGTGCCATGCACAGTGCACACTGCCAAAGGTACACCGAGTACACCGTCGTGTTAATAATTAACAATTCGAATATAAAGACGAAATCTGAGCCGAGTTTCCGGGTTCCGTTTTTCTCTCTCTATCTCTGTCTTCGATGAATAATCGATTGTCGAACGTTATAACAGAACATCTCGTCGCCTTTGCTAATTCCGGGTTGAAAGTGCACAATTGGCGATTGTGAACCAGCCTTGGAATTTGCCAAAGAGTTTTCCTTCCATTATGCTACGCAAGCGGATTAGGCTAGTGGGTTGTGCCGGCAGCGAGTTGTAAAATTCTATTCCAATTTATTGTGTATTTATAGACGTGCGGTAATTTGGAAGATCATTAACGATATTTTATCGCCGTGAATGGGAAATGAAAGCAAGGGGATGCTAACTGCTAAGTTCGTCAATTTGAACTGAAACGTAGTCGAATGATGGAATTTTACGTAAGTTTCAACAGATTCAGGTAAGTAAAATTTCATCGCAGAGATAATTACCGAGCACAATTTTATCAAAATAGAGCATCAATTTTCAAACGTATTTTTTTCCTGGTGTCCTGCCAAAAAGGAAACAAAATGCAAAGTATTCATACACATGCAGAAATCTCACAAAAAAATTACAAATGTAGAACGACATACGAACGTTACGGAAATATTACAAAAAATACGATGGAAATGCTGAGAAGAACTACGGGAAATATGAGCATGAGTCGTAAAAACAATGTCATCAAATTCTTTCAAAGTGACGGAAAACTCGTTGAAATATAAACTCACGAAAATCGAGTGAAATACTATGACATAGTATTTCACTCGATTTTCATGTCACGTCATTGGAGTATCATGAAAATACCAAAAAAAGTATAGTAGAAATCTATGTTAAAAAGAAACTTATGAAAATTTTGCAAAAATGTCTGAAAGCATTTCAACTTGTAGAAAAACAACAATAAAATTCATAAAATCTTATCAAAATCAAAAAAAATATTTTGAAAATTACTCAGAAATATTAAAAATGTTGAGAAAATCATCCAACCCCAATCATAAAAAAATATCGTTCAAATTATGTGAAAAAGAAAAAAATTTATTGATAAAAACGTACAAATTACTATGAAAATAATGTACCTAAAAATTGATAAAACATTTTTCAATTTTTGTGAAAATTTCTGGAAATATTCTTAGCATTGGAAATATGACATAAACGGTCAAGAATAACGCAAAAACTTTCAGAAAGTCTTGAAAACAATTCAAAAGATCTCAAAATTGAAAAAAATAAGGGAAAAATAAAAAAATTGGTATTATGAAATTGTTCAACGTATTTCAAAACTAGTGCAAAAAAGTTCAATCGAATTTTGAAAAATTGTATAAAAATACAAAAAATCACTGAATCTTTTTAAAAATTTTAAAAAACAGCAAACCTTTCTGATATTTCAAAAATTAGAAAAATGATATAAATATAAAAGTTCATAAAATGTCGTTGACTTTTTTCAAAAATCTTGTAGATTCACCAAAATTTTACAGAGAAACTTGAAAAAAATTATTAAAATCCCCCAATATGCTCTAAAACTCGATCTAAACAGCAAAAAAGTTCAATAGATTCCAAAAAATTATACAAAAATACAAAAAACATTGGGATCTATTGAACATCTCGCTGTTTTAGATTGAGTCATAAATGTACCTATATCGAAGAATTTTAATTAACAATATTTTTCAACGTTTTCTCCCAAATTTTTAACTTCTAAAAATATTTTAATATTGGAAAATGACATAAAACTAAAAGCTCATGAATATAAGCACGTCTAACAAACTCTCGAAACCTAAAAGCATGACCTTAGCAGGATTTTCAGAAGGACTTTAACACTAATAAATGTTGTACACTTCTCCCTCCCCACCCCCCCCCCCCAATCGATAGAGAAAACAATTTTTGAAAAATAACACAACTCAAGTAATTATTCGTGATTTTTTTCAAATTATTGTACTTAAGTGTCATCTTGAAAAATATGAGGAATAACAAAACAAATTCTTAGGGTTTCAAATTTGAAAAAAAATCAAGAATTTTACATAAACAGCAAAAAAGCAGAAATTTTGCAGGACCTGCAGGACCTGCAGGACCTGCAGGACCTTTCAGCCAAAAGCAGGACAAAACAGGACATTGCAGAACCAGAAAGACTTTGTTAGCTGAATATGGTATTAAAAAATTTCGAAAACTGCCTAAAATATTTGAAAAAAATTAACGTAGAAATTGAAAAATATTTGAAATTGGTCAAAATATTCTAAAAAAGTATAAAAATTCAATTGATTAAAAAAATTGCACAAAAGTGAAAAAAATTATACTGAAACTTAAATTGCTTAAATTCGTAGATCTTTTCATAAAAATTGTGATGAAATTGAAGAAAATCGATAAAATACTACAAAAGTTGTTATAAAAATCGAAAAATACCAATTATTAGGTAATAATGAAATTATTAATTATTTTATTTAAAAAAAACACACACAAATTAAATTTCTTGACATTAATAAAAAAATTGCAGCGATTTGAGCTACCTCAACAAAATTTGTTGAACAAAAAGCTTTACTTGGCTTGACCTTTTCGAATGACTTTTTGCATGACTTTTCCGAGCAACCCCCCCCCCCCAATGAGTCTGTACGCTAGTACCTACCTAAACTCCCCCCCCCCCCAAAAAAAAATCTATACATTTGTGTGCTTGTATAGCTATTTATTATAGAGAATTGAAATTTCAACAAACACATTACATTCAAAAAAACGTAATTTTTAATAGCTATATTTTTGAAAAAAGCTTGACCTTTTGAGTAAATCAGGGTAAATTGGTCAAAAAGCTTGAATTTTCAGGACCGACATGGCCTTTTTGAAAAAAAGTTGACTTATCAGGACAGCTTGACCTGTTAGACACCCTGCTCTTTAATCGTTTTTGGCAACTTGACATCATTCAAAACGTTGATGAGATGATGACAAATTGACAAGCTGATCAATATTTTAGTTAAAATATCACACCATCCTACGATTTTTACGATTTTTTGCACAATTTACTCACGTTCCTCGTAATGATTCAATAAATTTCTAAATACATATTTTAAATTTTTTTTTCAATTTCAAACGTTTTTCAAAAGATTTTGATTTAGAAAATGTTTCGAAATATTTTTATGCAATTTATAGAATTTTCACATTTTTTGGACCATTTTTACAGAATTTTACTTTGACGTCATTGCATTCAACTTCAACAAAATTCTGAATATTTTGATCATTTTCACTATAATTTCAATAGTTGGGACACAATTTTAAACGATTTCTGTAATATTTGAATTTGAAAACACTAAGACGATAATTCTGCAACTTTTATACCATCCTAAATAATTATTTTCAAGATATTATTAACCAATAACCACCCTATATCAATGAACTACGCTGGAGGCTAGACCACCATGATAATATAAATTCGCCTCACCCCTTGAAAAATTCCTTTCTTCGAATCTCCCATGACGTCAATCCTTAATAAACCTCAATACCTCATTATTTTAAATTACGCAATTCTGGTAAAAAAAATTGAAAAAACCTACGAGAAGTCTAAAATTGAAATTCCACATTAAAAAAATCATTAAAACCGGAGAGGAAAAAATCACATATCCATTAAGAAAATAACCTTGTTTCCACACCGGCTATTGATGCTATTGCTCTAATTAGCCCATGCGATGGACAAAGAACTGGGACTACTTCAATCACGAGATGAAAATTTATTAAATTGAATCAGAGTCCATAATGACGGTTCTTTTCACGTATCATCTATTCGCCTTTACTCGCACACGATTCTGAAACGATCGGTCATTACATTTGACAGCGTTTTAAATCGCCACGAGCATTAATCCTGATCAACGAAACCCTCTTAATACGTCAGCTCGACTAGATATAAATCAAAATCCGAAATATTCGCCACATCGTATGGCAAAGTTCGAAGCTCGACTATGCGAACATTCTTGACGCGAACCTGTCGCTATCGTTGCAAATGTCAAGTAAAAGTACACGTATGTAATGTACCTATGTAGTATGTACATTGTACAGAGTTAAAAAACCCATCAGCACATGTGCTTCGTAACGAATTTTTTTTCTATTATTTGGCAGATGTTGTAGACCGACGCTCATGTCAAGAATCAGACCTGCCAGAAGGGAAGGTGGGGTGATTACGCGACCATGACCATTTAACTGTCAAAAGAAAAACCGTTCATTGAATATGTACGGTGTACGGTAGGTTTTCGAAATGAGCTAATCGATGACGTCACGAAACCGCTGATAACGAATTTACAACACCTGTCAATTAACAATTTAGTAATGTAATTTTAATCAAATTCTCGTATCGGAATTCTTCGCTAACATGGCTTTTTAATTAATTACCATACGTAGCCAATCTGAAGAGTCTTCCAAATTAGAAAAATTCCTCGATAAGTTACCATAAAAGGTCTGCTTGATCTTCGCAACGAACAATTAACAAAATTATATTCACAAGTGACCATAAATTACTCTCGGGCCTATTCGGATGGTTTATGGAACTTGGTCATTTCATTTCGCAATTTTTCGTAGCACAGTGAAACCCTTCCAGTGGACTGGAATTAACGCTGAGTCGACGTCCCTGTCTGCGGCAGGCTAATGCGAAATTCATGTTCATTTGTCGTCATTAACTGTCGTGAAAAATGAAGAAAGAAGAAAAAGATCCGACGACGACCGTTACGTAATCAGAACAGAATCGCCGAGCACCTGTTTGCTAATAACTCGCCGGTCGCCGACTCCGGCTTCGGTGACCATTGCCATATAGAACTATTACTTTCTCTTTCTACCTTTCGGTCGAATTAATTGACGTTTAGGCGCAGGTTTTTTTTTCGCGATCGGAATTTTTTACGCGCTCGCAGCGCCACACGATTAACCCCATTATCTCGTGTGTTTGTTTTCGTGGGTGGTCAACGATGTTTGCGTAAGGTGGCTATGCCTTTACTTCGCATTCTCTACGGGCTTAAACCAGTTGATGATATCGCGAGCTAATTTACCCAATATACCAATAAACGCGTATAGCCGGGTATCGAATTACCTACATACTTCCAAACTTACCGAATTAATTGCGACTATCGTGCGTAATAGTGAAGGGAAAGATTGAGGTTGGTTTGTAATTTGGATTTTATCCAAGTTTTCCAGATATAATACCTAGGCCTATACGTAGTATACGCGGTACAATGTAAGTTAATTATAAAGCTATTCTTCGCCCTGTTACCAAACCTTTTAATTCGTACCGACTTTGATAAACTCGCTAAACTTTGATGGTTAATTTTCGCATCCGAGTAAATTTATCAAATCCAAGTTCAAAGTAATCGACTTGGTGGAAAGCTCGTACCGAAAGTTTGCCCGTCTTGCGTTTATTAAAGCGCAGTCAAAAGGATACCGATAGGTTTCTCGGCGTTAATGGCTTTTTCGATGACATCTAATCTTAACAGATCACTTTGAAACTGTAAAAAGATTCGCGTAAAGGGGCTCAAAAGGTCGCCGTAGAAAAGAAATAGAGGACGCGACGTCAATACGTTTCGAAGTGAGTGCGAAATCGGCGGCAAAGCGTGAACGAAGGGTCGAAGTGGTGCTTTAAAAGTCGACGCAATTACGTCGAGTTCAATTTAAAAATTAACGAGAATCTTCCATAGAAAAATCTGAGATATTATCCGACTGATGAAAAACACAATTAGGATGTTTGCTTGCGTAAAATTCAAAATTTTCAAACAACTTTACAGCCAAAATTGAGATTCATCAAAAATGTCCACAATTGCATTAAGGTAAAAGAAGGGGGGAGGGGGGAGAAATCTAAAAATTCTAGCCTCCTTCGTTCATTTAGAACGTAAGGATTTGAGAATTGAAATCAAAATTCACTAAAAGGAAATAATATTCGATTTTCAGTTTTAAAAATGATAAAAACGAGTAAGAAAATTGGAATGGTTCAAACTCTCACAGTATACTTAGCAGTCAGCATCCAAAATTTTAATTTATCGTGAGTTCATTTGAATGAATTTTCTGAGATGCTATGAAGTTTAAAGTCATAAAAAATTGAAATTTTTTTACGAGCAAAGGTGATAATTGGCTGAAAAACTGAACTCCGTCATAAAATCTCAACATTTTAAAGTACGTAGGTGTAGGTACCTACCTTTTGATTCTACAATTAAAATTTCATTTTTCTAGATTAATTGAAAAGAGTTTTTAAAAAATTGAAAATGAAAATTAGAATTCAAAAGAAAATAAATACACAAAAATACCACTTTCTCAGAACTACAAAAAAAGGGAATTGTTTGCAAAGCTTAACACACACACTGCTCTCTAAAAAACCTGCTAGCCTCGTCAGAATCGAAAATTGGAAGGGAGGAGCACAAAAGGGGCCGTGTATTGGACAACTTTCTTTGCTTTTTCGAAGGAAAAGGGGGACTGACTTTTTTCACCTGCTAAAAATGGGGAGAGGGTAATAAGGGAGCTTTCTTCCGCACCTTCATCTCCAATAGATCATAGAATTGTAGTTTTGTTAATGCCTGAGCGAAGCGAGGGCTAAGCTTTGAAAAAATTGTATTTTTAATGCCCTAAAAAGACATTTTTTTCATGTTTTAATGCTTTGCAAATCCCTATCTGATGTAAGTGTAATGTAAATTTATAAATAACACTTAAATTGGAGGGGGAGGAAGACCAGAACTTTTTCGGGGGAGGGAGGCTGTTGACGACGTCTCTATTGTAGACAATGATGGGCCACCAGAAAGGGTTGGCCTTTCCATTTTTCATAACTTTTTCTTTTTCTCTTTGTGACCCTCAAATTTTACGATTTTGATAAATTTTCTTCACATGCCTTTCATTCATGGACCTAGATCTCACATTAGAAAATAAAAAATTGAACCATAAGTCAATGCATGTTGTCATTTTCGATGATATTTCTCACGTCAGATCTATGGGCCTGGGTATTTTTTTCACAAGCGCAGATCTACTGACAAAGAACCTCCCACCCCACCCCCACCTATTCTTAAAAAAAGGCACTCTCGCTTTTTTCCAACAATATTTTCGCCTACAATTTCATATCACTTTTAAAACAGAGATCTCCTTCTTTTTTGGAAAATTCTTTCAAAAATTGTGTCATTTTTCAATTTTTTATCGGTTTTTCATTTTTTCGATATTGGTATCATTTCCAATGTATTTCGCCTCTTCAAGAAAGCACAAAAAAAAGCCAACAAGAATTATTTCATTCTTTCTCCAAAATCTTCCTCTCGATCTGAAGCATTTATTAAACTCTGTACCAGAAATTCAAGCTTTTTTGATTGATCAAGGTCAACAAGGGGTTTTCAGGCTTTGTTTGGGTAGTTCCAAAAATATTTTTCGTAACATATCAACAGGAACTCACTCACACTTTTTAAAAAAAAATTTTCACCCTCAACGATTTTTAATCACCTATTATTGAAGATTTTTTTCACATCGAGCAAGAAGCTGAAATTGGATTGCATAATTTTGTTCCGAAGGGGGAGGGAGTGAGGGTAGCCGAGTAGGAAAAAAATTGTAAAAAACATAAATTTTCTATTTTGGGCAGCTCCAACACAAAGTTACTTGAAGCAGAGTGGTTTGAATTAAATTTTCAATGATTTGTATTTCGAAGATTGGGATAATAGTCCAGGCATTTTAGGAGTTGACCCCCCAAAAATTAAAGCCTGATTTTTTTTTCGCGTTTTACGTTCGTAATGGTCCACTACACAACATACTAAAATGGACACCCCCACAACCCTCCGCTACCCCCAGGGGAGGGGTAAACGTCCGCTGAAAACCGGTTTTTCGTGAATATCTCCTCAAATAAGCCTCAAAATTGAAAAGTAGTTATGAACAATCTTGTTCTACGCGTAATTTCCTATCGGAAGGGTTTTTTTCTTTTTCAAAAACACTCACTTCCTTGACCAAAAATTAAGGGTAAAAATCACCTATTTTTCAACAATTTACAGCATTTTTGGAAAAAATCGAAACTTTTGGAAATATCTCCTCAAAAAAGCCTCAAAATGGAAAAATGGTTATGAACAATCATGTTCTACGTGTAATTTCCTATCAGACAGGTTCGTTTTTTTTTCGAAAACCTCCACTTCTTTGCCCAAAAATTAAGGGTGAAAAACGCCTATTTTTCCAATATTCACAGTACTTTTGGAAATAATGAAAATACGAAGCTGAAAATATCGTTTTTGAATCCTTACGACACAAAGAAATGTTCGTATCACCAATAATCATCATAACATCGTGTTTATAGTACTTTTTCTTTCCACAACTTCGATTTTTTAAATGCAGTATTCAATTTCAATAACCTCCTTTATAATTAACGGTAGGGGTTGAAATTTTTGCGGTGACTTTTTTTTTGAAATACCCTACCAGCATGTATTAAAAAAATACTCATTTTGGGTACTTTTATCTTCGTATTTCCATAATTTCCAAAAATACTGTGAATATTGGAAAAATAGGTGTTTTTTACCCTTAATTTTTGGGCAAAGGTAAGAGTGTTTTTGAAAAAAAAAACGAACTTGTCTGATAGGAAATTACACGTAGAACATGATTGTTCATCACCATTTTTCCATTTTGAGGCTTTTTTGAGGAGATATTTCCAAAAGTTTCGATTTTTTCCAAAAATGCTGTAAATTGTTGAAAAATAGGTGATTTTTACCCTTAATTTTTGGTCAAGGAAGTGAGTGTTTTTGAAAAAGAAAAAAACCCTTCCGATAGGAAATTACGCGTAGAACAAGATTGTTCATAACTACTTTTCAATTTTGAGGCTTATTTGAGGAGATATTCACGAAAAACCGGTTTTCAGCGGACGTTTACCCCTCCCCTGGGGGTAGCGGAGGGTTGTGGGGGTGTCCATTTTAGTATGTTGTGTAGTGGATCATTACGAACGTAAAACGCGAAAAAAAAATCAGGCTTTAATTTTTGGGGGGTTTGGTACATTTTTTCTCTTATTTGCCTGGACTATAATTCGTATTCGTAGTTCAAATGTCCATTTTGTTTTTTTGTTTTTTTTGAAAATTTCGTAATTTTTGAATTGAAAAAATTGAATACTCAATTTTCAATTTATGAAAAAAGGCTCTTAAAAATGATCGAAAAAAATGACATAATTGCAGGGAATAGAAGTCGACTCCAGAATCGAGGTAAAGCAGGAGTCAGGAGTCAAGGTGGAGTCAGGAGCCAGGGTGTGAGATTGACTTCAGAGTCAAAGTGGAGTCGGGGGTTGACTTTTCAATTTTAAATTCCCCAACCCCCTTCTCCTCCATTGCGGGAGGTTGCCCTCGGATAAATGATTAATTAATGGCTGATTTCTATTTCCTGTTCCGGAGTTGGAGTCAAACTGACTCCAAATTGGCTCCGGCTCCGGCTCGGCTTCGGAGTCAAGCCGGGGTAGGGAATCAAGGTCACAGATTGACTCCGGAGTCGAGCTGGAGTTAGGAGTCTGGGTGTAAGTTTGACTCCGGAGTCAAGGTGAAGTCAGGGGTCAGGGTGTGAGTTTTACTCCAGATTCAAGGTCTGAAAGTGACTTCGGAGTCAAGGTGGAGTCAGGAGTCACCTTTCTCCCTTAACTCCAGGAGTCAACTTTTTGGCTGACTCCTATTCTCTGCATGATTGTGATTCGGGTCATATTTTAGCGTAAAAATGATTTAATAAGATTCGAATTATTTTTCAAGCTATACTTTTCAAAACTAGAAGAGGGCAATTATCGTTCTCGTGAGATTGGACATCAAAAATGTTTTTAAAAAAATGCAATTTTGCTTTCGCAGATTGATTTTTCCAAGAAATGCATCATTATTATTCCACGTATAAAATATCCCCGAATGTATCTTAGAACATCATCAAAAAAATTACGCAATTTTTCTATTTTTCTTCGCCCAAATCTCTCAAACCCCCATTTTTTTTTATTTTCTAATTCAGCATCTCTACTACGGTCCTCCAAATCCCCCCCCCCCCCCGATAAAATCCTGACCACGTTTTTTATCAGGACAAATTTCATAGAATACTAAAAATAGGTATAAGAAACTGCTTCCAAAAAATTGGGTATACAATTTTAAAACGCAAATGGAAAAGTTTCAAATAAAGTAAAGTATTGGATCTCTTCAAAAGACACATATTGCATCCTGTGGCATTCAACATTGAAAATTTCAGCTATCTACTTCCATTCGAGATCGAGAATATCCTATATCTGCGCTATAAACAGATTAAAATTTTCCACCCAATACCTCCAATTCACCACTCAATTAACCAAAAATAGCTGTCGAACGTACACAACCGATAGGACAACCTTCGGTGACCCTTTACCGTATTTCATAACCCGACCGCAATCTCGTATTAGCAAAACAATCCAAACAAAGTAATAAATTTTAATCCGGACATCTCTGCGAGTCAAATCACTTCCCGTTCATTTAATATTAGCTACAATTTACAACTAACCCTCTAAAAACCGCATTCAGTTCACACTTCGGAGCCGTAGTCCGGAATACATTCGGAGATAACACCATACAGATGGAAGAAACCGTATATAGGTTACTACCGGCCCAGAAACTAGTTTACCAAGAGTCATAATCGAAATTACTTATCGATCGATATACTCGACAAAGTTATTACAACTTTGCGGTACTTGGGGTTGGCTGAGTACTGGCATCTCTCTCACTGCATACCTTCCACGACTGATTACACGTTTTATATAAGGCGAAATGAATCATACACGTAAAACACGTACGAAATGGTAACATTCTCGGTATAATCTTACGTAATTAGATAAATAAATAGAGAAACGGGTGCACTGCGCGCAGATGAGAATCCTTTATAATACCCGGAGTAAGTAAATACCGTATTCACGAACAGATAAATCGAGATCGGTGCGTCTCGGTATCTCGAATCTCTCCTCTCGTAACCGATTACCAGTCTTGATTTATACGTACGACATTGATAATACACCTAGGTACGTATCGATAATTACTATCGAAACGTCACCGTTTGCTAGATGATTAACGAGTTCAATTAATTTCCCTTTACGACTGTATACACTTCGGCGGCTAAATTGCTTTTTTAATAGATAATTTATGAAATAAATTTGCGTGGATTTTTGCCAACGTTAATTGCAATACGTTCGGGACAAATTTAACCGTCGTTGTCGGGTCGTCGAGCGTGTGAACGTTGGAAACCCTGCGAACCTCGTCCGCTGCGAGCTGCGACATCGTAAATCACGTGAATGAATCGGCCTGGCTGGGGCTTATGCATCGCGACGCGGACGAATCGCGTTCATTAACGAAACCGCACAGGTACAATTGTAGGAGACCTTGAAGTTTGCAAAATTTTTCAGGGCTATGGAATCGCGGTAGCAGTACACATGGGTAATTGTAATGTGTATAAATGGCCGGGTTCAGGTCACGTAAATTTAATCCGGATTTCGGATTGAAATTACCGAGCTGTTTATAAACACTGTTCTGACGCTGACGCGGGTATACGCAGCGTAATATCACGCGTACTCGCTAGACGACGTTTCGTAATAACCTTTTTATCATCCGGTCGTTGGAAATTGATAATTTATCGAATATAAGGTACGACGTGATCGGGTCGCGGATGAGGTATACTTGTAGCATAATGTACCAGACAGATGTCAGATTATACGTCGAACTAAATATACGAAGCTCTGACATGTTTACGTATACCATGTTACATTGCATGAGGCGAGACTAGCTCCTAAATAATTTTCACGGAAATAGAATTTCAACGATCCAAGTTCAAATTTTTTCAACTTGAGAATTTTTTCAATTTCTTCAATTCTAAATTTTTTAAAAATTGTACTCAATTTTAAAATTTTCCCCAACTTTCAATTTTTTCATATTTCTTAAAATTTTTGAGTTGAAAGAAAATATTTTGAAAAATATGAAGTTGAAAAACAATATTGAAAGAAATTTTTAAATTTTTTTTAAAAATCTAAGTTGACATTTTTTTTAAAAATTCAAATTTAAAATTATGTTGATGTAGGAAAAAATTTCAGCACTAAAAATTTTTCCTTCTTCAAATTTTTCAACCAAATTTTCAACTTGATGTTCTTCAAAATTTCTTTAAACTCAATAAATAATTGGAAGAAATTTTACAAGTACCTAATAAAAGTATTAAATCGAAAAAAAATTTTAAAATCAACGTTGGAAAAATTTTGAGAAAATTTAATTTAAAAAATCAAAGTTGGAAAAATTTTGAGAAAAGGGTATAGTCGGGTTTTAGGTGAATTCGGCCCCCGCTCCGATTTTCGATCTAACCCCCTCAGATGGTGTACCTTGATGTAAAAAAATGTAGAAAAATTTTTGACCCCCCCCCAAACCCCCTCCCATTCGGAGTTATGGCCATTTTATTACATTATTTTCAAGAATTTTTAATTTCAATGGAAGTGAAAGAAATTTTCTGATCTTTGGCATAAAGTTATATCTCGTAGAGATGTATTTACGATAATTTTTTCAACAATTTCGGTGCACTCCTTCACGTTGTTTCGGCTATTTGAAGTTTTCAATCGTAAAAAACACCATAAGCGAAGAGCGACCACTTTTTTAAAATATCCCCAAAACGTGTTTTTTAACGTAGATTTACGTCACGTATTCACTTTTGGCGACTTCGATGCACCAAGGGCCAAAAATCATGAAAACCCGTACAAAAATGTTGTTTTTTTGGCAGATTTTTCAAATTTTGAGCGTTTTGTATAGAGAGAAATGGTTGAACGAAGAAACTAACGTCGGATTCGTATTTAGCGGGTCAAAATACCCTGATAAACACCCTTTTCGCGGTCGTTTTATTTGAAGACTCGAAATTCGCTATTTTTGTCAGGAAAAATCAGTGAAAAAGGTGAATTTTGAGACTTTAAGCAAAACAATCGCGAAGAGGGTGTTTATCGGGGTATTTTGACCCGCTAAACACGAATCCGACGTTAGTTTCTTCATTTGGCGATTTTTTCCGTATAACGCACTCAAAATTTGAAAAATCTGCTAAAACAACAACATTTCTGCATGGGTTTTCGCGATTTTTGGACCTTTGTTCAAAGAAACGACCGAAATTGTTGAAAAAATTATCGTAAATACATCTCTACGAGATGTAACTTTATGCCAAAGAACAGAAAATTTCCTTCACTTCCATTGAAATTAAAAATTCTTGAAAATAATGCAATAAAATGGCCATAACTCCGAATGGGAGGGGGTTGGGGGGGGGTCAAAAATGTTTCTAAATTTTTTTTACATCAAGGTACACCATCTGAGGGGGTTAGATCGAAAATCGGAGCGGGGGCCGAATTCACCTAAAACCCGGCTATACCCTTTAATTTAAAAAATCAAAGTTGGAAAAATTCTAAAAAAATTCAATTTAAAAAATCGAAGTTGAAAAAACTTATTGATGGAAAAAATTCTAAAATTGGATACAGCTTTGAAAAAATCTAGAATTGAAAAAATTTGAACTAGGAATAAATTTATATCTACTTGGATCCTAGAAATCCTATTAACATCAAAATTATTTAGGATCACGTCAGGCGAAATGTCTTCAACACTCGACACTCGACTAAATATACTCCATAATATGTATTTTACAAACCCCAAATCTATACCAAATTTACATTTCAACTAACGCAAGGTTACCTATATCTACTCATCCGACACACGAAACATCTTTCAGAAAAATTTTCCAGCCAAGGTGAATGAAACGTGTACATAGCACACATTGATCCTCGTTGCTCTTGCATAAGTCCCATACGCACGATATCCAAGTCTCGTAAGAGTAAATGATAGATACCAACGCGATGATGGTGAGAAAGATTGCCGATGTGACCATGAGCCTCGAATTAAACGCTCGATTTAGTACGGACTCGTGTACTAATTGACGACTGTCCGAGAGCATTCGGGTGATTTAAAAGATTTACCGAGTGTTCGAGGTTCGAAGCGAAAATTCGGCACATTGAGGTACTCGTTCGCAATATGGTTGACAGTTCATTTGTCAGTACGTGTACCTGTACCTATGGTGCGAAATTGCATAGAAGTCGATTGTTTGTACGAACGAGCTGTACTATTTTCGGAAAGGAAAATTTTGAAAGTCAAACTCGTTGATTCTCACGTTTTCGAAAAATTTATCGAAATGAAAATCGCAATTACGTACGATGTGAAAGTTGAGAATTTTAACATCGAGATAGGAACAAAATTTCAACCAGTGTTTTCGAGAAGAACGAGATTTCAAAAAAAAAATGAATTCATTGTTTTGCATGAAAAAAAAATTGTCAATTTTTATGAACTAGGTACATAATATTAGAATATTTAAGAAACCAACGGCATAACAAAACATTCAGAAGAAAATAAGTAACATCGATTTGAAATTCCACCAAAAATACGACTTTTTTCTCTGAATAAAATCAAATGATACCAGAAAAAAGTCAATTGTTGCAAATATTATATTTATAACCTTGAAAAAATCCTAAAAATCGTTAAAAACTGAGCAAAAATATGTATAATGGCGAAAGAAGCAAAAGAATAAGAATAAGAATACCTAGGATGAAAATAGTGATTGTTGTATGAAATTCAATCAGAAAATCATAGTAATTGAAAACAAGCGAGGTCCGGGGGACCTGGCAAAAGGGTTCCCGGAAAACGGAATAACGTATCACAATTCACTAATTCACAAGACACATCTTGTTTCGTTTGGGCTATGGGACACTTGTTTTTTCAAAAAAATAAATAAAAATGAAATAGGTAAGTAGTTAAGTACCTAAAAATTCAAAATTAGAATAATTAATGCTTGAAAAAATTCGAGGTTAGAATTCTTGAATCATGATGATACGTATTCGAAATTGGGATAAATAAATATTGAGTAAATTACATAAAATGTTCAGAAAAATTCGAAAGTAGAAAAATCACTAAATCAGAACTTCGAAAACTTCAAAAGTTAAAAATGAAAACATTGAAAACCAAAAACGAAAACCCCCAATTTTTCAAAATTATTACAATAATTATTAATGCTTGAGAAAATTCGAGGTTAGAATTCTTGAATCTTGATGATACGTATTCGAAATTGGAATAAATAAATAATTAAATACTGAGTAAATTGCATAAAATGTTGAGAAAAGTCGAAAGTAGAGAAATCAGAACTTCGAAAACTTGAAAATGAAAACATTGAAAACCAAAAACAAAAACCCCCAATTTTTTCAAAATTTTACAAAAACAAAAATTTTTTTATAAATAACGTTGACTTGAGAAACAATTTTTGATTTTTGATTTTTATCAGCATAAAAGGTATTTAACTATTTTAATTTGATTTCCGGATCTATATAGATCTTTGGTGGGATGATGGACAACGTTATTAAAATTAGAATGTTTCAATTTTATTAAAGACGAAAAGAGCACAAGCAAAAAAAAATCAGAGATAAAAAACAAAAATTTCCCGTTTTTGAAACTCTGGAAATTGAATGATTTCATTTCGACTTCGACTTCAATAAAAAGAAAAAATCTCTCTCTCTCCTCTGATTGGTTAATTGGCGCGATGATGAAATTTACTTTACATCGCACCAGATCGCACTGTTGTTGTGCTGAAGAAGAAGAAAAACGTCTGGAAGAACCGAGGTGATTTTAATAGGGTCCCCACCGGAAGGTGGGAACCCTAAAAACAACCTGCAAAAATCATTTGAGACGTCAAAAAATTGTTAAAATGACATAAAAATCGTTCAAAATATTGAAAAAAAACCGTTGAAATACCATGAAAAATTTTCAAACCTTGAGCACTAATTGTTGAAAGTACAAAAATTGTTCGAAACGTTGAAAAACAAGACGAAAAACTTGTTAAAATGCTTTGAAAAATTGAAACAACAAAACTTTGAAAAATCAAGAAAAAAATACGAAAACCACAAAAATTGTTCAAAATTTCTAAAAAAACAAAGTTTAGAAATATCACGTAAATCGTTCAAATTTTGAAAAAAATGTTGGAAAGTCAAAAAAATGTTTAAAATGTCATAAAAATTATTCAAGAATATTGAAAAAATTGTACAAATATTTCGTTCAAAATGTTGGGAGTGTGAAATTGAAAAATATAAAAAAACATACTGTAAAAATCATTAATCAAAATGTTATGGCATTACACAAATTGTTTTCAAAATATTGGAAAAATTATTAAAATGTTTAAAAAAAATTATTTAAAACAAACGTCGCCATCACAAAAAAAAACCTAATAAAATGATTAAAAATATGTTGAAAATGAAATAAACTGCTCAAAACTTCGAAAACGTGGTTAAAATGTCATAAAAACTGTTCAAAAATTAAACACATTGCAAAAAAGTGCAAAAATTGATCTCAATAATGGAGAAACTCCCTTAACATGTCACAAAAAATTGTTCAAATCGTTGAAGAAACTTGTTAAAGAAAAGCAAAAATCGTTTATAACCCAAACCTTTTCGAAATGCTGAAAGAAATTATTGAAATGTAATAAAAATCACGTTCGAAGTTGAACAAAGGCATTAAAATGCAAAAATATTGTAGAAAGTGTTCCAAAAGTGGATAGCACTCCTTTGAATTGTAGAAAAAACAATTGAAATGTCATAAAATTTATTCAAATCTTCCGAAAATTGTTCAAAATGTTGAAACAAATAGTAGAAAATGTTATAAAAATTACTTGAAATGCTGAAAAACTTGTTGATACGTCATAAAAATTGTTCAAAAACGATTAAACTATTGTTGTGCTATTAAAGACATAAACACCCAAAAATGATTTGAAGCTGTGTAAAAATCATTAAAATTTCGTAAAATATCACTCAAGTTTTGTAAAAAAAAAATTGTCAAAATTTTCCAGAAAGCAAAAACCAACTTTTTTTTACCACCTTGGAAAATTTTCTGTTGAGTTGTGCATTTGTTACATTTTTATGAAACTTTCATCCCTTTTCATGACATTTTTATTTTTAAGTTTTTGATTCAAAAATATCTGCACTTTTCAAGTACCTACATAATTATATTTATTATACCCAACAAATTTTTCATGATTTTGAAAATTTTTGTGAAAACTTTCAAATTGTTTAATTTCTATAAAATGTTTACTCTTCGTCATCGTTTTTGATGAAACATTAATCAACTTTCATGACTTTTCCAACTACTTATTAGTTACCGTCTTTCTTACTCTCTCATTTCTGAATCAGTGAAATTTATCAAAAATCACTAAAACAAAAAAACAGTCAAAATTACAGCACAGTAATAAATCTTGAAAATGATTTCACTGAAAGCAAGTCAGTGAAAGGAAATCACTGGAAATCAGTGAAAATTCACTGAAAACTCAGTGATATTTATAAAAATCATTGAAAAATCTGCATATGAAATTCTTTGAATAATCAGTGAAAAATCGTTTTTTCCTGTGCTGAAATTTCAACTGTTTATCAGTGATTTTTCACTGATACGGAATGAGAGAGTAGAATTCTCTCGAATTTTGAAATTAAAAATCACATTTTTACAACGTTAAAATTCTTTTTCATCTCTCTAAATTTGAATTAGTCAAAATTGACTGATTTAGATAGACAGAATTGAGTCACTGTTGAAATCAGTGAAAAAATTTACTGATTCAATAATGAAAATTCACTGATTGAATCGTTAATTTTTCACTGATTGGCAGTAAAATGTCACTGATTAACAGGGAAATCAGTGGAATTTGACTGATTATCAGTGACTTAATTTTGCCTATTTTATCAGTCAATTTTGGCATTTTTGACTGATTCAAATTTAGAGATACTTATTGTAAATCGTCAATTTTGAAAAATTTTGTAACACAGGCCTACTTCAAATTACTCAAAATTTCACGACTTTCGTAAATTTTAAATAAATTTCGATTTTGGTCGAAATGTGGGAAGATGGAGAAGCGAAATATTCTCAACACTATTTCTCACACACCCTGCTCAATATCAACATCTAAAACCCGAAACAATCAACACTGAACAAATGAATATCCCTACAAAAAAGCTCATTCATATCACCACAGCCTACCGCTATCACTGTGCAGCTGGGGACCAGGATTACGCCTTAAATAACGAATACGCCAAACCTCATCTTATAAACCCAACCAGGTATTTTTTCAACTCGGAAAACCAAATTACCACTAATCAAATCGATTAATCTCGCGCCAGCGAAACCCTCTTTAATTAACCCGAGCTTCTATTGTCTCCAAAACAGCATACTTAATCGCCGGCTGGCACTCTCGCAGTGGTATTTTCCAAAGAGGAAATCTCTCCAGTCGCCACATCCAATAGCTCCGTTATCTCGACTGGCGTTTATCCGTCATCGTGACTCGCGAATCGTTTAATCCTCACCGAATATCGTATCATGGATAACCGCCACGCCGCGTCGGTATGGCACAGGGCAAAATCAAACCCCCATGCATCCCACAAAGCATCGTCGAGTTCGTTTCATCAAACAATTAAAGCTATTAGTCTGGGTACAGCAGAGCAGCGTCGATTCTCGAACGGTTTCTTAAACGATCCAACGACGAGTTATTTTCGCCATGTGCCGAATGCGGAAAACAACTCATTTCCTTAAAACGACCATAATATTCGGAGACGTGGTATAAACTAATGCCAAAAAAACACAAAAACCGCATATGGAAAACGCAATAAAACCATAGCGAAGAGAGGTAAAAGGTTGTACATGACGATTCGCGAGATAACGTATTCATATTATATTTTTATCGTATAAATATACACACAGAGTAGGAGCGAGAGAGACGCAGAGTAACACGATTACGTAAACGTCTCATATGATTTCACGGTTTTATAACCAGCAGGATAGTCGACACCGTTATCTAAATTTAAAAACTTACTCATCCGATAATTTCGATCGCAATTGGCGAAAGTTGAATTGAAATTTTTCACCATATCGTACCTAACCTACACCGGTTTGTTCGGCGATCGTTCACCTGTCGAGGTTGCCAGCTACAGGTACTGGACCTGTGATCTGCGATATGTCAACGGACCTCGTCACTTGTTACGTAACTCGTACGAATACGAGGCAAATATCCAAAGATTTATTTTCCTGTTCGCAAAACTGCCTATAAATCTGCGTTCTCGCAGCCTCTCGATCCCAATATGTTGAAACTTGTTTACCCACGTTCTCTGCTGCGAGAATTTATTACAGACGATGGGCGTCGATCGATATGACCATACAGGGGCTCCGGCCGCGTCCACGGACTCATGAGTTAATTTCAAATCACGCTTACACGACAATCGCCTTAAAATAAGCCGCAGCCGCCTTTTATCCCGTACCTACACATGTTAACATTGTCATAAATTACACCGTAAGCTTTATAACAATAAATCATCGATATAATTCATCTTTCGGTCTTATGGACCAATTTTAAACCGTTTAGTCCGCAGCGAACATCTGATACTGGTATTCACCTCGATTCGATTCCTCGCCAGTTTTTCGTAATGAAATTACGTAAGCTTATCTTTATTCCATAAATCTCTCTCGGGCTACGAGACGTAGGTATTGGTAATACACCTTCAATTTCGTATATTTCACAAAAAAAACGTCCAGCACGGATTACCAATATCTGGCATAATCGCAGCACACGACAGCGATTCGTCTATATTTTAAAGCTATAGCAAAATTAACTCGCGTACGAAGTGTGTAAGCATTATGTATCGCTGGTAGGTAAAAATTAGGCGCTAAATGTTTTATGGATATTTATAAAGCATTAAATTTACTCGAGTACGGTACCTAGGCGAGTAACGTTTCGACCTGATTTCAAATTACACTGAGAACGGTAACCGTGAAAATAATAACCGTGAAAATAACAATTAAATTTTTTCAAAACGCATCAGCCAGTTCTGTTTACTGCACAATGAGCGATTCTATCGATAAAAATGGTTTACTAATTAATAGGTAGCCGACGAACTGAAAAATACGGACGGGGAAGCGTGTTCCGGAATGTGTATAGTTTTTTTTGTGTAAAAAAAGAATCGAATCTTAAAATAAACTTTGGTATTTGTACGAATGAACTTGGTCAAGTACTTTTTCGACGCATTAATTTATCAAGTGGAAAATTTCAGAGCTTAGAAAATTTTTTCTCGTTTATTATGGTAAACGAGAGACCTTCACGTGTCGCGAAATATAAAGGTTTAGGTGCGATGAATTCGGATTCTATTGTCAGGGGGAGAAAGGTTATTGAATTACGTATTTAAATAGCTAAATTTTAAGAAAATTTTATAAGGTGGATAAACTGTTTATAATCGGAGGATATTTTTAATGAATTATTGTTCTCTCTCGAGCACCTGTATGACTTTGGTAAGATAGGGATAGGTCAAGCAGAGGGAAAGGGAGCTAAAATACGAGATGAGAATTACTAATTTTACTTGTCCATAATCTGAGGATATTGTACAGAATTCTGCTTCGTTCGAAGTTCTCTATGATTTCGGTAAAGCGTTGAAAAGGTCACGCAGAAGAGAGGAAAGGCATACAAGAATTCAAAAAGAAAACTGTCTATTCAAATATTATGGTTAATTGAACTGGTGGATCGTTTTTCGCTCAATGGATCATTGGATCATTCCATAATGATGAGAATAATTTACAAAAAAGTATAAAATTTTAAAATAAAATTAGCCCTTAGTTAGAATTTAACTAAGCACGACTCATTCAGTAGCGAAATATTCATTCAATTGGGAAAATTGTTCGAGATGAAAAGAATTCACTTCATTTTACAAATGAAAATTTTTTCGGTTTTTGGTTCACTAATTTTGATACAAATCGTTCGCGAACGAATACGCAGAGTTTTGGACGAATCATTCGCGGGCTAGTTTCAAATTTAATATTTATTTCCATTTTTTATTCAAATTATGGAATTTTTCAAGTGTAAACAATTCATTCCTAAAATGAATCAGTCGTTCGTGAACGATTCGTTTCAGATTTGAGCAAATAGTTCACGAACGATTTTGAGATAAAATGTTTCTAACGGGGAAGTTGGCATGAAGGGAAGAAGGAATTGAAAATTTTCAACTTGGACTGGGTTTCTCTCAATTTTTTGAACTCTAAACAAATTTTTTCAAATTTTCCCAACTCTACTATAATATTTTCTAAAAAAAAAGGGTCATCACTTTCTTAGAATTTCTTATTCAAACCAAATTTTCTAGATTAAAAATATAATTTCACAAAGGAGGGAACCCGGGGAGAGTCCCTTCTGCTTTTTACTCGGTACAAAATCGTTCAGAACCAAATTTTGAAAAAGATTTGCAAAATTGTTTAACATATAAAAATTGGCTCTTCAATCTTTCTCGAATTCCGATGTCAAGTACACTTACATAGCCACATAGATAATGAATTTTTAAAATAAATTCATCATTTTGGTAATTACGTAGAAGCAAACGAGCAAATATTTTCTCAAATGAATTATTCGCGAACGATTTCGATATGTCTACCAAGTGCTAATCTTTTTAACCCTGCTAATCATTAAAAAATAGATACTGGTTGCTGGACAGGGGACCTTCAATTCAGAAAATATGTTTTCAGCCAAATATTCCTGTTTCAGTTTTTTCAAAAAAAAAAAAAAAAACAATTGGAAAGGAATGAATTTTGTTTAAAATTTTATAAAGAGGATTTAAAAATTTAAAAATCTTCTATTTTTGGCCAAAATTTTCAAGTATTGCCTTTACTTCATTCGGACTCCTAATATTACTTAATTGTTCAATTGGTGGGAAATATCAAAGTTTTAGAAACAGATCGGGAAAAAATTGATTTGAAATTCTGGAGTTCGGTTTTTGTAGCTCAGCTCTTCCCCTCCCCTCCCTCACATTGCCTCCCTTTTCCTCTCACCCAAATAAAAAAATCAAGGATTGAAATTTTCGAATCTCCGAGGGCGCTAGATCAGAAAAAGTGACACGAAAAAAGAGAATGAAGAGGTAAAGGAGGCCCTAGATTTTCAAAAAACGTGCATGCTGAAAAACATTTGTCTAAAAATTACTCTTCTCATTTCTGCATCAGTGAAATTTATCAAAAATCACTAAAAAAAACAGTCAAAATTGCAGCACAGTAATAAATCAGTGAAAATTTTTCACTGAAAGCAAGTAAAAAAAAGAAAATCACTGGAAATCAGTAAAAATTCGCTGAAAACTCGGTGATATTTATGAAATTTACTGAAAAATTTGCGAAATTCTTTGAATAATTAGTGAAAAAACACTGAAAATCAGTAAATTTCACTGATTTTCTCTGTGCTGCAATTCTGACTGTTCAGTTTTCATCAGTGATTTTCAACTGATTCGGAATGAGAGAGTAGGTATACTTTAACATAAAAGTGCAGCTAAACTCAAGTTTTTCAGAAATCGTTTGCAAATAATTAGTTCGCAACATAAATAAATCATCCAGCAGGGTTCAAACAGAAATTGAAACTCGAAAATTAGTACCTTATCTAATGAACAGGAGGGTGGGAACTTTTCTCAAAAACAATTTCACGAGTAATACAGATTTTGCAGATACATTTTGAAAAGTTTATTGAAGTATTTTTAACAAACAGTTTTGAGAAGAAGACAAAATGTAGCGACGATAGGGTGAAGTGGAGGAAAATATTGAAGCTTTCGACAAGAGTATACAATTTTTTTTAATTTTCTGTTTCAATACATTTATCAAAATTTTTGAAAAAATTTACTACAGAAATATGAATTTTTATATTGAGCAAAAAATCATTTTCAGCAAAATCTGTTCGTTTTCCAGAGTACCTACTCTCTCATTTCGAATCAGTGAAAAATCACTGATAAACAGTCAGAATTGCAGCACAGGAAAAATCAGTGAAATTCACTGATTTTCAGTGATTTTTCACTGATTATTCAAAGATTTTTCAGTGAATTTCATAAATATCACTGAATTTTCAGTGAATTTTCACTGATTTCCAGTAATTTTCTTTCACTGATTTGTCTTCAGTGAAAAAAATTCCACTGATTTTCTCCTGTGCTGCAATTCTGACTGTTTCTCAGTGATTTTCGGTAATTTTCACTGATTTATAATTGAGAGAGTACCGCATACCTATTTATTTCAATGATTACTTTTTTTGATTTTTTTTTGGTTCAAGAATTTTTTGTACCTTTTTAAATTATGAAATTGGACAAAAAATTCAATTTTTAAAGTACTTCAAAGCCTCTTCAATTGTGAAGGTGGGCAAAAAGACATCACAACAAAATTTATCAGTTGAAAAAGTCCATTAAATTCCATATCTACTTCTTTAATTTTGAAATTGAGCAAAAAATTGTCATATCAAAATTCATAATTAGCCCAAAAAAAGACTCGAATTTTTGTACCAAAACTAACCTTCATTCTGAATCATTTTTGAATTTCATCTCCAATTTTTACGCATAAATCTCTACAAATAAAATTGAACAAATAGTTCAACGATGAGTGATTTCAGATAAACTTGTTCTCGTATCACATCAGATAAATACGTCGAAAGAGGAAGAGAATACAAGCGATAAATTTCCAATACATATATAGAGTAACTCACTCGGATCGAAAAATAATCACATACCAAATTTATAACTTTCCATGACTCATTCGTTTAAACCGCCGCGACGCGACACTTCCATAAGGTCAGTCAGCCATTCGTGCATAATTAACATGAAAAATTACCTAGGAAATACTCGCGAGTAATTCCGGAATCGTAAAATATAAAGTAAATAAAAGATTTTTTTATTTGAAATTTGCAAATTAGACCAAAACGGTATCGCCGATTATTCCCAACCAACAGGTGCATAAAACTCAAACAAAACTAATTATTATGATAATCGCGATAAGCGAACCATTAAAAAGAACTTATCAAGATGCAAGACTAGTACAACCGCATTAACCATTCAACTCTTTATTTTAAAACGGGGTAAGTTGACCTCGTACCCTTGAACTTGAACGGCTTCCATAATAATAGGAAACCTTCTCCCTTCGCAAACGTTTCGTGGGTTGATTTTTGGCTTTCTTTCCTCCATCAAGGGTTCGACTTCCTATTTCCTTTCCATCGTTCTGACACCTCTGCTCTATCGGAATCATGGTCTATGAAATACTACCAGAGAACAGGTACGTACCTACGACAGACTGCACAGTACGACATGTAAGACGTAACACGACTCTTTATTTCCCATTTCCTCGTCTACAAAGTAATATTAATCATGGCGACGAACTTCGACCAGAAAATTGGCTAGGAAGGCGGCTTCGACTGCGAATTGGCTCATGAAAATTATTTCTCTCTGTGTACAATGATCTCTGGCATTTTATTAGAGAGAAAGTACCTATACATATGCTGATATTAAATGACTTGTATAAAGATAACGTTGAGATAAGCTAGACGTCATTAACGCATCCATATTACAATTTTTTGTCCGTCGTATTGATGATGAAGATAGCAAACGAAATTATTTTCAGTACGCCGCAGTAAGTAAATCCAGTGGTTCGAAAACCGCGTCGGAAAAAGCCCATTTTACCAACCACTATCACGTGTTTTGCTCATCGCGGATTACGAGAACAGTCGAATAAATTATCCGGCAGAAAAAGCAATTTTTCGTAATTTCGAATATTTCAAAGTCGAGCCCGCGTCAATTTGGACGTTTCGAAAAACTGCCTGATGCCATAAACGTCAGTCGCGACGATGAAAATTTGAACGAAATTCTACGTAATGTATTGCGGCTTAGGCGAGTACATTTGAATGTCGTAAATGCGAAGCTCCTAGATGATACTTCTTTTTCCTCTCGTCAAGCTTCAAACAAACTGTCATTCTCAACACCGCACTACACATTACAGCAAAGTTGAGTACCATAAAAGGGAACTCGGAAAAAAAGTCCTTTATCACGATCACCTTGGTTAGAGCTTTCGCAAATACGGCGAGATTTTTCGCATGAGATTACACGGCCATAGCCGGTGTGGTGTCGTCGAACTCGTCACGAAATTTTACTTTTATCATGCATTACAAAAACCATCCTCGAGATCGAACGCGATTACGAGCAACGAAATGGAAAACTCGTCGATTATATGATAATTCTTCACTTTAGCGAATAAATATCTACTTACGAAAATTTTAAAATATGACATTTCGCATCGCAAATTCAATTACTGACCTGAAACAATAAATAAACCAAACCAAAACGTCAAAATATTGAATAAAGCTAATTGTAAATAAGTAATATTTTTATCGTAAAAATTCAAACGTTACATAAGATAATTAACCGTTTGCATTCAAGGACATTGTCCTATCTGTAAAAAAAAAAATTATACGCTAACATAGTTCATTTGTGTATAGTTTCCAAGATTCATTACGTAACTGTCATTGTTCCGTGGGAGGAAAAGCAGAGCTGCTAATTAATGCTTTAAATTATGCAAAAACCCGTCACATTGTCCTTTTCAATCGTTATTTCTATCATTTGAGGTAAAAGTTAACTCGGATTTTCGTATTACAAAATTCTTCCATGTTTACGTCTTTTTAACGCAAGTGCACGTACGTAAACCATTGGTACCTGACTTGCGTCCTGTGCGTACTAAGTATCGTGTGCGTGTATTTTATAACCATTTCGCGAAAACCGGTTCTCTCCTATATACTTCGGTGATTAAATAAAAGACAATTAGCCGGTGATGGATAGTTGACTAGTTAATTGGTTGGAAAAATTAATAGGTCATTTATTTTAGTATCAAGTGCGTATTAATCGATTTCGATGAGCGAGTATTTGTAGTTGCCTCTTTTTGGTAACGTTCGAACCGGTTCATAACGTACAAACAATACCGTTTTATATGACAAAGTTCAATAGAACATACTTTATTTACTTCAATCTTATTCGGCATTTTGGAATAAATGAATTCGAACTCTTCTTTAAAAAATGTTAAGGCATTAATGAAACCGAGGGGGGGATAATCTTTTCGAAAAAACCACGAATCCACACTTTAAACATCATATTGTCATTTTTTTTTTTTCGAAAACTCGACTCAAAAGGATTAATTTTCTCAAATTCACTTCGAGATTTTCCATTGAATTCTGGATTTTGATGAAGAAATTATTCTTCAACCGGTTCTAAATCTAATCCTAAGTATATATCTACTAGAAAAATTTTCAAAATATCAGCGTTGAATTTTTTTACCAATTACCTAATCACCCATCTACAAAAAATATAATTTTTCGATGCCAGAGTTGGATTTTGGGAAAGCACAAAGATCCGGTTTGAACCGGTTCACCACAAAATTGTAAATTCCGACGATTAACAATTTTTTGGCTAAAAATAATCGTAACAGTAAAATTGCAACTTGAAACAAAAAAAAGATCGAATAAGCAAACAGGTTCGTCATCGAGACAATACCGCAAACCGGTTACGTAATGTAGAAAACGTGTTTTTGAACTTTTCTTCAATACCACAACCGAATAGGTACGTAAAAAATAATTCTTCCGGATTACGATAAATGTAGTCTAACAAATTTTCAACTCACAAATCGATCTAATCGTAAGATGTTTAAAATAACCGGTTCATCGGAGTAAACGAAAATCAATTTTTTGAAATGAATCAAAACAAAAAAATTGCACACAAAAATGATGAAGAATAACTCAAATGCTTTTTAAAATGTTTGAAAAAAGTTGCGACTCATTCATCGAACCCAAACTGGTTAATCGCAAAATGAAAAATGCGTGGCCAATGGAAATGTACTATATCAAAATTCTCGACAAAAATCATAGGTAACTGGAAAAAGAAAATGGTACCGGACTAGGAAATTAGAAAAAAAAGGTCAAATTACAAAGGAATCCACAACCAAATCGAGGAAAAAACTGAGAAATTTTTTTTTTAATGCTCACAACCGGTTCCAACCAGTATGCTGGAAATTAAATCCGTAGCAAAAATATCACAAGAGGAAGTAGGGAAAAAGCCCGAAATTCTTGACAAAAAACCGTTGAAGAGGAAATGTGGTTGTTGAAAATAAAAAATGCTAAATTACAAAGCAACCAGTTCAAAAAATGCAAAAACAACCGGTTCATTCAGATAAAATAGATGATAAATTTTGTAGAAAAACCATCATCGCCTCAATAAATGATATGAAAAAGACACAGAGAAATGGCTGCAACCAGTATATCAAAAATTAAACCGGTTGAAAAAATATCACAAAAGTAAAAATCACAGATGATTTATCTTTGAAAATGAAAATTTCATGTGATTGGCGAGGAAAAATGGAGATTGAAAATAAGAAAAATCCCAAGTCATAAAGAAACCAATTCAGAATAGCAAAACCAACCGGTTCAATGTGACAAAACAGATGAAATGTTTCAAAATTAATATACCCATTGAAAAATGATTTGAAAAAATATTCAGAAACAACTTCAAAAATGTCCTAAATCGGTTGCAACCAGTTACTCGAAATTCTAAACCGGTTGAAAAAATATAACGAAATGAAAAATTGTCTATGAATGTTCCAGAACAGAATTTTTTACAAAAATGATGGTTGGAAAGAAAATGTAGCTATACTGGAATGAAAAATCTTCAAATTGGGCAGAATCAAGCAACCAGTTCGAGAAAATCTAAAACCAACCGGTTCTTAGAACGAAATGAACGCCAAATTTTTCAAAACTTATACCAGAATAAACATCTAATTAAGTTTCCTTTTAAAAAAAGGCCCAGAAACCATTTCAAAAATGCTTAAAACCGGTTGCAACCAGTTCATCGAAATAGAAAACCAATTGAAAAAACATCACAAAACAGGAATCCTACACAAAAAATGAAGATGCTCAATAACAATACGTATGGACGCTCAATTCGTGATGAGAATAATATTGGATGCTGTGAGAAAGAATGAGAAGGTGATATATGAACAAAAAAAAATTCAAAGATGAAACCGAGTATACCTATGGAAAATTACACTACCAATAAAACTGAAATATTACCGTAAAAGAAGACGGTAATTTAGATGCAAGGGGAAGAATAGCAGGAAGGAAGGAAGCGATGCAATAACAAATAGACTGTTTTTTTTTTCAAATCCATTCCATTTCGCAACGGTACGGTATGCTGAAGCGAATAATATTTTTATTTTTTCGCTCAAAAAATCTCGCAACAAGAATTATCCTCTCGAGATGCCAATTTATATTTACGTAAATACCAAACCCTCGTACAGACAATCGAAAACAACCTCATCATTCGTATTAATGAGTAAAATTTCAATAAAATCATTATACGATGTTAAGCACTTGCATGTAACAATTTTATACTTAAACGTGATTACATTCGCGCATCTCAGGGGTACCAAAACCACCACACGTGTTAAATTTTTCTCATCTTACACAGCAAAACGTACAATAAATATACCACACTCATTAAAATTAAAAACTCCGCTCATACGTACAACGTAGACATTAAAGATACTCGTATAATACATACAAGAATAACCTCGTAACTAACCACATACGACCCTGTCTTATATGTACCTGTTCGACTGATAAGATTTTCATCAAATCGACTCGAAAAATTCACATTATTAACACGCTCGCTGGCGCATTCGTATGCAAATAATGGAGAAAAATATCTTCAAACTGGAAGTAAGCTCGCTCTCGGGATTTTTGTTAGACGTCATAAGTTCATAATTAATTTCTCGTTTCGGAGAAGAAGAAACTGTAGGTAAACACACGCGAACGTAGCATTTTCGAGTCGTTTTTTTCCTCGTCCATTCTTCGAAATGCCATCATCGCTGGTTACGGTGAAAAACCGCAAAAAAATTCCAACTTGAGAAAAAGTACCAATCTTGAAAAACTGGTCGTAAAATTTGAGCATCTAAAATGTTGCAATTTGATTACTAGAATTTGTAACCACGTATCAATTTTTATGTTTATTTTTGAAATTTTCATATAATTAAAGATAAGTAAGAGAGGAAAACCCATAAAGCGTATCTTCATATACAGGAACAGTAAAAATTTATAGATCATCGTAATTATCGAAGCTTGAAAAAAATTTGTTTTGAAAAAAAATATATAAAATACGCGTACACACGGCACAACTTGACCGAGAGTTTTTGAAATCGGCTAATTATCGAAATTATTTCTATTTTTTCCTCTATTTTTAAATGGCGTGTACGAGGAAGATTTTGCAACATAAACAACAATCACAGAACGATACACAATCTGCTATATAATTAGCATATTTGAAAACATTTCACATATGTGTTGTCTAATAAGCAGATACGCGGAAGATGGGAGGATCAACGAGTTCTGACTACTTTTCCATTAAATGCGACGTCTACTTTAAATATAAATTTTAGCCAAACCATTACAACTTATTACTGGCGTATTAATCACGTCGACGATTTACGAGCTCACGAATCCTCGTTCATTTTTCGAGCAATACAAGAAATTCTGCGAATTGCCCTACTACGGCGCGAGTTCCGGGTATAGAATTTTTAACCCGGTGTATTTTTCTTTTCGTCTTATACCAGAAGATAATCGTTTGTTGTCACGGAGACATCTTATACAATAGGTTGCGAATGGGGCGCCGGCTCGAATAATGCTACAGTTCGAAGATTCGAGATATTTATCATTATTTTAATTATCACCTTGAATCGATACACGAAACTTGGTCGAGGCTCGTTATGGGCAAATTCCATTCTGCAGGGCATCCTATTCCGAGTCAAATTCGTCCTAGTGTGTAATTATAAAGATGCTAAAATTCACCGACGCGGTTACCTCTCACCCCCCTCCCCAACTTCCAAAGATATATAAATTTTACCAACGAAAATTTTCAGATAAGTAATTTTGTAGCGCGGAATTGCACGGTGTGAATATAATTTGTTAACCCTGAGCACGCGATTTTAAAACACGATAATAAAATATTGTATGTACGTTATGAAAAAAAAAACTTCAACCGAGGTGCGGATATAATTGTAAATTAGAGTAGAATTTTTTTTCAGCCAAATAGCAACAAAATTCTTTTGTCGAGCGTCCAATTAAACTTATTAAGTCAGTTTGGACGATAAGAAAAGCTTTTTTGTATAATTACGAATCTTGTATTTATGGACAGAGCGCGGCAGTCTGCGGTAGCTCCGCCAGCTATACAAATTGCAAATACATAATGAATGCTTATCTTCCTCCCCAATCATCGTCATTATAATATAACTTGACCACAACGCGATTGAAATCATTACGCGTAAAATTTTGGCGAATTTTTCATCTCGTAAGTTTTTTTTTTTCACCTTTTTCGTCTTCAATTTTACTTGGCGTTTCTTTGTTTCGTTTTCAATTGTCTTCTCAAATTGAATTTTTTTGCGGTCTTTCTTTTCGCGCTCGAGTAAAAATGGTAAGTCATTATGGGATCGTTAAGGAGGTTTGAAAGTGACAGGTGTATTGTGCAAGGAAGGTGCTCTTTTTTTCGGAATGAATGAAGCACACGTGTCGAAGTTTGCAATTTTTTTCTCGAGTCGAGTGATTATTTCGGTTTTAATGACTTGAATCCTTGCGTGGTGTGGTGTCTAATTCATCAATGGTGGGTGACATAGACATGCTTGGGGAAGGTCGTTTGTTTTCGAATTTTTTCACAAATTGAGAGATTTATTGCTGTAAAATAAGCGAAGATGTGGAAACAGTATTTTGAAGGAATTGGAATAATAATGGAAAATTGGTTATATTTTTAGAATTTAGACATCGCGTTGAAAAGTAAAATGGAGAAAAGAACGCAAATTTGGTTTTGCGAGAAAAAAGAGAATAAGATGGGAGTATGATAAAGTTGAAAAAATTTTGTTCAATATTCGTAGACGTCAAAGAGATAGATCTGTGAAGAAGGGGTGGATGGAGAGAAGAGAGAAAGAGGAGGGAGGAAGGTCACTCCCAACTGACTGAATCTTCAATCTTCACCTCGCAATTTCCTCAAAAATCTGACCTAAAGTCGATTTGACAATGATAACTTTTTCAAAAGGTGATAAAGAAATTAAAAATTTGCATATGTACCTATGAAATCAATGAAAAATTTTATCTCCAGCCACAATTAAAAATCCAATATTACTCACTTTAATATAATTTTACTTTTTTTGCTGCCAAGGGAATGAGCTCAAGCCATGGCCACATCAAAGTCCAACGGAGGAAGAGGGGGAATTTTTTTCCTCCAAATGGCATATTGCCTTTTCAGCAGAGATGTCAATTAAATTTTGGAAAAAACTAACCTAAGTGACCTTTTTTCACCAAAAAAGTGAACAAAACATTGACCTCAACATTTTTAAGTGTTTCAACTGAAAAAAATCTAATTTTTTATGTAAAAATACATCATAAAAAAATCGAAAACCAGAGTTGCAGTTGCTACTATTTTTCAAAAACATTTTCCCTGACTTTTTCACGGGATTTCCTGGTATTTTTACTAATGACTTTGGAGTGAAAAAGTTTCAAAATCTCAACTTTTCCCTTTTTTCGAAAGAAATCATAAAAATAGTCACCTAAGGGAGTGGCTCCATATACGCGGCACGGTGCGGTGCGGTGCGGTGCGGTGCGGCGCGACGCGGTGCGGCAAGACGCGATTTTTTTCCGTCGAAAAATTTTTATCTAACAAAACATAACAAAAACATATTACAAAATTTTCAGCAGCCAGTGATAAATGAAAGTTGTCACCACGAAAGCGAATGAGAACAACTGTGCAAAACCTTGGCAACCAATAAAATTTATTTATTTTCATTTATCACTGGCTGCTGAAAATTTTGTAAAATGTTTTTGTTACGTTTTGTTAGATAAAAATTTTTCGACGGAAAAAAAATCGCGTCTTGCAGCACCGCACCGCGCCGCACTGCACCGCACCGCGCCGCACTGCACCGCACCGCACCGCACCGCACCGTGCCGCGTATATGGAGCCACTCCCTAACGGTGACTTTTGGAACAAAGTGGCGTTTAGTGGCCAAAATTTTAAAAAACTGCATTTTGAGGGAGAAAATTCCATTCAAGTCAATCTATTGGATTGCTTTTCTGAAATTTTATGAATTTTTTCTCATCCTTCTCCTTGTTCTCATCCTCATTTTAAACTATTTTATGATGAAAATTATAAAGCTGACATAAATATGGTCTAGGAGACAATTTTTTATGAATAGAGAAAAAAATCAATTATTTCACAATTATTTCTACTTTAAAAGCAAAAAAAAATTTAATTCGGGGAAATCAGGATTTCTTTATAATTTTTATAGATTCCACAATTAGTATGCACTTTGCCAATTGGTACTCTCCTCCCCTCCCGCCATATTGCCAATTTCGGATCTTTCCTAGCTGAACGTACATATAAGCAAACAGAAGTTGTTTTCTGTACGTTATTATTATTAATATCTATACTTCGTTTCAAATTGTTTTTTCGTGATTTCATTTTTAAACGCTGAAAAAAATGAGAAATGAAAAATAAATAAAAAGTGTTGAAAAAAAAGATAAATTTCATCCAAAAACAGATGAATTTTATTCAAAAAAAAATTATCCAAAAAAATAATAACGGGACACCATTCACAAAATTGGCAAAATTTATTCTAAAAAAATAATATTTATCGCAAAATTTGGTAAAATTAATTGCATAAAAATAAATTTTACCCAATTTCGCTATAAATTTTGCCAATTTTGTGAATGGTGCCCCGTTATTACTTTTTTGGATAAAATTTATTTATTCGTTTTTTCAGTATAGAAGTGGTCTCAAGAGCTCATAAAGTTTTCTTGCCACCGAATAGGATAGAATATTTTCAGTTCTACATTTATTTACTCCCTTCCCTCCTCGTCTCAAGAAAATCATTAAAAACCAATGCCAAGTGAGAATTTTAATTCACCAGTGAGAAATATCTTGAAAATGAGAAATTTAGAATCAGAATTCAAGTCAGCCAAAAATTATTTTCGCTTGTTGATTTAGTTCAATATTTGAAACTATTCAAGAAATTCAAAGTACCACAGAACCACAGAATGGTTTTTTGAGCTTGGCCAAGAATATACTTTCATCCTCTGCCTACTGAATTTAAAAAAATGATGAAAATTTTTGCCATTTTCTGAATATTTTATTTGCTATTTCCATGCTCTGAAAAAAAAAACATTTTTATATCTCTGATCAAAAAATTCAAAGAAAAGGGAAAATACTGAAAATTTTTGCTTTTTGAGGTAAAATTATAAAAATTTTGGTTATTTTCTGGTTTTTTTGCTACTAACACTAACGTGGGGTGAATGTCGAGCTGTTTTCTTGCCTTTTTTGCCAGTAAACATCATGTTCACGGAAATTCAATTTCATTATGTTATTTCCCCTAAAAAAAAAAAAACAATGAACAGAACAGCTGCTGAGCAAATCTTTGATACCCTGAGATCTGGTAAATTTTCCTTTTCTCCTACATGAAAATTTTTGCACATAAAATGGACAATTAAAGTTCAAAGATCCTTCCAAAAAATATGTTTTTTATCCTAGGCCACAAACAAATCACTTCTATGATCAGAAATTCCGATTTAATCACGTATTCGCACCAGGTTAACGCACTTCAAAACAACAGGGATGCAAACTACACAAATTCATATACTTCTGGTAATTACGATCATCAAAAACCGCGCAAATTCTCATTACTCGAGCCACTCGCATCTAATGCTTTGTTCACACGTCGACGAAAATTTGTCCCATAATTACCGCGCATACCCACGTCGCAGGAAGAATTTTCCCATCCGTAAGTAAAAGAGGAAGTGAAGAAGAGCGAGCGAGGAAGGTATCTCACACAAGTCGATGATTCTTACTCCTTTGTCATCGGTAGTGTTCGGCGTTCAACTTATTTCAGCCGGTTACATCGATGGTCGAACGCTTTAATTACTCTCGAGTCTCGACCAGACTACTTGTGGCTTCTTAACGAGATTTCGCTCACTCCAAGAATCACGTATAATTGGAAGTACGCGGCGCAATAACAATAGAAGGTTAAGCCTGTCTACCGGCAGGAACTAATGAGCTTGGAGTCTCTTATCTGCAGCCAGATACATCAACTCGCCAGTCGAGATAATGCGCTAGAGAGTAAGAGTGAAGAAGGGTAACAAACTTCAGCTTCGATTTACATATTTCTACAGCAGAACGTCGACTTAAAAAAAGAAAATTACACGAGGTGATTTTTTTACCTTCGGATTGGATACGATAAAAGATGACATTTTGTCAATTTAACGATACATTGTTTGTACACCAGTAGGACGAATCAGACATCCACGTGGACAATTTAATTAAAGTCAACAAAAGAGAAGATACTTTTACCGAGTCGCGTCGCGAGTAAATTCGCGCAGTGATGGAAAACTGAAACTGGAACTGAACTGAAATTCATTTCAGTTCCATACCAGTTCCAACAGCTGCAGTTTTTATTTACTATTTTGAAGTCAAAATCGAAAAATTTTGCAAAATTGAAATTTTTTAAAGAAAAAAAATGGGAATTCCTTGCAAATTTTTTAAAAATTCGACTTGAAAAAGCCAAAATTGAACCACGTTCAATTGAAAATTTTCACTAAAAAATCTCAAATCCTAAAAAAATTGTAAAATTAAAAATTTACATCCAAAATCAAATAAAGAATTTTCATCTCATGAATTCGAAAATTTTACCCAATTTAAAAAATCCTTACTTACATTATTCCACAATCACAACGGAATTCCATCAAATAAGAGTCAAAGTATGCTAATTTTTCTCTTTTTAACACGTTTACGTCTTCTACTTGAACCATGAACCTAATCGCTCTCTCTCTCTCTCTAGGTGTCTCTAGCATCATTTTCTGAATATGACGATACTGAAAAAATTCTCTATCAAAATTGATCCAAAATCTCAAAAAATTTGTAGGATTGAAAATTCTTATTGAAACCCCTCGTGAAACATGGGGAAATGTAAAAATATTCATTAAAAAACTAGAAAACACAGCATTTGAAAAAATGAAAGATATATTGAATAATGTTCAATTTATTTCTACCAAAAATTATTTTAATGCTAAAAAATTCATAAAATTGAAAATTTTGACTGAAATGAAAAGCATAAAAAATTTCTAATTACCTATACGTAAATTGAAAAATGCAACCACAAAAACTTGGTCAAGTCCTTTATGATTGGACAGTGGAAACTTCTGCTAGACACAATTATTGCAATTATAAAAAAAGAGCAAGATTGAAATTTTTTCTGAAAAATTATGTTAAATAGTTTCAATTGAATTTTTTTGCAGATATGATTGTAAATCCTAAAAATTTGTATGAAATATTCTAGTCAAAAATATGAAGGTACCTCAGTGATAAAATGAAGAAAAAATTCATTGTATCATTATCAGTTGATAAGTTCTGTCAAAACCCCGAAAAAATTCATAATACATATTGATAAATTTTCAGAAATGATAACAAATCTTCTAGAGCCGGATCAATTGGTGGGGGAGGGGGTAGTGAGGGAAGCTTGTTTTCTTTTTTTATCCACCTGTAATAGTAAATTAAATTTGAAGTTTTTTGTAGAAAAATGTAGGGTTGAGCAGAAAAATTTTCAAAACATGACTTTATTAGGGCGTCTAAAAAAATTTATTGAGCAAAAACTTGACGTTGCTAGACCTATTACATGTCTTTTTAATGGACTACCCCCCCCCCCCCAAGAAAAAATAATTTTTACGAAAAACTTCGAACAATTATAATAAAAAAAATCACGAAGAGCTCCTTTTAAATTTTTACAAAAAAAAATCAAACAAATACTTATTCTTGGTTCAAAAAAAATCACAATTGAATGAGCTCCTAAATTTTCAATTTTAATGAAAAAATATAAATCAGACACTTGCTCTTTACTTTTCATACGAATGAATGATTTTTTTTCAATTTGAATTTTCGAAAAAATGCTTGACCTTTGAATCAAATAGCTTGACTTTGCATGACTTGCTTGACCTTTTGGTAAAAATCTTGACTTTTCTTGACCTGACTGACTTTTCAGGACCGTTAGACACCTTGTTTTATGATCCCTTTTTTTTTTCGGAGAAATTTTTGATTTGAGCTTGAAATAGGGAAAAATTATACTTCGAATCGGAAAGGGGAAATAAATAAGTTCAATTTTAGTCTAAAATTTCGGATTTTTTAGTCCCTCGAAATTCAAAAAACTGAAATTTGGAACTAAAAAATTTTGAGAACAGAAACTGAAACTGGAACTGATATCATTTCAGTTTTCCATTACAATTCTTATCGCGGTTCATTTTTAAGAAAGTGCGTACGTATTTGGGCAGCATTTCGCATCAGACGGTCTGTTTTATTATCGTCAGCATAATCAACAGGTTAACTTATCCAGTAACCGCAATAAGCTTTCTATTTACCGCCGAGTACGAGTACATTCGATTATGCGGTAATGAAAGATCGCCACGCGGTTTTTTTCTTCTTTTTAAATATCCTCCCTTCTTGGTACCTTTATAGCCAAGTTAACGAGGCGTTCTTCGGCAAAAAGTGCTCTAATTTTTCACGCTCGATGAGTAAAAACGCAATACAAGGTCTGATTATTTTATCTCGCGTATTCGGTATAAATATGGAATAAAAAAAATTACCAATATTCGTATCTCCATGGTACATGATTATATGGTAATTCAACTATGAAACAAAGAGCAACGCACAGAACGCCGCCGCAGCGGCTGAGCCGGGGCAATTTATGTAATGTAGCACGCCCAAGCCCAAACAAGCATTGACATTGAATTAGCTTTCTCGCAAAGCAGTTGGTGATTTTTTTAATACAATTTACCAGCTAAATGTGGCAATTTGTTTCCATCTCGGAGCCGCGGCTGCGTCCAGTACGGTTTACATAATGTTTATAATGCGCGCCTTCGTTTGTGCGTAGGAAATATAGCCAGCTAATGGAAATAATAACTCGGATTATTTTTTCTTCGTATTATTTTTTTCCTACGGATGCTGCGCTGCGGATGTTGATAAGGTATTCGTTTAATGAGCCCGGTATCGGAATGATAAAAGGTATAAGAGAGTCTAGAGCAGGCCGGACCAATTGCCTGATTTATTAGAGTAACGCAATAAAAAGCTTGGAATAGCGAGCAGCCGAGCACTATAATATCTTGAACTCTGCTCCGTCATTCTCTGCTTCCTTGCTGCAAGTGGGGTAGGTCATTATAGCGTATGGAAATATTTAAAAGCGTTTTCTTTTCTGGTCTTCGAGAAATCGGTTGCATTAAGCAAGCTAAGTTTGTTGATCTTTTCGTGATATGAAAATGATCGAGATGGTCAGCATTCAGCTCAGGATGAGTTATAAAATGGAAACTATCTATTTTCAAAGCGAAAACATTATAAAAATTCAATTGAAGAAAAATTTATGGAAATTGCTCAAATGTATCGTGAAAATTAGTTTCAGCAGAATAATGAATTACGAGAAATAAAAAGCGATTGCGAAAAATACAAATCCCTGAACATCGTTGAATTATTGAATTAAATTACGTTGAAATTGTATAAGTCATCGAAATAATTTATAGATCGTTGATAATCATTCAAATCGGTAGGAAATGTCATTAAAAGTATTAAAAAGTTATAAAAAATGAACGATTTTGAAACATGTAAAAAATGAATATTTTCACAATTTTTCAAATAGTATGAAAATTCTTAAACTGGTATGAATCATTCAAAAAAATGACGAAAATTTCAAGAATACCATTAAAAATGAAATTAAATAAGTTGAAAATGCCATAAAGAGTCCAAAAAGTTCAAGTCATGAAAAATAAAGAAAAAATTGAAGAAAATTAAAAAAAAATCATCGTTTTTTTATGGAATGAAAAGATTATATAATCACAACAATCATTGGAATAAATGATAAAAATCTTGTTAAGTAATACAGTTTTAAAAAATTTATAAAACTGGTTAAAAATTATGAAAACTTGATTTTAAAAAATTTTGGGAGGTTGTAAAAATACGATTGATTTTTTTAAACAAATAAAAAGAATCTTGAAAAAAAAGGCAAAAATTTGATTAACAAAATGGCATAAAATTAGTTCGAACCCATCATCAAAATGTAAGTTAAAAACGATTTTAAAATATCTGTAAGGCTCCAAAACTCAATAAAATTCGTTATAATATAAACATTTTTGCAATACCTATCATCCATCATTGAAAAAAAATTTGCAACGATTTTACAAACACCTTCAAAAATGACATAAAATTAGCTAAAATTGTCACAAAAAATCAATGCTACCAATCCTCTAAAAAAATTATCAATTTGGAAAATATTATCAAAATCATTGAAAATTACGATCAAGAATGGAACTATAAAAATATGGTTGCAAAAAAAGTTCGAATTGGTAAAAAAAGTTATCACACATAACACAAATATTTTCAAAAACATTACAAAAAAACGTGATTTTCACTTACCTAATTCTCGCAATTTTTAATAATATTTGAACGTTTTTGAAGCTCATTGAGAATTTTTTTGGAATTTCAAGTGAATTTTACAATAATTTATTCAGAATATTTTTTTATGAATATGTTCAAAATTTTTACAGCCTGTTTCTCATTTTAATGACCTTTATAAATTTTCACGATTTCTCGACACTTCTCAACGATTTTTTGAACGAATTTAATGGTTTTTCGAGAATTTAAGGCAAATCGCTCGCGATTTTGAGAAGTTGAAATTTTTTGATAATTTGCAATTATTTTTCAACTCATTCAATACGTTGATATATTCAATTTCAATTGCTGAAAAATGAAATTTTAACCATTTCTTTTCATGCCATTTCAAAATCATGATTTTTTAGTTGAATTCACTAAACTTGGGAAACACAGGAATCTAAGAATTTCACACGAACTCCCTCCCCGCCCCTTCCCGACTTGATCAATTTTTCATGCAATTTTCCGGCCGGCTCAATTAGAATGAATCTCAGCAAAAAAAAGACTTTTGAACAGAATTTGAAACTGTGACAATCAGAATTGAAAATCGCAACCAAATCTTTCGTGATTTTCGTGACCTCACACCTACACGATTTTCAGGTTGAAAAGAATCTTTCTTTTCTAGTCCTGCAGGAAGTGATCCAAACTCATAAGTTGATATCGTTGAGAAGAAAAAGAGGCTCAAATTGTAAACATCCATTTCAGATAGAATTTTTCACGACTTTTCAAGACTTTTCAAACCTGCAAAGCACAATTTTTCAAAATTTCCTCAAAAAAATCAATAATTTTACAAAATCTGTCGAGGAGTGGTGAGAAAATTTTCGAAGAGACTTTTTCAGAATTTTGGAGGACCTTCGATGAAACATTTCTATCTCCTCCCCCCTCTCTCCTCCTTCCCCATCCCTCTCTCCCTCCCGAAACACTCGAAGAATCGAAATAATTTCAATTATTTTGATATTTTGCAGATCTGCTCAAATTCTTTTAAAAATTTTCATCAATCAGTATAAGAAATGAACGATAAAAAAAATTCAAATTTAGACTAATAAATCATTTTTTCATAAAAAATCCAGGTCTTCTAAGTCGAATGCAAAACTTTTCCAGTACTCAATATTTTCAGCTCTACTTTGTCAATTGCAGGACCTTTACACATCATTTTCATCACTTGTAGGATCTGTTAGGACGCCTTGTTTGTTGAATAAAAAAGTACGTAATTCTATCAGAAAATAGCTGCTCCTGGCCGTTTAGTAGGGTCTCAATCCGGACCGCGCACTCTTTTTTACGTCTTATCACCAGCTGAAAGAGGGAAACTGGAGAGTGATGAAATAAACAATTTTGAATTTCGTTGTCGGTTGTAATTTAAACGGTCGAATTTGCTCAAATTATTGAATATTATTCATAATCATGTGCAAATTTGACCGTTTAGAATACAGCCGACAACGAAATTGGAAATTGTTTATTTCATCACTCTCCAGTTTCCCTCTTTCAGATGGTGATAAGACGTAAAAAAGAGTTGAACGCTGAACGACTGAAATGATTCGCGCGGTCCGGATTTCACGAAAAAACACATCCGCTCGACTGAGCTGTAAAAATCAATTTTATATTGATTCGTGTTCCAGACATTACAACAAACAAATTTAGCCCAGATGCCTTTTTTTAGCCCTCCCCCTTTTCCGAGAGTCCATTTTACTCATCTTAGAAACTTTTCGGTAAAAATGAAAAAAAAAAAACAGATTTTTATGATTTTTTGAAATACTTTTTTCAAATTTGAGGGGCACCGGTGGTCCCAAATTGGATTTTCTATAGAAAGTAATTTGTAGCTGAGCTGTTGAGGGACAACTTTTGTGGGAAATTTTTTTCATTAGAACCCATAGGAGGAGCGCGGATATGAAATTGAGACCTGACTAGTTCATTTGGTGCAATGCCAGCTCTAGACATATTGACAAAAATCTCACATCCCACTCTGAAATCAGCATCACTGATCATGGATTTCAAATCCTAATCTCTGATTTATAAATTAGTGAAAATTATCCAAAATCACTGAAAAACAATAAGAATTACAGCACAAGAGAAAATCAGTGAAAAAATTTTCAATGAAAACAAATCAATGAGAAAAATTACTGGAAAATCAATGAAAATTCACTGAAGTCGGTAAAATTTATGAAATTCAGAGGAAATTCGCTGAAAATCAGTGTATTTTGCTGATTTTTTCCTGTGCTGCAATTCTGACGGTTTATCAGTGACTTTTCACTGATTCAGAATGAGAGAGTACGACGACTAAGCATCCAATTACAAGAAACCTGACAAATATTGTCACAGGTCCCAGGCATCCCACACAAAATTTGAAAAAAAAAGTAACTTCAGGGACTTCTGATAGTCGAAAAAGTAACCAAAAAAGTTCAAAAAAGTAACCTTTCTTTTTATTTTAATTCATTATTTAGCTCAGAAAATGTAAAAAAATTCAAAAAATATTTATTTGTGTACGTAATACATATACCTAGTATTATAAGGAACACCGAAACTATTTATTCTCATAATGAGCATAACCAAAATTTTAAAAAAAAAACAAAAAACTAAAGGGTATAGCCGGATAAGGGGTGGTTCTGGCCCCAGCCCCGATTTTTAATCTAATGCTCCCAGATTGTGTACCTTGATGAAAAAAAATTCTGGAAAAAATTTTGGCCCCCAACCCCCTCCCTTTCAGAGCTATGGCCGTTTTATTGCGCCATTTTCAAGAATTTTTAATTCCAATGGAAATGAATGAAATTTTCTGTTCTTTGGCACAAAGTTACATTTCGTAAAGGTCTATTGAAGATAATTTTTTCATCAATTTTGGTGCACTCCTTCATGAGGTTTTGGCCATTTGAAATTTTCAACTGTAAAAAAGATCTTAAAAGCGAAGTTCGACTAATTTTTGAAAATATCCTAAAAATGTGTTTTTTGACGTAGATTCACGTCACGTATTCAGTTTTGGCGATTGAGGTGGCGCAAGGACCAAAAATTGCGAAAAACCGTAAAAAATGTTATTTTAGCAGATTTTTCAAATTTTGAGCGTTCTATACGGAAAGAAATGGCCAAATGAAAAAACTAATGTCGGATTCGTGTTAAGCAGGTCAAAATACCCCGATAAACACCCTTTTCGCGATCATTTTACTTTAAATGTCGAAATTCACTTTTTTCATTGATTTTTCATGGCAATAAAATTAAATTTCGAGATTCAAAGTAAAATGATCGCGAAAAGGGTGTTTATCGGGGTATTTTGACCTGCTGAACAGGAATACGGGATTGGTTTTTTCATTTGATCATTTCTTTCCGTATTAAATGCTCAAAATTTGAAAAAATCTCCCAAAATAACAACATTTTTTACGGTTTTTCGCAATTTTCGGCCCTTGCGCCATCTCAATCATACCAAGAGGGTTAGTAATACTAAAATGCCACTGGTGTACGAGATTTTTTTCAACTTTTTTTTTTTATCCAAAAAATATCAAAAATTAATTTTTTGGTGAAATTTTTGAAAAAAAGTAACTTTTTTGAGAGAAAAGTAACAAATAGTAACTTTTGAGTGCAAAAATTAACAAATAGTGACTTTGCTTGAAAAAAGTAACATGGTTGCTATAAAAGTAACCCCGTGGGATGCCTGCAGGTCCCTAAAAAAGATAAATCATGGATCTTCACCTCGCCAACTTCCTCCTTCGATCGTTTTTCTACCTTTTAAGATCTCGATCACGATCACTCGAAAATCTTCACAAAGCTCGTACCATTCTGTCGTGATGACGAGAGAAAAATCCGAGCGTAGAATCCTTGAGCTACCGGTACATCGGATAATTTACATTATAATAAGGATTTCCGCCAATTCGCGTCGAAGTGCGGCGTATCATTCAAGGATCACATCGCATCGAACACGTTACCGGTACATAAACATCCTGATCCCTGGTCCCTGGCTATACCTGGCGACCTGGGGCACTGTGAACGCTGAAAGCTGCTGAAATCGGATCATTGAATCGACGCTGGAGAGCGAGCAAAAAGATACAGTCGAACGGAACGAACACCTGCACTATTCGATTCGACCATTGTGATGTCATAGATGTAGACGTAATTATCGGTACCGGGATGCTGTTCACCTTGACGGCCGTATTAACTGCTTTTAAAGGAGAAATATGTAACGTCTACGGCTCGGAAAACCTATTGAATACCACAACTGTCACGCCTACTCGACCATTGCGCTCATACCGTAGGTATCGTAGGTAAGAATACGTATAAATACGTAAAACCTGCAGCATTTTTACCATTCCTGTCACCCTGCGCGAAAAAAAAAATGCCGATACCATCTTTTTTTATTCGCAGCTAGTCACAAAGCCCGTTAACGATTTCATTTATAGGCACTATGGCTTGGCAAATCACACAGATACAGGTTCGGGTTCGTGTGCAGGTTTGGTAAATCAGCCGCCGGCTTCTTGACATATAGCTCAGCCTGAGCCTGAGCCAGTGCCAGTGCGCCGTGGTGTGATGTGGTTTGCGAAAACCATGTCACGGATTCGGACCGTACACTACGCAACCTTATAAATATAAATGTAGCATACAGAAACAGATACACATGCATAGATTCCACCGACGACGTCCAAAAATATGTACGTACTACACAGCTACGTACGTATAAATATTTGGGAAAAAATATAGACGAAGAAGCGCTATGCCGTTTAACCGGTCACCGACGCTGGTCGCCGCAAAAGTACGAATCCGAATCGCCTAATTTTGGAAACCAGTTTTATCAGTTATTCGAGGCATACGCGTATAAATTTGTAAATATATACGAACGATGCCACAGAACCACAAATGTGAGCATGTAAGAATACCCAGACCCAAAACCCATGTTACGTATAAATATCAAGTGTATGTGTATCGTACTCTGATAATAATATGTATACGTTTCCGTGTTTAACTTTTATCGATTTTAATTACTAATAAATAGGTTAATAACTCGGCAGCCGGATTCGAACACTGATACCCGGTCGGTTTTTGTGTATATTGCGTCGACGCATGATCTTTTATCCAAAACACATCGATATCGAAGCGAGCCCACTCAAATTATCGGTTTTAAAAGTCCAAATATTTACTCTCGAAATTCGCAACGAGATTTTCACTGGTTTTATTTGCTTTTTTAATTGAGGAGTGTTTTTCCAAAAATCGAAGGAGGTAAAGTGAAATGGGGACAGCTTACTCTACTTCTCCTTGATGTCTGCCTATTGGATCTAAAAAATCAAAATTCTTGCCATTTTCGTTCATTTTTTTTATTTTAAATTTGCCCAAAAACAGGGTGTCTATAACAAAATTTGTTGAGCAAAAAGCTTGACTTAGCTTGACCTTTTGGAATGACTTTTTGCATGACTTTTCCGACGAGCAACCCCCCCCCCCCCTAAAAAACTATATATTTGTGTGCTTTATAGCTATTTATAGAAAATTAAAATTTTAACAAACGCGTTAAATTCAGAAAAACGTAATTTCTAATAGCTAAATTTTTGAAAAAAGCTTGACCTTTTGAGTAAATCAGGGTGAATTGGTCAAAAAGCTTGACTTTTCAGGACCGGCACGACCTTTTTGAAAAAATCTCGACTTATCAGGACAGCTTGACTTGTTAGACACCCTGAAAAAAGAACTCCCTTTTTATTCTTCAATTTAAAAAAAAAAACAAGGAAAAAGGAAAATGTTGAAAATTTTTGCTTTTTGCAGTACAATCACTGAAATGGTTGCAGGCATCATAGCGAAATTTTTGAAAAAAAAGTAACTTTCAGACTTCAGTAACTTTTTTTGAGTAAAAAGTGACCAAAAAAATGACCAAAATGTAACCAGAAGTAACCAAAAATTCAATTTTTTCGCAGTTTTCTGGGGGGGGGGAGGGTTGTAGTTTTCTGCAAAAATTTCAAAGATAAATCAACTGAAAAAACGTGAATAATTTCATTTATTAAATTCCCTCGTCAAAACAAGAAACAAACTAGCAAAAATCTATTTTTTTATTTTTTCATTGAAGAATTTTGAAAAATAGCAATTTCTAAGTGAAAATTTGAATTATTGCCTGGAAATGTGAAGAAAAAAGTTACTTTTGAGGGGAAAAAAGTAACCGAAATGATCTTTTAGACGTGAAAAGTAACCAAAAGTGACTGAAGTCGAAAAAAGTGACCTGCTATGATGCTTGTGTTTGCTGTTTTCTGGGTTTCTGGCTAATAAGTTGAAATGTTTGCTTTTTTCTGTTTTTTATTATTTTTTTGCCAGCGGGCAATAGGTACTCTTCTGCGAAAATTTTCGAAAAAACTTTTTGGGACATTTTTGTATGGAGACAGAAAAATGAAAAAATTTCATGTTAAAAGAATTATTTTCAATTTTTACCCCCCTCCCCCTCCCTTCATATAATGTCATTTCAAAATCTAGAAGTTGAAAGAAATGAGGAGGAAAATCCAAATTAAACTAAGTCCAATTTTACTTCAAGCTTTAAAAAAAGATATGAATATGAAAAATAATATTTTTGAGGATTTATTCAAAAATCGCATTTGGTTTCCAAAGGAGGTCCCCTGAAATCGCTGTACAGATTTATGCTTTTTCTTTAAAATTTTGTATTCCAATGGAAAAAACACTTTTCAACCGATATAGCATAAAAAGAATTAATAATTTAATGAAGAAGAGATATCACCGATATCAGAAAGGGGAAGAGAAAAAGGAGAGAAAAGGAGTATAAAGCATAAAAACTAACTACATACATCATTTCGATACAATTTTTTGACTTTTTGAATGCTGGAGATGAAAATTTGACATTTTCTTTCAGTTCGATCTTTATCCAAAGTTCATACAGAAATTAAAAATTGAGACATACTTTCCAGGAATTAACAGCTTATCAATGACTTTACTCACTGATTTGTGGAAACTATGTTTCAAAAGAATTTTCAGAACCCATTTGTTCAAATTTTGTAGACTTTTACGTAGTGGCGTAGGAAGGTTTTTTTGGAAGGGTAAAAAGTGTTGTTGTTGTTGTTGTTGTTAATACTTTATTGTTTATACTGTTCGCAGAACATCTGAGTACAAAAACTTAGAACATCAGAAGGATTTTCGGAGGAAGAGGCAAAAAAGGAGCATTTTTTCACATCGTCGCCTCAAATAGCTGACAGAATTGTGATTTTGTTCATGTCCTAGCGAAACGAGGGCAAAGTTTTGAAAAAATTGTTTATTAAATGTCCAAAAAAAGACATTGAAATCAACTTTGAAAAGGATCTGAAAAACTGATGAAAAAATGCCAACAAAATACAAAAAAAAGTTCCACCGCACGAATTGTTGGAAAATATTTCAAAAATAAATTATCCTGTGTTTTGAACAAAATATCGCCCGAATTTCAATGCGTTACGTATTCAGTCGATTATATTCTTTGACTGCATCATAGGCATCTATTAAGCTAAGAGCCAATTAAAAATTCGAAAGCCAAAAAAGCATTACTTTTTTAACCTTTTAAGAAATTTTTCCCTCAAATCTTGACTTTAAAATTAACAATATGACTTTTACGACTTTTTGATTACGTTAGTATGTGGATATATTTCAAGCTGAACTTAATTTCAAATATGCAGGTGATTAAAAACCTCGCGTTGACAATTATAAGAAAGAATGTTTGGTTTTCTTTTTGAAAAAAGGACTTATATCTGTGAATTTTATTTTATGCTAATTACGTGCAATTAATTAGATAGCTTTCATAATTTAGAGAGGAAAATCACCAGAAAATAATTATCAGCATTAGGTACGAAAATAAGCATAATTGGATAAATTGAAATTTTTCACTTTTAATGGTGCATTTCTAATATGCACAAAAGTACAATAATGTATTGCACGCCATTTTCATTGATCAGCATAATTTTCACATTTTCATTTTTGGTAAAATTAAATCTGCATTCATTTTCAATATTTATTTTCTGTTTTACTATCTAAACATGAAAACACTTTCATTAAGACGAAATGTTTTCTTTCAACTTGAAAAGACAACAGAGGCAATCCATAATTTATGGAGGATCAAAACTCATAGATTTCTGATTTGGCAGGATTTTTTCCATTTTTAAAATCCAAAATGGAATTTTTTGTAAATTTTTTGAAAAAATGTCATTGCTTTCACCATATTTTCCGGATGTCTTGAAACTACGATTTTCGACAGAAAATATATATGTACATACATATTTATGCCATGAAAAGGGTTAACTGCTTCCTACTTACGTCCGATTCGGCCTTGAGAAGCGTAAGAAAACCAAATCTACAATTCTGAATAATAATTTCGGTAATTTTAAAATATTGTAATTTTAATTTTCAAGCCTTTTAATTTAAAAAAACCTTCAAAAAGTGCTTTCATGTGAATTAAAATTTTCAAATTTCAATTATTCAGCTTCTCTTCAATGCAATTTCGAGAAAGAACAGAACTCCAATCCCTGTTACTTTTCCAATTCCCAGAAATCACTTATTTCAAATTCAAATTACTTCGCCTTTTCGTCTTATTTCTAAAACAATTTAGTCGACCGCCATCCAGTCGAATATTGGCAATTTGGCATCTGCACAATTATACAGCAATTTCTCAATCGTTTAAACGACGACAATTTACGACGTTCGGGCTCGTTAGCCGGCTGAAAAAATATCATTCGATTCATCACCGCAGCACCAAATACAGATACACCTATACTTTCTATACAGAATGGTACATTGGCACTGGAAAAACGAGCTGGTAAAAGTTGGCGGTAATTTATTACCATCTATCGCGTCATTCATCAAATTGAATCATTTTTAAAAAAACATCGACTTCGGCGTTGAGTTATATAACAGACGAAAAAAAACACCAAGGAATAAAACATCTTCCTGGAATATTTACAACGTAAACGAACGATTTAGCGCTCGAGAAACTGCTTAATCGTTGCGTACAGATACCACTCCTATAACCATTTTTACTCGTCCGAGGAAGAGCTCGAGACCGAACGCGAACCGCTCTTACAATTTTAATTATCGCGAAATAATAAGGAAAAAGATGAAACGTGATCATAATAAAATCATCCATGTTTGATTATTAAAGAAGGTCAACAACTCCGAAGCTTCCGACGCATTTACATTTTTTACACCGCTGCCGCGTACTATAACGGCCATCCACACCAAGACACCAACCGACCGACCATTTTGCTGCTGTTGGCTGGACACCTACCTCTGCGAAATGTACATTTTCTACCCACCATTGATCAATTTAGCGCCCGTTGTCCTCCTGAAAAAACCTACGCACCGTAATACCATCAAACAGTCCATATCATCTCTTTTTTCATTCTCGTATTTACAAATAAACTCGTCCACCTTATACCTCATCGTCGAACATAAACATCGAACACATTCAACCATACACAATGACCCGTTTAAAATATGTCATCTCCATTCGTACATCCAATTCCCAAAAGGTTAATCCACTCTTCGCCAAACTCAGGCGATAACCAGAACGAAAACAAGCCAACTGCAAAATCGAAATTTTATATAACAGACTATTCGAAATCGAAACCACGTTTTCCCACTTCTCTTACTAGATAAATTTTTAATCCGAGCTGATGAAGAGGAAGAAAAAACGTGACTATAATTAGAACGAATACGCACGTAATCTCGATATCTTGAAAAAAATTCGACAGTGTTACGCAACTAACATGACATTGAAGTAAACCATCCAAATTCTTGGAGCAAAGTTTCCTCTCAACATATGTTATATCGCGATGATGAAAACAGAGAAAAAAAATTGTACGATTAATTACACGTTAGAATGTTTACGGGTTTATCGAGTTGATCTCGATAGGGTGTTTCGAAAATAACGCCGTCAATAAATATGGAAATTTTTTCACGAATGGTAGAAGGTGAGGGAGTAAAACAACGAACAAGTGTAAATAGCTAGGTCTCAATCTCTCAATCGTACATTTGATTTTATGATTGATTCTTGTTCTGGACTTTAAAACAAAGAAATTAAGCCCGTATGCCCTCCCCCCCCCCCTTCAGAGTCGCCCCAACATTTCAAACGTGTGTATCGCTTTATCTACGGGTCGTAATGAAAAAAATTTCAAACAAAAGTTGTTCCTCAGCACCTAATATACATTTTCATTTCTCATCAAAATCCATTTTGGAGCAATTTCTACCTCCAAATTTTAGAAACAAAACATGTTTTTGAGAAAACCTTAAAATCACGTTTTTTTCATTTTCAACGAAAAGTTTCGGAGATACGACAAAATTTGTAATCACAAAAAGTATTCAGAATTGAATTTTCTTTCCAATGAGCTCTATCACGACCATTTTCACCAACTTTTCCCGACAGAGTGGACCTCTTCCCCATCAATTTCCTCGTTTTCACAAAAGTTGGACCCACGAACAAAATTTACTCCAAAATGAATTCAAATAACAAATGAAATTATGTATTAGATATCGTAAAACAGAAATCATTCAATTTTTTTTCGTGGATCTAACTTTTGAGATAAGGGGGAGGGGGAGTGATCCACCCTGTCAAGAAAAGTTGGTGAAAATAGTCGTGATAAAACTCATTGGAAATGAAATTCAATTCTGAATACTTTTTGTGATTACAAATTTTGCCGTATCTCTGAAACTTTTCGCTTAAAATGAAGAAAACGTGATTTTGAAGTTTTCTGAAAACTGGTTTATTTTCAAATTTGGGGGGCAAGAGCTGCTCCAAAATGGATTTTGATGAGAAATGAAAATGTACATTGGATGCCGAGGAACAACTTTTGTTTGAAAATTTTTTCATTGCGACCCATAGATGAGGCAATACACGCGTTTGAAATGTTGAGAGCGGACCCTGGGGATAGGGAGGGGGAAAGGGCATACGGGCTTAATTTCTTTTTTTTAGTGTCCAGAACGAGAATCAATCATAAAATCAATTTTAACAGGAATTTCGCGCGAACCCTGTTTTTGTACGATTGAGACCTGACTAAAAATTATTTATGACTTCCCATTTACGGATAGTGGCTAAGAATATGCAAATTGGTGTTTTTATTGCCGATTAAGGATCTCCCATTATTCAATTGAGGAATAAAAAAACTTACTTAGGTAATTTCGTATTTGTATTATTGTTTTGACGAAATTTCGTACTCACCTGAAACAAACAAACAAATGAAACAGACGATTCTAATCTGCTAATCATGCTACAGTATATATCTTGTTATTGAATATAATCAGCGTCATTAATGAGTTTCCATTTCTAACAACGTTCTATCCATCAATACCTCAATTTTTTCATTCAACTGGATGGCATTTCAATTTTTATGGGCCCTTGACCCCACGACTGGACTGAATTGGGGATAACTTGACCCTGTCATCCTTTCTTCAAGAAAACCAGAATTTTAAGTCGGGAAAATACGATCGTAGTCGAAAAATCTACTAAAGTTATAACATTATTTTTGAGAAAAATTTCGTATTGAATCAAAAAGATTGGAAAAAAAATCGGTCGTAGTTGGGAATTTACAATTTTTACCTCCTTCCCGTCCCTTTGAACCTTCCTCCAAAAAAAAACTGGATTCCAAGTCAGGAAAATAAGATACGAGTCGAAATACGTATTTACTAAAGTGGTGACTTTTTGTGAGAAAAATTTCGTATGGATCAAAAAAATTGGGAAAAAATTTGGTTTTAGTTTGGAATTTACAATTTCACCCCTCCCCCTTTCATCGTTCCTCCAAGAAAAACTTGGTTCTGAAAATGGGAAAAAGATTCGAGTCGAAAAATTTACTAAAGTAATGACATTTTTTTTGCGAAAAATTTCCTATTGAGTCGAAATATTGGTAAAAAAATTTAAATTTCAGTCAGGAATATATTCCCCTCTCTCCACAATACAAATTTAGGTTCGTTCCTGTTAGACTTTTCCTCCCAGCCATAAAAATAAAGACTCTTAAGATCATATCAATTCAATTTCACAAAAAAAAACTGTGGGGATCTCATTACATTACAAGAAAGATGGGGCTCTTTTTGAGCTGATTTCTAAAAAAATATTTAGGTTTGCAATCGAAGACAACAAATTGAAGATTTTTGGATTTGATGCGTTTCAGAATAGTTTTTTCTTCTTTCCGCTGGACAATGAGTGGATTTCGGAAAAATAATTGTTGGCAATACTTTGGAAAACGAAAAGTTGGATTTGGTCGGTTTTAGATAACCATTTTTTTCTTTCTTATTTTCCTTAATTTTGAATTGTATTTTCGCTTTAGTTTGTTGCAGAAATCTATTTTCTTTCACTTCTTAGGATTTACTAGCCTTGCTGGAATTTTTTTCAATCGGTCGTAGAAAATCAGAGAAGAAACTTATTTTTAAATATTTCATCATGTGAATCAAATCAAGACATTTTGATTAGCTGAACACGAATTCGACGACAGCTTTTTCATTCGCTAATTTTTCCCCACCTAAAATTTTCAAATTTCAAAAAACCTAGGTAAAAAATTCAATCTTGAAAATTGATAAAACGATCGCGTGAAGCGTGCATTTAAGAGTAATTTAACCTGCTTAAAACACGAATATGAGATTGGTTTTTCCATTTGGTTATTCAGGTATTATCTGAAAAATCGTCGTTTCAAGTTGGAAGCGACCGATCACGCAAGACAAAAATTAATGGCAGATTCGTGTTCCATAACATTAAACCAAAATTAGCCAAAAATGAACATTTTTTCAAATTCGGAATTCCCATAAAATTTTTCAAGATACCTTAGGGGTACTCTCTCAATTAAAAATCAGTGAAAACTATCAAAAATCACTGAAAAACAGTCGGAGTTGCAGCACAGGAGAAAATCAGTAAAAAAATTTTTTACTGAAAACAAATCAGTGAGAAAATTCACTGAAGTCAGTAATTTCGCCGATTTTTCCTGTGCTCCAATTCTGACTATTTATCAATGACTTTTCACTGATTCAGAATGAGAGAGTACTCAACTTTGCTTTGAACAGCAGCAACTGTTAAATTCATGCAAAGGGATAAAACGAGTTTTTTTTTCAAAATGTAATTATATGTATATTGTCATGTCCTTGGCTACAAATAAAGCCAAAAAGATTTACTCAAACAGAACTTAATTAGGGATTTTTTTTTTTACAAGTAGACTAACAAAATTTTCGAATGGAAATGAACGATTTTTACAGAACCATCGATGAGATATCCTCCCCCCTCCGACCATTGGCCATCATAAAAATTAAATCAATCTTGATCTTTACAGATTTCTTTAAATGCTTTTAAAAATTTTCAGCAATAGAGTAAAAAATGAATAAAAGATGAACCAAGTAGAAAGAAAATTTTGACGAATTTAAATATTTTTACGTCCTTTAAATGAATTTGAAAAAATAAATAAATAAAAAAGAGGTAAGTCAAATGTAGAACTTTCTCAGCATACCCTTCATTTTCAGCATCATTTTGTCAATTAGAGGACGTTTTCATCACTCTCGTCAATTTTATAACTTCGTGTAGATTTTAAACCACAAAAAACACGTTTTCAAGAAATTCAATCCAAAAATGATGAAAAATAGGGCTGGTTGGTATCTCATTTCAGAAAAAATTAACTCGAAAAATTTTCAGAAAAAGTTCTTCTCTTTCCTGGCGTCAAATCACTTCAAAAATCCAAATCCCGACAATTTTTCAAAAACAAAAAAATCTGATCAGCGAAATTTTCAGAACACCTTATACCTCGATCTGACAATTTCACACGTTTTATAAAAATCATCTCGCTAAAGTGAAAAAAATTCATCCCAAAATAATTCGACCACTTAGACGTTATAATTACAAGGTATACGATTACATATTACTCGTACTTTAATTCGCATCTTTTCGTTACATTAGCGAGTATTCTCTAAGAACAAAATTAACATTTTAATACTACATTGCCAAGGTTTTATGAATGTTAGATAAGTTGGTCGCGCGATCACCGTATACGCGTTTATTTTTTCGCTAGCTATATTAACAAGCGTACAGAATCATCGTGTAGACTTTGAATAGTCAGAGATTTGAATCGATTCTAGCCGCGACCTATTGCAAGTTGGAATTTTTAATGTCGAAAGTGTAGTACAAGGTTAAGTATACGCGAAGAGAGATACAGAATAAACTTCTAATCACCAACACCATACAATACGAAGTAATAGTTTTTTTTTTTTTCTATAAATATACACATAGGTACTTGACTGAAAATTTACAATCTGTTAGATGTTCATATCTTGTACCTACTTGAACTTTTTTAAAGATAATAATTCCGTCGTTCGGGGCGTACGAACAGTGACGGACCGATGGGAGGGGGGAGCTTCCCCCGACGGAATTTTTTGCTCGTGAGTTGGGAAAATTAAACATTTTAACACATTAGTTGGGAAAATTTATCATTTTCCCAACTGATGAAAAAGGTCTTTTTTGGGCATTAAACACACAATTTTTTTCAAATTTTCGCCCTCGTTTCGCTCGGGCATTAACAAAATTACAAATATATAAATTATTTCAGTCAATAATATTTTTAAAAAAGTTTCCTCCCTTAAAAATCTTTCTGTTATTCCAAGTCTTTGTACTCACCTTCCATTCTCCGAAAAAAAGCTTCCGACATCATTGTATCTACTTGATACACTCAAAAAAATATATATTAATAAATTTTATTTTAAAAAATAATAACGGGGCACCATTCAAAGAGTTGGCAAAATTTAATCTAAAAATAATAATATTTATCAAGATATTTAGTAAAATTCATCATTCAATAATAAACTTTACCAAGTATTTGGTAAAATTTATTATTGAATGATAAATTTTACCAAATATCTTGATAAATATTATTATTTTTAGATTAAATTTTGCCAACTCTTTGAATGGTGCCCCGTTATTATTTTTTAAAATAAAATTTACTAATTTTTTCAACATTATCTATTATTATTTTTTTGCGTGTAAATCAAGTTGGAAAATTTTAAGCTTAAAAACTGAAATCAGCCCGGCTGTACCATTTTCACTTTTTTATGGCACTAGGTGACATAAACGTGCCGTGAAAGTTGTGCCAATAATGGTGCACCATAAAACCTGTACCTTTATGTCACATAACATGCCTTTATTCATGAAACATGAATGTTTCATAAAAAATATACCATTTATGGCACATCATGATGTCACCTAAAAGTGAACAAAAAACGATGAACTATACCACTTGCACGTTTATGATTAGGACATGTGCCATAATTCAGTGCTTTTTTCCCGTCACATTATTGGGTAGTTTTATGGACCTGTGATTTGCACATTACATAGTGCTGAAAAATGATGCGTTGATATATTAACATTTAGTGGACATATTCATGTAACATACATGTGACATAATTAATGCTGAATTTATGTGTCATTGAAATGTAACATGAAAGCAACTTTAGTATAGGGACCGTCCAAGTGCCATAAATGGTATATCCAGGTAGCTGATTCATGTCAAGTAAATCTTACATTATTTATATTATATTTATGTGCCATTGATATGTAACATAAATGGCACCTAGAAAAATTCCAAAGTATTTTTAAAAATTTTAAGCCTTACCTCTACCTAACCCTACATTCCCCAGAGAAAAAAATTGTCAAATTTGTATTCTACATCAATAAATAGCTTAGGTTTTGACCCATCACTCAAAAAAGTAGCAAAATTCAAGTTTATATAGGCTTTTATTCCCCTTTTTCTCCTAAATTATAGATTTTGAGGCTCCAGCCCCCAAAGGAGAGAAACAAAAATTTGCTTATTGTGCCCTAAAATTTTGTTTTATTATAATCAACCAAAAAAACAAAAAAAAATCCCAATTTGATCAAAATTGAAGAAAAAAAATTCACTTATTTCATGTTTAAGTATTTCTTTTACTACCTAAATTACAACCTGACATGGTGGCGTGCTCCACTAAACCAAGATGAGCATAATGTAAAATCCAGATATCCAGAGTTTGAATACCACCCCTACCAGTTTCCAAGTGCCATAGAGGTAAGGTTGTATATGTGTGTATTAGGTTGTATATGTGTGTATTATGTGTCATTAATATATAAAGTAATTATTAATTACATAAGCTACTTAATTAGTAAAAAATAAACCTAGATCAAATGTGACATATATGTAACATAAATAAGGCACCTTTACAGCACTTAGGAAGAAGCACATAAAATTGGGTATAAATTTCCGCCTTGTGAGGCACATTCATTTCACTTTTTTGGGTTACAAAAAAGTGCCTTAATGTATGGCACATAAATTGGGTATAAATTTCCTCCCAATAAGGCACTTTTATGGCACTTTTTTGAATTATTGAAAAGTACCTTAATGTATGGCACATGAAATTGGGTATAAATTTCCTCCCAATAAAGCACTTTTATGTCACTTTTTTGATCTACTGAAAAGTGCCCTAATGTATGGCACATAAAATTGGGTATAAATTTCCTCCCTATAAGGCACATTTATGTCACTTTATTAAATAACTAAAATGTGCCTTTACATAAGGCACATAAAATTGGAAATAGAAAGTGACAGAAGTGATACATACAAGGCGGAAATTTATACCCCATTTTCTGTGACATATATAGCGACACATTTATGGCACTGTTGTACGCAGATTTGGTACAGCAGGGAGGGGTATCGAGAACCCTCATTCTAAATCCTCGAAAAAAAATTTGGTGGAAAACGTTCCTTTTTAGAAATTTGACTCATCCGTGAAATCACCTCCCAAATCTAAATTTTTTAAAAACTTTAGCCTCTCTACGTAGTCCAGGCATTTTAGGAGTTGACCCCCAAAAATTAAAGCCTGATTTTTTTTTCGTGTTTTACGTTCGTAATGGTCCACTACACAACATACTAAAATGGACAATCCCACAATCCTCCGCTACCCTCAGGGGAGGGGTAAACGTCCGCTGAAAACCGGTTTTTCGTGAATATCTCCTCAAATAAACCTCAAAATTGAAAAGTAGTTATGAACAATCTTGTTCTACGCGTAATTTCCTATCGGAAGGGTTTTTTTCTTTTTCAAAAACACTCGCTTCCTTGACCAAAAATTAAGGGTAAAAACACCTATTTTTCAACAATTTACAGCATTTTTGGAAAAAATTGAAACTTTTGGGAATATCTCCTCAAAAAAGCCTCAAAATGGAAAAATGGTTATGAATAATCATGTTCTATGCGTAATTTCCTATCAGGCAGGTTCGTTTTTTTTTTTTGAAAAACCCCACTTCTTTGCCCAAAAATTAAGGGTGGAAAACGCCTATTTTTTCATTATTCACAGTATTATTGGAAATTATGGAAATACGAAGCTGAAAATATCGTTTTTGAATCCTTACAACACAAAGAAATGTTCGTATCACCAATAATCAGCATAACATCGCGTTTATAGTACTTTTTCTTTCCTCAACTTCGATTTTTTAAATGCAGTATTCAATTTCAATAACCTCTCTTATAATTAACGGTAGGGGTTGAAATTTTTGCGGTGACTTTTTTTTTGAAATACCCTACCAGTATGTATAAAAAAATACTCATTTTGGGTACTTTTAGCTTCGTATTTCCGTAATTTCCAAAAATACTGTGAATATTGGAAAAATAAGTGTTTTTCACCCTTAATTTTTGGGCAAAGGAGCGGGTGTTTTCGAAAAAAAACGAACCTGTCTGATAAGAAATTACACATAGAACATGAATGTTCATAACAATTTTTCCATTTTGAGGCTTTTTAGAGGAGATATTCCCAAAAGTTTCGATTTTTTCCAAAAATGCTGTAAATTGTTGAAAAATAGGTGTTTTTTACCCTTAATTTTTGGTCAAGGAAGTGAGTGTTTTTGAAAAAGAAAAAATCGTTTCCAATAGGAAATTACGCGTAGAACAAGATTGATCATAACTACTTTCAATTTTGAGGCTTATTTGAGGAGATATTCACGAAAAACCGGTTTTCAGCGGACGTTTACCCCTCCCCTGTGGGTAGCGGAGGGTTGTGGGGGTGTCCATTTTAGTATGTTGTGTAGTGGACCATTACGAACGTAAAACGCGAAAAAAAAATCAGGCTTTAATTTTTGGGGGGTTTGGTACATTTTTTCTCTTATTTGCCTGGACTAACGCTCGGCCTGATTGTTTTCATATTTTTCCTTTTTCATAATTCAAATCCTAGAGAAGTCATTTTTCGTATTTTTTCTCAACATTATTACAACTAATATTCATCATATTTTTTCTCCATACAACTTATTTTTGACGTTTAAAACCCAATTTTTCAAAAGCTTTGGCCTCGCTGCGCTCGGCCTCTTTGTATCTATTCTTAAATAGTTTCAAAGTAAAAGTGACCAATTTTTTATTCAAGTTTGTTAATCCAAAACACGGTTTTATTGCACTTTGAATTGGAAGTTTTCAAACATTTTCGCCCTTCGCTCGGGCCAAATTCACTTTTCTCATATTTACATTGAAATGCAAATTTTTTCAAATTAAATTATAATTATTTTGAAATTTTTTACTCTCGTTTCAATCTAGATAAATACCTTGTTTTGCTGAGGACAAATGGACAATTTTATGTTAATAATCGCTGGCTTATAGTTGGGAATTTTAAAAATTTGAGTTGGGATTTTTATCAAACCTCCTCCCCCTCGGAAATTCCTTCGGTACGCCATTGTGTACGAAAGTATTAAAATTGGATCGGTATGTAAATGCGACATCGCAGTACGGAGACGAATACATACAACGCCATAATTTAGCTTGTGTACCAACGTTCGGACAATAATTCGCGGATGTGCCATATCAGTACAAGATAATGCCAGATTAATATTAAAATCTAGAACGTATTCGATATTAAATTACTCTACGCTCTTGTAACGACTAACGAGCTTTGACTCATATACTCGGGTAATTTGAATTTTTCATATTCGCCATTTCGTATACTGCTGTCTGTGGCGTGCTCGATCGAGATAATACCTTTCAAAATTGATCCACTCGCGTATCTAATCTAATGTTTTATAGACGTATACTATACAGTCTGATTAACATGTGACTGATCCATTGATAACGAATACATCAAAATTCGTATACGCTTTGTTTGTATAGGTCAAGTTGGGTAAACGAATAATTTCGATTCACGTGTGTACGCGACGTGACATTTGATGTAGTATGTTCTAGCACGAGGATATCGCGGTTCGATGTAGAGAAAAAAAAAGAAAAAAATTTCGCGTGATCGATTCGAATTTTCAGCGAAAATAGTGGGTAAAAATAGAAACACATGTGGTACATAGTATCATATGTTTGATTAATGATCATTATGCAATAGACACGCGAGTACATTATATTTTTTCAACCAAGGTATAATTAAACGAAGACCGAACAGATTATAAATGAAAAAATTACAAAATCGAGGAAACTAAGTTTTTTTTTATGAATTGATAACTATACTTGATACACTACTGTAAAAAAAAAAACATTTGAATTATCAAATAATATCGAAACACATTGTTTATGAATAAATTTAATTGGGATAATATCGGTTCATGAAGATGAAATGAATCGAAAACTGATGCAATCGTGTGGATAAAAATTATCGAAAGTACAATACAAAAGTTCACAAAAAATGAATGATAATTCAAAAATTGCGAAATTCGAACAATTTTATTCGACTGTAAATTTTTTTATCATTTTCAAACGAAGTGAATAAACCAATTTTCATTCAAATAAATCAAAAAACAGTTTAAAATAGCAGAATAAATTTCGATCAGTTTCAATTTATCGATTCCAAAATTATCAGGAATATAAAACAAAATTCTGATATTTTGATTGGCATCCCCCCCCCCCGACGTAAAGTTTTAAAATATCGTTAATTTTTCCAAAATTGGTGAAATTTTTAATCAGTTTCATTTTTATCGAGCCAAAAGTGAGGGTACCAAACAAAATTTTGACTCAAATTCGACTTTCAAAACTTTTTGTTGCATAGTTTCCTTCTTTCCCAACCCCTCCCCTCAACATAATCCTAAAATATCGCAAAAATTGGGGAAATTACTAGACAATTGTTTAAAATAAAGCGAACCCCTTTCTTAATTGTTACACAACACAATTTAGAATCGTTTAAAAAATATAGAAATTAAGTATCGTAAAATTAATCAAAATCTAGGAAAAATTGTCCAGGATGTCCGCAATATTTCAGAAATGATTTCCCCTGACTTTTCCAGATTTTCTAGACTATTTTTCCAAGTTTTTCAAACCTTTTTACACATGATGTTTATAAAACTTATGGGGGGGGGGGAGAAGACAATCAATTTATTTTCGAACTCAAGTAAACAAATGGAAAATGGGGAAAATAACACATTTCTAGTCAAAAGTATAACTTTTGTATGACTTGTATGGCCCAAAATTGAAAATATTTAGTATTTTTGTATTTTGTACGACTATTACGGCTGAGAGTGTAGCGAGGGCATTTTTTTTTTGAAAAATTAATAATTTAATGGACGAAAGCATGCATTCAGATATCAATTTTTTTGTTCAATGTGGTTAACAAATGCCAAATAAAAAAAGTTACACGTATTAAGGAACGGTAGAATTTGGCCCGAGCGAAGCGAAAGCAAAAAATTATGATAAAATGAGCAGAAAAACACTTTACAGATGATTTTCTGGATTTTTACGAAATTCCAACGGGAATTTCAAAATTCCCTGACTTTTCCAGACCCCCAAAATTCCCTGACTTTTCCAAGTTTTCCAGAAAATTGTGTCTGATTTTTCGATATTTTTAACAATTTTTAGTCAATATTTCTATTTTTTCATAGAAAGTACATATTTTGAACATTTTTCATAATTTCAATAACTAGAGCCATTTTCCCAAATAATTCTTATAAATATATTGCAAAAGTTCAATAAAAACATCAATAATTTCGTCTACTTTGAAGTTTGAAGATACTTGAATAATTTTCTTGCTTTCTCGATATTTCAATACTTTTTACAGGTTTACGAGAGTGAAAATTTGGATTCATTTTGGAAATTCGCATCCCTCATTCCGAGAATTTTTTTTTTAATTTAAAAAGCGTGCTTCGAATCAATAAATTCCGTGCAAGAAGATACCTATTACCTACTTACCTACCACACTACGCAAAAGAGAAATAATGAGAGAGAAGGCAAAGTTCCGCGAAGAAATAAACAGCTTAAGTATAAAGCTTCAAAAAATTTTAATCATTTTCATGAGACATGAGAATTTATTTATTCACTTTTCTTTATCATTTCAGTTGAAATTTAGAAAGAATCGATTACCTATGCCAAGAAAACCAAATCAGTAAATTTCGGATTCTCTTCTAAATGTTTAATCAAAATTTGTCCTTTTTTGTAATTTTAGTCCGATTCAACTAAATTCAATTTTTCCGGATTTTCCAACTTTTCGTACCCAGTAAACACATTGTTTTATATGTACTAACGAGCTGTCTACCGGATCAGAAAAACTAAAATTCTTGCTATTTCCTGGTTTTTTCTTCAATTTTTATATCTACCATTTTTCTAGCTTTAAATTTGCCCAAAAAAGGAATCTTTGATTAAAAAATTCAAGGAAGAGCAAAATGTAAAATTCAACGCTTTAACCTTTTTTGAAACAAATTTTACAAATTTTTCAACTAATTTCTCAACATTTTGATAAATGTTCATTGTTCATAATACTTTGATCAATGTTCACAATTATTACAATAATTTTCGCCAAGTTTATCGTTCAACTCGCTCATAAAATATTTTCAATAATTTTTCATGATTTTATAATCAACTTGAACAAAACTTGAAGAATGTTTACTCATTTCAATAATTTTCATAATGTATTTTCAACGAATATTAGGACAATTTCTACAATTTTCACAACATAATAACAAATCGATGAAATTTTTAAGATTTTCAAGTTTTCTTTCCAACTGTCCAATTCTATGATATGATTTTGACACGTTATACGTTATTTTTCGATTTCATATTTTGAAAATTATTGTGATTTTTTACCCAACTTTTGATTTCTTTCATACTTCTTCGACAGTTTTCATGGTATTTCAATCGTGACAATTATAAAAATTCATATTTTGATTTTTCAATGTTTCAGATGAAATTACCGACAATTTTCATTCCATTTTCAACATTTTTTTGAATTTATTAAGGAAAAAAGGATCCCTAAATATTTATATAATAATCCTTAGAAAACCTTCTAAGCCTAATTATGTAAATTTCGCTGTTAAAAATTCAAAAGATCATTATTTAGCATCATCTTGATAATTCTGCACAATATAAGAAATAGGATTGTAGAAGAGGGCAGAAGGAGGAAGGGATAAAACGATATTTTTCAACAAAACATTGAAATTAGCACCCGCATATAATATTTCCACCTACTTAAACGATGGAAAGCTTTCTTCCAACCGAAATTTTTCCAACTTTTGGCACGCAGCTTCAAACTTTTAAAGTAAACTCGCACCGACGATAATCCTTCCTACATTCGACGATAATAACTTGGAAAACTCTGAGGTTGCGGTAATTATACAACGATAAGATAAAAATCTGTAACCAACGAAGCTACTGTTATTGCGGTTCGACTTGGTACACAATTCGTTTCGTCCTTCTTATTACCCCCATGAGACTAGATTCTGTTTACACCGCAATTAAAGGTAATTAGAGGGAAGTAACGGATGAAAAGTGAATGCCGACGTATTGACAGATGATTAGAGCATTGGAACGAAGACCGAGCGGGGGTTGAGGGGGCCGCAGACCGCAGACGAGAGCGTTTCGTATAACAAAGCTATAATTAAGGTCACCTATCACCGAAGGGAGACGGAGCAATTGAATGCAGGGTACAGCACAGGAGCACTTTTCTTAAAACTTGCGACTTTCTTTTCCTGATGCATCGGCGCTGGCGCACATCGAAGTGAATACTGATTAATTGGCCTGGCTGAATATGGCAGCGTCGAATCGACATCGCGACGTGTCCGTGACATTTGGAAATGTATGTACCGAGTACGTTGCTTTATTTAAAGGTTGAAATTGAAACGACCAAGTGATACGGAGACTTTGTACGTGTCGAAGGCGAGCGACGGGGGCGAAGGTGTACACGACACACGTTGATACCTGCGCGAAATCTGGGTTAAATTTTATCACAATTTCGCTCTTTTTTTTTTTCATTTTCGCCCGACTTTGTTGGCCGATGATAAAAACTCGTATTATACTTTCTAGAATAAATAAAGAGAAACAGTGTGACGTTGTGGTATGAGAATTGAGAATGTTGGCTATGCGATAATCGAAATACATACATTGGTACGTATTCAATGCGGGCATACATTATAAATATAATGAATGATGCGTATAAAGGATACGGTTTGTTTATGCCAGCTTTGTAGACAAATTTAAATAATTATCGATGTAAACAGTTCCGAGTACTGTGATAAAGTTCGAGATATGATATAATGCGCGATATCTTTAGTACAGGTAGGTGTGTGGTATTTTCTTTGGTTATTTATTTACATTCGAGAGTAATACCCATAAAAATGGCACGTGATCGACGTGCTGATCTAGATAAGTGAGTGAACAAATATGATCATCGTTGAAATGATCAAGAAGAAGCGAACTGGCCTAAATGGTGGATTACCATCAACAAATAATTTCTCAAGATGGTCAAAAAAATCAAAAATTTACCAGTTTGTCCGGATGAGGACGGGGAGAAGGGAATGAAAAATGTAAATAAAAACAAAGCCTAAAAAATTAAGACTGGATTCGTCAGTTTTTTGCTGGAGGAGGGGGAGGAGAGGGAAGAAGAATTGGAAATTTGAAATGAGAACGAAGTCTAAAAAATTAAGACCAAATAAATTCGTTCGTTTTTTCCGTGCAGGAAAGGGAGGAGGAGGAGGAGGAAGGATTGGAAAATGGAAATTAGAACGAGAAGAAGGGTTTCAACATTTATTCTTAATAAAAATAAAAATTTCGTAATATTTGAAGGGTATTAGAAAAGCACCATTTTTAATCGATGTTTTTTCAAAATTTTCCAAAAAGTGATTATTCGAGTGAATTGAGAATCACGTAAGATATTTGAAAAACCAAGGTTATCTGGAGGCATGAAAATGAAAAATATATTGACTTTTTGAGAAAATTGGTCGACTTTTTCAAAATAAAATTTGCCAATTTACACAAAAATTTGTTAATTTCCTTGAAGGTTTCTAACAAAATTTCCTAATCAAAATATACAGGACTTATTAGAATTTTTGTACAATCTTTGGCGAAACAAACCCTTCCCTTAAAAAATCTCAATGTACAAACCAATTCAAATTGTTGCAAAATTTTAATCGATATAATAAAAGAAAAATAAACGAGATAAAAAAATTCCAAGTTCAATTAATAATTTTTAAAAATACATTGGAAAAAAAGTAATATTTCAGTAAAAAATGAAAGATTTTCTCAGGGTGTCTTACAACTAACAAGATTTGTAGAGAAAAAAGCTCTTTTTTGCATGACTTTTTATACTTTTTTATGGGTCACACCCCCTCCCCTCCCCCAAAAATAGTTTTTACGAAAAACTTCAAACAAATATAATTCGAAAAAATCACAATAAGCTCCTGAATTTAAATTTTTAGGAGTAAATTCAAAGAAATATGATATAAAAAAATTTATTAAGGATGAATTGGAAATTTTTTTCCAATTTTTGAAAAAAGTTTGACCTTTGAGTAAAAAATCTTGACTTTGCATGACTAGCTTGACTTCTTGATCAAAAGCTTAACTTATCTTGACCAGCTTGATCGTTAGATACCCTGTTTCTCAGCAATTTCCCCATTTTAGCACCAGGCGACAGTGGCGTCAGAAGCTTTTTTTGGGAAGGTGCAAAGTAAGTAGAAAAATATGGAATAATAGAAGGATTTTCGGGGGAGGGGGCAAAAAGGAACCTTTTTTCGCACTGTTGACTCAAATAATTCACATAATTGTGATTATGTCCATGCCCGAGCGAACCGAGGGCGAAGCTTTGAAAAAATTGAGTGTTTAATGCCCAAAAAAGACCTATTTTCATGTATTAATACTTCGAATCTGATGCAATGGGGGGGGGGTGCAAACGATACTTTGCACCCCTGCCGGAATAGGGGGGGTACAATGCATCCCTTGTATTCCACCTTCCGACGCCACTGCCAGGCGACTTATTGCCAAGATTGGATAAAAAAACGTTAAATCAAGAATTGGATTTTTTCACAATGAACTTTACTGGCTTAAAATAAAGTAAGTTATGGAGACCAAAAAGTAATTCAAAAATCACCTGAATTAACGAAAATTCTTACTTCAATTCTTGATTACAACTTTTAAAAATTAAATTTGAAACAATTCAAATTTAAAAAACTGAATAAATTCAAAAACAAAATTTCTGAAACTCTATCATTGAAATAACAGAAAAATAGACTACACGAAAAATGTCAAAATACTACTAAAACCATTGAAACTGCTGGACAATCGTTCAAAGTGACACGAAAATGACTAAAAGTCATAGATTTGATGTGTAAAATATTGATAAACGTGCATAAAAATCGCTGAAAAAAAACAGAATCATTTCTTTGATATTAATTTCAACAAGTGTGAAATATTTTTAATGAATAAAATGATATTTTTTCATATTTGATGAATCAAAGATATTTTGATTTTATAGATATTATAAACGATTTTAACGATTCCTAATCATTTTCACCAACAATTTCTTCAAAATTTCAACAAATTTTAAAATATTTTTTCCAATTTCAACAATTTGTATGAAGTTTTTATTATCATATCAACAATTTTACTCAATATTTTATTCATTTTTACACAAATTTTCGATATTTCAACAATTTCATTGATCCGAAAATTTTTTGCAACACTTGGGGGAAAATTAAATGATTTTAATTGATTTTTCAAAATTTTGACGAAAAATATAAAATATAAAGTCAAAATTTGAAAAAAGTGACCAAAAATTATTCTGATTAGCTTTCGTGGCAGGCTAAATGGCTGAGAATCTTATGTGGCTCTGAATACAAAAGATTTTGATTTTGTAGTTCGTTGAAAGAAACTCCACTTGCAAATTCCAAAGATCATTTTACATTTCATGTTTAAAAAATCGAATTATAGTTTTTGGATGTTCAGATTTTTTACATGTTTTGTATGTATAATGAATAATAATGCACATCAAATCCAACAGCAGACTGAATGAATTCAACCCCCTCCCTCCTCCCTCCCCACCTAATAATAAATTTGATGAGAGTTAGAAAATCAGCAAAAGTGATAATTTTCATAATGGAAAAATTTACATTCCAATTTAGAAAAATAAAGAAAAATAGTATTCCGAATTCGAAAAATCTCATCTAACTATCTAAGTTTTCAATTTTTGCCCAATCAATCAATCTCGGTTCGTTCCAACAAAAAATATTTAAAATATTTCCAAGCAACTATTCACTTCACTACTTTGTATTTTTTGAAAAAAATCATCAAAACAGAAGCAAGCAATTGGTAGAGGTTATACACGTAAAAAATCAATAAAACCTGACAAATTCTTTTACAACATTTCAGCAAAAGTTTATTTTTCCAAAAAAGATAAACAAACCGAATTTTCAATACACAGGTACCTCGGTACCTATAATTGCAAGCCAGCTCAGAGAAAATACCCACCCAATCATTTTGAAATGCAAATACTGGCCACCTCAATTCACCATAATTACACCACATTAAATATTCGATACCGGTGAAAGCTACATAGATACCCACATCGTCGAATGAAAAAAATTTCCAAAAAGAAAAAACAGACAAGCACACACGCACCTTGATAAATAAAACAATAACGCGATCAATTTGCGACTATTTTAGGTGTTAGAAATTCTGACACCGCCTTGTGCGTCATCACGCGAAAAACAACAATTACCGGGTCCGCGGCCGTCGCGGGTAAATGACACGCGATTTATATTACAAAATATAGGTAATAAGCGAAGGAGGCGACGAAAATCAACACTCTAAACAGGTACAGAAAGGTGGGCTACCTTGTACCTTGAAACTATACAATATTGTCTATTTTGAAAAAGACGCGCAACGTGTTATTCTTTCTTCGCACAGCGCGAGCCAATTCAATTAGGACCATTTTTCCCACAATTGACCGGAAACATGCGAATGCGATCACGAGTCCTGTGAACACGTCATTCGGCATTGTGTTCGTGGTACTTGGTCTTTTTTTTTTACATCCATAACGACTGTAGAAAGCCACTGCGGTGCCAAATGAAAATGAGAAATCGATAGTGTCCGATAAGAGTAGGCACTGCGAAGAAGAGCAAAAACACCTTACGCGATCTTATCGAAGTGTACGGCAATAGGACGAATTTACAATCATCGAACGTACCGGGAACTCGTCGATGAGAATTTTAATCGATAGGAAATCTACGCATCGGTTTATCCTGGTTGGTTTGTTTCATTATAAATATTAATACAGCGTTGATCTCGAAGCCAAACTTGGAGACGTGAAATGACGTAAAACTCTACAGAGGCGACTTTCTCACCGAACTGCAGAGGGCACCGGAGAACAAACATCGCAGCCCAGAGAAGCCTCCGGGGCCGGTAATTGGCGCACGATTGCGAATTTCGGTAGCTGCTCGACTCGCCACGCCAATCACGACCATTCGACAATTGACGATTGCGTGTGGAATTCAGTTCGACTTGGAACCCGCCTTCGTCAATGATTCCATTTCGTCGTAAAGATGACCTATTATCTTACGACTATGGAAATCGTGTGCCGTGTAACCCCGATTTTTTTACTAGTGTTTTGTTTTCATACGCAGAGGTACATTCCACAATGATCCCGAACCGTCTACGTATATTCCGTACGATAGCATCCTTTGACAGGTGAGTTTTTATCAATGTCTACGCGGACACGCAAAGGTCTCCGGTTCAAATGCGCCGGATATTGCGGTAGCCGAGAAAAAAAAACACGTTTTTTTTATTTTCTTCAAAGATGAAATCTCATTCGTATGAGATATCTCGGCTTTAATTATTCTCCATGTAGCTAGTTCTCGGCGGAGGTCGAAGCCACATTTTTCAATGGGTCGTTGCTCGAATCGAAACTTCCGACAAATTAATCATATAAACGTAAACGAATCGTGTGTACGAAGAGAAAACGAGCCGAAGCACGTGACATTCTGGTTTGAAAATAAATCGAAAAAACTATTCGCCGAATTTTCAATCGAGCGAATATTACAGCTCGGTAAACTAATAAACTTTACGAAAACAAATTAACTGGAAAGGTTCGAATCGTATAGCTAATAATCTTCCGATTAATTCGTAAGATTTTTCCATGAATAAACTTCAGCATCTTTCTTTTGAAAGGGATAAAGGGTTTTAAAATTTTTCAAAAATGAAGTTACCAAGCATAATTAATTACTTATTCAAAGAAATTATCAAGACGCTCGTCAGCTCGTCTTTAGTGGAGAAAAAAAAAAGAAGTAAGTAATTTTAACGAGCATAATATTTCGTTTTCACACGATGAGGGCATTTAAAATGAATTTTCCGGTTTTTTTTTTTTTTAGAGGTTCCACAATCAGAAGAACATCGTTGAATGGAGAATAAGTATTATTTCATGGTAAGGAGCCCCACTTTGACAAATTTTGTCTTTCTGAGATGAAGAAATTTTTGAAAAATAGATTAAAATGATTTATTTGATTTTGAAAGAATTTAGAACATTCAAACGTAACTTGCCTTAGATACAAAAAAATTAATGATTTTTTACTCATTTTTAAAAATAAATTTTTAGATACCTTTTCAAAGTATCCGAATAAAATTTTCAAATCAAAATGCAAGACTTGTACGATTTTTTCAGAATTTTGGCAGGGCCTTGGACGAAATATTTCCACTCTATTTTCCAATTCAAAAAAAAAATCACCCAAGCAAAAAATTGAAATAATCATCTAGTCCAGGCATTTTAGGAGTTGACCCCCAAAAATTAAAGCCTAATTTTTTTTTGCGTTTTATGTTCGTAATGGTCCACTACACAACATACTAAAATGGACACCCCACAACCCTCCGCTACCCTCAGGGGAGGGGTAAACATCCGCTGAAAACCGGTTTTTCGTGAATATCTCCTCAAATAAGCCTCAAAATTGAAAAGTAGTTATGAACAATCTTGTTCTACGCGTAATTTCCTATCGGAAGGGTTTTTTTTATTTTTCAAAAACACTCACTTCCTTAACCAAAAATTAAGGGTAAAAACACCTATTTTTCAACGATTTACAGCATTTTTGGAAAAAATCGAAACTTTTAGGAATATTTCCTCAAAAAAGCCTCAAAATGGAAAAATGGTTATGGACAATCATGTTCTACGTGTAATTTCCTATCAGACAGGTACTTTTTTTTTCGAAAACGCCCACTTCTTTGCCCAAAAATTAAGGGTGGAAAACGCCTATTTTTCCAATATTTACAGTATTTTTGGAAATGATGGAAATACGAAGCTGAAAATATCGTTTTTGAATCCTTACGACACAAAGAAATGTTCGTATCACCAATAATTAGCATAACATCGCGTTTATAGTACTTTTTCTTTCCACAACTTCGATTTTTTAAATGCAGTATTCAATTTCAATAACCTCTCTTGTAATTAACGGTAGGGGTTGAAATTTTTGCAGTGACTTTTTTTTGAAATAACCTACCAACATGTATTAAAAAATACTCATTTTGGGCACTTTAAGCTTCGTATTTCCATAATTTCCAAAGATACTGTGAATATTTGAAAAATAGGTGTTTTTCACCCTTAATTTTTGGGCAAAGAAGCGGGCGTTTTCGAAAAAAAAAGTACGTGTCTGATAGGAAATTACACGTAGAACATGATTGTCCATAACCATTTTTCCATTTTGAGGCTTTTTTGAGGAAATATTCCTAAAAGTTTCGATTTTTTCCAAAAATGCTGTAAATCGTTGAAAAATAGATGTTTTTTACCCTTAATTTTTGGTTAAGGAAGTGAGTGTTTTTGAAAAATAAAAAACCCCTTCCGATAGGAAATTACGCGTAGAACAAGATTGTTCATAACTACTTTTCAATTTTGAGGCTTATTTGAGGATATACTCACGAAAAACCGGTTTTCAGTGGATGTTTACCCCTCCCCTGAGGGTAGCGGAGGGTTGTGGGGTGTCCATTTTAGTATGTTGTGTAGTGGACCATTACGAACGTAAAACGCGAAAAAAAATCAGGCTTTAATTTTTGGAGGGTTTAGTACATTTTTTCTCTTATTTGCCTGGACTAATCGTTCATCGATGTTTTCCAGATTTGCTCGAATTCCTAAAAGAAAAGGTCTGAAAAATAAACGCGAGGTAAAAAATTCAAAATTTGATATTTTTTTACTTTTGGGGGTAATTATTAATAAATGAATTTTGGATGAAACCCGCTAGACTTTTGCGCCAAATGCAATACTTTTTCAGAGTTTTTTTTTATTTTCAACACCGCTCCATCAATTGCAGAATCTGTCGGAAAAATTGTTTTTTTCGACGTGAATTTTTTTAAATTTCGAATTTTTCGTAAAATCGGAAATATTGAAAAAATAATTGGATGAATCAAGCTCATCGTTGAAAAGATCTATCAAAGGGAAATTTTTTCATTTTAGGTACCTACTACCTACATTAAGACAAATTCAACTTGATTTAACAAAAATGGAACGTTTCACATAAAATAATGGTACCTAAGTACATTTTTTTTAAAAATTATCAAAATTTTTAATTAGGCACTTTAAAAAAAAATGAATACCTATCAACAGATTACGGTTATGCAAGAACAATATTTTGAAAATTAATTTTAAATTTCAACAAATTCGTACTAAAAAAAATTACTTTGAAATTCATCTGACGGATCTAAAGTCCATATTTTTCATTTTCTGATCTTCCCACCTTCGAAAATTATCATGGAGTGATGAAAAACAGAATTTAGGACATAAAAATAAAACGGATGACAATTTGATAAAATAATTTTTTTCGAAGAAACCGATAGAGGTAAGGTGAGGACCTAAAGAGGACGCATTAATTCAAATTACCTATATCTTCAAAAAAAATTATCAAATCGATAAATATTCGAAAAGATTGGCAAATATTTGAAAAAACGAAAAAAGCGAATTTTTTTGCAAAGATAAGCACCTTACTCAATCAATTGAAAATTTCTTAGCCAGAAAAATCGGAAAATATTTTTAAAAATCGACTCGACCAAGTCTTACCCTAAATCAGGGATGGGAACCGAAATTCAATGTAACCCATGTGTAACCCGCAAAAAATAAACCAAAAACCGGGGCCGCAAATCGAAACCAAAATTCAAAAAAAGTAACCGAAACTTATCATTTTGGTTTTTGTTGTTACTGTGGTGTTGGTGATGCAGCATAATGTAGCTTTTTTCTCTTCCAATCTGTGTTACAAGCAAAACGAAGTTTCATAAAAATTTCTTCTCTAACTTAGAAGTGGGAATGTTTTTTCGCTATCCTTTAAAAGTTACTCTAATGGAGTTCACAGTTTTTGGACTTGGGCCATCGAAATCTTAATTTTCAATTTTTTGGAAAATTAGAATGTCCGAACTGCCCAAAATTCCGAAATTGGTACAATTTCATGATTTTTACTCGTTTACGGTTCTTTACTTCAATAAAAAAAAAATTAAGAACTGAAACCTTTAATTTTTACCAGTGACTGTAACCAAAAGAAACCGCAATCAAAACCGAAATAAAAAATTTGAAACAGTGACAACTAAACCGAACCCGATATTTTTTCGATCTCAATTCCCATCCCTATCCTGAATGAGTACATAATTTTAAAAAAATTTGATATACTTTTAAAATTCCGATTGTAATTCTACAAAATTCTAAAAATTTGAACCTATAATATAAGATAGGTACAGGACTTCAAATCTGCCTTGGCCAATTCTATGGGGCTCATCGTAAAAAATCCTATTTTTCCAACTGAAATTTCATTATTTCAAAATTTTTGCATTCCTTTACTAATTAAATAAAAATTGAATACCATTTGTGACCATTTGAACGCAGTGAGGAGGAGAAGAGGTAGTTGAAAATTACATTTTTTTAATTTCCCGAAAGAAAAAGAAGGCCTGCGAATTTTGGCACAAGGACTCAAACACACTGCAGATTCTCGTCACCTCTAAAGAGATGGGAGGAAGAGAGGCGAACATGAGATCTTGAAAAATTGAAAACGAAGCACGCTGAAAAATTTCTCATCTCGATAAAAACCACAATTTATCTTGATGAATCGTCAACATGCGAATAAACACTTCAAACAAAAATGCAAATCCTATAAAAATGAATTTCATATTGAAAGTGGAGAATTTTGAAAAATTGCCAACAGCAGATACACACTTAAACAATTCAGAATTTCTCGATTTCTGTTATGCAATGGAAAAACGTCTCGACTTCCTTACTCGATTTTCAAAGTCAAGGAAAACTCGAACATTTATTGCATTCGTTCGGAAATATAGCAAAGTTCGAAAATTGATCCCAAATATATTCAAAACCGATACGAACTTATTACGGAAAATATTCTCGAAATAGATAACAGAGCAACATCGTATATCAAATTCTAAGTGCTCGATGAAAAAAATGTTTCATACACTCGATGAAACAACAGGGTGTCCATTATATTTCAGAAATAATTTTCCCTGACTTTTCCAGGTTTTCCAGACCAATTTTTCAAATTTTTTCAGACCTTTTAAATATGATATTCGTAAACCAAGGACGGGGGGAGGGTAATTTTTCACGTGATTTACTTAGACTTACATCCCGAAATTTTGTATAAAAATGTTATAAAATGCTTAGGGTCAACGATTTTTCTTTCAAAATCACTAGATACTTTTTACGAGACTTTTAGATGCTCCTCTTCGGGCCAAAAAAAATATTCAAATTCAATTCTGAAAATTTTTGAGGCCATCCAACTCCTCCTCACCACATAAATTTGAAAATTTGATTATTACCTGCAGAAAAAATGTTGGATAAAAAGGAAAAATCAAGTATTCCAAAGCAAAATTAGGTTTTGAAAAATGAAAAAATTATGCCAGGGTGTCTACCAAATTGAGTGAATGAAAATTCGGATTTTTTCGGGCTGAAAATTCAAAAATTTCTTCACATCCCCCCCCCCCCACAAAAATAAAAAACGCGTGCCTCAAATCATCAAATTTACGGAATTCCCTGCAATTTTGTTAGTTTGTAGGTACTAATAAATAAAAAAGAGAATGAGGAGATAAAATATAAATTATTTTATGAAAACATAAAGCGAGGGCGAAAATTTTTGCAAAATTTATAATAAAATAAAAAAAGAAACACTTTTCTAAATGATTTAGGTATCCTTTTTTTGGATTTTCGAAAAATTCCAAAATTTCTTGACTTTTCCAGACCACCAAAATTCCTCGACTTTTCCCGGTTTTCCACAGAATGGACACCCTGTAACAAGGTTCGCTTAATTTACTCAAGTTCACCATCGAATAACTCACCTCGAATCTAAAAAACACTCCAAACTACGCCCAAGAGAACTAGATCGGTTAAATTGGCCATCTCACTCGTGTAGATTAGCTCGATTACACCCTGATCTTGTTCGAGTTCATCGAAACACATCTACGAAGCTTTACAATGTCTCCACACGCATCGTCTATACATCTCGCTCTTACTGTTGCCGCTTCACAACACAATAATCCAGGCACACCATTAATTAAACTAAGACAAAGGTACGCGTAGGTACATGTGATAGGATCACGATCATGGTGGAGCCACAGGTCATCAGGTAAAATAGCCTCATTCACAAATACTCACGATTTAGCCGAGAGTCGACGCGAAGACACGCGGGAAGACCAAAGCGAAGGAAACTCGATTGAACTATAATACATAAAAATGCTGATGCTACGAGAGCTTTTGTAATCTGGCGAAAAAAAGAAGCGATACCTCGTTGAAGAAAAAAAGAAGAAAAAAAAATATTAACGCGGAAACGAGAGCAAGGATACAGGTGGCCTTCGTGACATCTCTTTATACAAATATATTGACCGTTAAACTTCGATAACGTTGCTCGTACTACATACGAATGGAAAAACAAGAAAAAAATTTCCACGGTCAGCTTGGAATACAGATTTATCCGGAAATGAATCCTAGAAGGGATTTCGCTGTGTACATTCGCTGATTACTCATCGTCGTCGTGAAGAGAAATTAAAAACGACGCAGGTACCTAGATCCAAGCTCCAAGCATGGGGCAACGAAAGACGAAGCAATTTTCAAAGTCACCCTTTCCCTCTTGCCATTCGTATCGCATCAACGCGAGCTCAACCTTTTCGTTCTCTCGATTTTTCGCCGACATTTCGCATTAAATTTTCCGCCTTTCAAGGGCGCCTCGAATCTTCCAAATGTCAAAATATGCATTCTCCCAGCTCTTTTCCGCTTCTCTTCGGGTAAACTACGAAAGAAACTTTTTTAATGCGAAATCGATGTCGATGTTTCGCGAATAAAACTCCTCGCTCTCGTCGAGTCCGCTCTTGAACGAGATTTCATCAGTTTGCTCGCATCTTCCTCTTTTTTTTTCCTTCGATGAAATATTACCACGCTCGAGATACACTTTTTTACCACCTCGTGATTAATTACTTCCATAAAAAGTTGGCCGTTTTGGAAAATAATAACGAGTATTTAAATCGGGCCGACCGCAAGGTGCACAGCAGACGTCCCGTCGTAAAAATATAAGGCGCTAAAATACGTGTTACAGTTATTAATTTTCCACGCCGTCTCCGCCGCTGCTTCCTTTGTAGAGCGAAAATTTCATTACCAAGTGGTTCGCCTCCGAGTTAAGCTTCTTAACCGCCGACGAAAAATTTAATAAATCGCTTCGACGAACTCGTACAAAAGCTTCGAGAGACCTATACGCCATAAAATCGTACATTTTCCTATCGTGTTTACTTCGACTCCGGCTGCTGCAGATTTCCAAAAACTACGTCACATTTTTCGAATTCTTTTTTATTATTTTTTCATCTCGACTATCTCGTTATCGTAAATTTTAACCATTCGTCTGCGTCTACACGCGCCCTTCGCCTTCGCGGATCGAGTACACGCAAAGATGCGATTATCTCGTCTCGTTCACTTCCTTTTGTATTGTCGTTGGTCACATCTTGCGAAAAGCAAACTTTTTTATCGAGATTTCTCTCGGCGAAAGGGGTTTTTCGCCTTTTTTCTTCTCTCCAAATATTTCTCTCGATGTGTTTTCTTTTTAGTGTGTATTTGTTGTGTTTTTTCTTTCCTCGAGACGTATTTTTCTCCTTTAGGATATTATTTCGCCTCGTAAGTTTAAATGTAAATTTTTTTCTAACGTGGTACCCATTCATTGGCACTATTTCGCTGGTTCTTTTTTCTTCGCCTTCATTTCGAAACGGAGAAAAAACCAGGATTTTTTCTACGCTTTTCTTCGCGTCGAATATTTATTTAAAAAAAGCTTTAGAGCATTTCGAGCAGTTATTTTTTTCGATTTTTTTCTTTCTTCGGAATTTTATCGGTAAATGAAGATGGGCAAGAGGGAGGATTGAAAATTTATCGTGAAAGTATGTAGTCCTTTTTCGCTGGCGTGTAGAAATCGATACTAGAGATAATTTTTCGAAAAAAGAAGTAGTAGAATGCGAAAAAAATTATTTTAAAAATGTAAATTGAAAATGTTACGTTGACGAAAAAAATGATGAAAATACATTACCGAGATAAGTACATGAATTTGTTTTATCAGACATGGAGCCAGAAAATTTCAAAACATGAAAAATGATTGAAAAGGCAGATAGAAGTTTTCTTGAATTTATATTGAAATTTACTGAAATATCAATTTTCATTTTAAAAAATATTCATTTTGAAATTGAATGTGTCACAACAAAAAGGGCAAAACTCAGCATATGTCCTTTTTGATGCGACAATCGATTCGTATTCTCTGAAGTTTTCTCTATCCAATGAGCCTCCTACCACCTTCCAATATGTTTTCCTCGAAGAGTTATGGCGTTTTTAAAATGCGAAGTTCGCAATTTCGGTACCTACATTACATGTTTGATTTTCGAGAATTTGCATAATGTTTAATTTTTTCATTGTGCAGATGATTGTAAAATTTCAAAATTTCAAAATTTTAATGAAGTGTTTTTTTATTTCATTTTTCGTCATAAATTTGAAAAAATAATAAAAATCGTCCAAAATGTATTTTCAGCATTTTTTTGTACCTACATAAGAAAATGAAAAAAAGGTTGGTCATTTTCAAAGTGCGATATATCCGCTCCTTGAATAGATCATTTAAAATTTTTTCACGAAAATGTTCCTTTTTTCATTTTCTTTAACTTTTGTATGAAGATTTTTTTTTAATTTTCACTTCCGGAAAAATTATACGTCATCAAATGTAGAAGGGTCGAAATGAAATTTTGTTACAACAAAAAGGACATATAACTCAACCTTTTGTTTTCAATATAGAAAAAAATAGAAAAGATATCAAGAGATGGACGAGCTGTTTTCTTGTAGCAAAAAGATGAAATTTTACGGTAAAATTTTTTCCCCAGCTCAATTCCTTAATTTAGTATTAAAAAAAGTATAATTACTCAAACTTCTATCGCGATTTCCTAAAAACGCCATTTTTTCTATACGTCCTTTTTGCTGTGATACGTTCAATTTCAATTTCAGTATCGAAAACAAAATCACCTTCAATAAAAAAATTAATTTTTAATTCAAAAAATCTGCAATACGTGCATAAAAAATTATCCAAACACGATCAGAAATACCTTCACAATACAATTTCAATACTTTCAGATTAAAAAATTGGCAAATTTCGACAAATAGTAGCAAAAATTTTGAAATATTTAATTTTGAAACAGAATTTGTCTTCTCTCTGAGTCGAAATGAGAAATATGATTTTTAAATTTCAATTCCTTTCAAAAATTTATTGCGTAAAAATGCTCAACCACTTCTATGTAATTATACTCAAATCTAGCACTTGAAAATTCTGAATATTTATATTTTTCAAAATGACTTTTGTTATCTTTATAAATAATTTTCGAGATTTCACAACAGGATGTAAAGGAAGGAGAGGTGATCAACTCACAATAATTTTTTGTCTCATAATTCACCAACTTTCGCAGAATTGATCGAATGTTAGAAATCTGGACAAAATTTTGGGAAATTCCTAATTCTCCATTGAAAAAAATCAAAGACAATCTAAATTCCATAAAGTTAATGTAATTATAAATTTGATAAAATTCTAAGTAATGCTATACTCCATAAAATCACTAAAAATTCTAAAGTGGCAATATTTCATTTTTAGGAAATTCTAGATTCCACAAAATCACTTTACATTCCGAATTTAGACAAAATTTTGAAAATTCCAAGTATCACAAAATCGCTGTAAATTCCGAATTTGGTAAAATTGTGGAAAATCCCAGATTCTACAGATAATATAACTAAAAACTCCGAATTAGATAACATTTTGGAAAAATTCAAAATTCCACAAAATTATAAAAAATTTGAAATTTGACACAATTTCGGAGAGATAATCCTACAAAACTATTAGAAATTTCGAATTTGCAAAAACTTAAAGCGGTGGCCATCTTTTGATTATGGGTTTTAATGATGTGAAAAAATTACCGTACTCCATCACCACGATACCTATTCACTAGGGAGAAATTTTGAAAATTGATATTAATCAACATTTTTATTATCCCCCCTCCCCCCATCATTCAAATTATATCCGATTTTATGGTGCTTTCAAAAAATTTTGAACAAACAATTTTTTTAAAATTTAACATCAAATCGTAAACATAAATTTTTTAAAAATAGATTTAAAATTCAGAACAAAACGATAAAAAATTTTACGATTTTTTTCTCTTTTTCATCGGTACAATCGAATGGAAAACTCGAGTACGGTTTAATAAAAACTTTGAAATAAGTACTTTAATTTTAAACTTAATCACCACTCTGGCACTCTCTATTTCTAGAAAAAATGAACATTTTTATAATTACACGGTTTTTTTCTCTTCTCATAAACGTGGTGTTTAAGTAATAACCTAATATTTCAATTAAAAACCCGTATTTTCATTCATAACTATCAATTTTTTTGTACAGTGGATTTTAGACGAACGAGAATGACCCTAATTTAATTCTTTTTTGAAGTTTTCTCTCATAAAATTAATTATTCGTTTTATAACTTGTATATAGCCTGATAATAGATTTAAAACACTTTTAGACCGGATGAGAAAAAAATCTCACGAATACTAAAATATCAATTAAGATAAATTTTCAAAATGCATCGATGAAATCTTACCTTTAGCCCATCCAGTGAGTACATTTCCTAGGTAAGCGACTTTATACGTTGGATCATATTCGGTAATGGTGACCGATCTTCTACCCAATAAACGTCCTAAACTCTGCTTTAGGCTCTTCAAACTTCTACCATGGAAATCCTTGTTCTTGAGTAATTTTTCTTCCCCTATCACCTCCATTGGAAAACTTTATTACCACATCACAACAAAAAAATAACAAATTTTCACGAGGTAAAAAACGAAATAAAATTCACGCCGAAAATAAATTCTCGCGAACGAGCATAAAAATTACACGCGATGAACGTATGTACTGTTACGTAGACTTGCAACTGAACGACTGTTTTCAAGTTTTCATCGGTCGTTGGCAGATTCGCGGCTGTTCAGGAACGCGTCGAGAGGTGGTCGTGACGTCACGAGCTCTGGCATACCTGTGAATCAAAGAACATAGTTTAGGTAAATTGCCATCCGTATAGGTATAGGTAATTAGAATAATGTTTTTTTGATAATTTTTCAATCAACGGTTTTTTTCCTTTTTATTTTTCAATACACGTAAGTTAAACCCATTAATCAGCTCATCGACGGCGATATCGCAAGCTACCGTAATAGTACGGGTACCAGGTGCCTGTATCGTTTCAAAAATGCGAAAGTATGGACCCGGTCTGCTATAAAATTTTTGAGATGTACGATCGAAAGGGGACCCCTCCCCGACCCCAAAACTGCCATCACATTTTTGAGATCGAATTGCAAACTCATTTCAGGGGTCCTCAAAGTCGTGAAAATACCATCACTACCTTGTATCCTATTTTGGTTTCCCAGTTCTCACAGAAAGGTTGTAACGAGGTGTTCTATGACTCAAATTACTAGTAATTGACCACCCTTGACATATTAACAAGAAATACCCCCCGCCTTGCGATTTTCGCCCAGTCAGGGGTTCCCAAAGTTGAAATTTTGAAAAAATAACACATCAAAGTGAAAATTCAAACGAATTTTCTGGCATGGGTGATCATGCAATTGAAAAATGTTTCATACAAAAAAGTTGGAGAATTTCATGAGGATTTCAAATATGTATTTGTTTTTTATTCAAACTTTGATAGAAATCGAGTATTCGCTCATTAAACGTTAAAAAACGTGTTTTGTCGAGGGTGGCGAGTATTGGAAGAGTGGTCCACATTTACACAGGAAATTTTTTTTTGTTAGATATCGGCCGTGCCACCCCCTAATTTTTTTCCATTGTAGGTAGGTATTAAACAGAAAAAATTTCAGCCCTATCGGAGGGGGTTAACCCGTGCCTCTCCCCCCTCAAATTTTGACTTTTCATCAAAAATCACACAATTCATCACATAACTTTTTTTGTAAATGGAGAAACAGGGTCATGGTAATGACAAAAATTGTTCGCTGGAGTGTAAAGAATCGAATGACAACATAGTCCCCCTTGTAGACGTATTAGGGGGCTCAATAAGAGCGAGGGAAGTGCCAAAAACGCGAAAATGAGTTGTCTACTGGAGTTGATTACATTTACATGGGGAATTTTTTTTGATTGATATCGGTCGTGCCACCCCACCAAGTTTTTCCTCTATACGTAGGTATTACACAGAAAAAATTTCAGCCCCATCGGAGGGGGTTAACCCGTGCCTCTCCCCCCTCAAATTTTGACTTTTCATCAAAAATCACACAATTCATCACATAACTTTTTTTGTAAATGGAGAAACGGGGTCATGGTAATGACAAAAATTGTTCGCTGGAGTGTAAAGAATCGAATGACAACATAGTCCCCCTTGTAGACGTATTAGGGGGCTCAATAAGAGCGAGGGAAGTGCCAAAAACGCGAAAATGAGTTGTCTACTGGAGTTGATTACATTTACATGGGGAATTTTTTTTGATTGATATCGGTCGTGCCACCCCACCAAGTTTTTCCTTTATAGGTAGGTATTACACAGAAAAAATTTCAGCCCCATCGGAGGGGGTTAACCCGTGCCTCTCCCCCCTCAAATTTTGACTTTTCATCAAAAATCACACAATTCACTAAATAACTTTTTCTGTAAGACGAAAAACGGGGTCACGGAAATAACAAAAATTGTTCACAGGAGTATAAGGAATCGAGTGACGCCATAGCCACCATTGTAGACATAATAGGGTGCGTGATACGCGTGGGGGAAGTTCCCAAAATGCAGAAATGATATCCTTTTTTCTATACCAATCGAGTCTTTGAAAATACAATTTTTACATTTCGGAATTCGGAGTATGCTCTTCAAAATGTACTCCTCCCTCCCTCGTACACTGAAAAAATTTAAATGACCGTCACCTTAATGGAGAAGGGGGGTGTAATCATATTTCCTTCTTTGATTAAGAATACATACAAACACGTGTGTTTCATGAATTGTAGAGAGAAATGAAAGTGAAATAATATGAAATAATGAAATATTGAATAGAAATTATGCAAATTCGAATAATTTTTTGGAAATTCATTCAATTTGATATACCTATTTCCCGATGGCGCTGTACGATTTGCCTTATGAATTGTTTTGATTTCCTTTTTATAATCAAAAATTGGCTAATTTTTCTAGGAGTACTAACGTAATAACTCGTACTGTGCGATCGTCACATGCTTCAATGTTCTTTATCATCTTACGATCGTATAACTCGGGGGTACTTGATCCAATCCTGGATCAGTTGTTTCAAAAAATCAATGCAAATATGATTACACCCCCCTTCTCCATTAAGGTGACGGTCATTTATATTTTTTCAGGGTACGAGGGAGGGAGGAGTACATTTTGAACAGCATACTCCAAATTCAGAAATGTAAAAATTGTATTTTCAAAGACTCGATTGGTATAGAAAAAAAGATATCATTTCTGCATTTTGGAAACTTCCCCCGCGCCTATCACGCACCCTATTATGTCTACACTGGTGGCTATGGCGTCATTCGATTCCTTATACTTACTCCTGTGAACAATTTTTGTTATTTCCGTGACCCCGTTTTTCCACTTACAGAAAAAGTTATTTAGTGAATTGTGCGATTTTTGATGAAAAGTCGAAATTTGGGAGGGGCGAGGCACCGGTTCCCCCTTCCCGAACAGGCTGAAATTTTTTCTGTGTAATACCTACCTATAAAGGAAAAACTTGGTGGGGTGGCACGACCGATATCAATCAAAAAAAAATTCCCCATGTAAATGTAATCAACTCCAGTAGACGAATTGTGTGATTTTTGATGAAAAGTTAAAATTTGAGGAGGGGGGAGAGACACGGGTTAACCGTGATAAAATTATATCATAATCAGCCAGCACTTATAGTAAGCACATTCTAATTCGGCAAATTACTTATGTGAATCATAAATCAGACAGGGGAGGAGGCTGAGATCCTCCGTTGGGGGAAGGGGTACCCTCAGGTAAGGGGAGACACTTCAGATTTGTGTTTAGGGCATTGAAGTGGGGTAATATAAAAAAATTAGACTTGCCATTTCAGTATTCCGTATGCAGTACCAATACTCGCCACCTTCGACAAAACACGTTTTTTTAATGTTTAGTGCGCGATTACTCGGTTTCTATCAAAGTTTGAACAAAAAACAAATATATATTTGAAATCCTCATGAAATTCTCCAACTTTTTTGTATGAAACATTTTTCAATTGCATAATCACCCATGCCGGAAAATTCGTTTGAATTTTCACTTTGATGTGTTAATTTTTCAAAATTTCAACTTTGGGAATCCCTGACTGGGTGAAAATCGCAAGGCGGGGGTATTTCTTGTTAATATGTCAAATGTAGTCGATTACTAGTAATTTGAGCCATAGAACATCTCGTCACAACCTTTCTGTGAGAACTGGGAAACCAAAATAGGATACAAGGTAGTGATGGTATTTTCACGACTTTGAGGACCCCTGAAATGAGTTTGCAATTCGATCTCAAAAATGTGATGGCAGTTTTGGGGTCGGGGAGGGGTCCCCTTTCGATCGTACATCTCAAAAATTTTATAGCAGACCGGGTCCATACTTTTGAGATTTTGTGGTCCTGGTACCCGTACTATAAGTAATAAGTTCGATGTAGACATGTAGACGTTCGAAATGTCATAATAAGGAAGTAATTACCGGATGAGCGTTTATCATGTAGGCATACGATGGTACATACATTGTATTTAATAAATGTGTGGTGTAAGGGAAAGTTCAACTTTCGAACGATGCTAGTGTTTCGGTGTTTGTGTTTATACAACGAAACTTACGATTTGATGACTTTTCCAAGTTCTGCATGTGACGAGAAGAAGTCTACCTACCCAAACAAATACATTGTATTAAATTTCCCCGGAGGGTAGTTAGTTTTTTTCACGCGTCTTCATACTTCATCGTACGTAGCACGTGATTAAAGATTATTCAAGAAGTATAGGGTGATCTGAAAATATGATTTGATTTTTTTATTGATTGGAGGGAGACGAATATGACATTTTTTCCAAACATAAACCTTTGAAATTTATTTTTTCCTTTTTTGAAAGAAGAATAGATATAATATCAAAATTTAAATCTAAAAATTTGAAACTTGTACGATAAAAATTCGAAATTCATATCTATCACGAATAACTTATCAAACAAGACAGCAAAAAATTTCAAACGTCTAAATTTCAAATAAAAAATTGTTATATTTCAATTTTTTCAATTTGAAAACAAAAAATGAAATTTCAAAATTATGAAAAATTAGCCAAAATCGAAAAATGATGAAAATAAACAGACATAACCAACAGATCAAAATCATTTTGAAACCTTGCTCAAACACATTTAAAACCATAATTTGCCCTCCCCCTCCTGAATGGTTAAAAGTATTCAAATATTTATGAATTTTTGTGGTGCTGCTACTCTACTTTTTTGAGCTTTTGAATTTTGTGTCATCAATAGAGTACTTTATTCCATCTAAGAGGGGAAAAAACGTCATTTAATCAGACAAATATTAAACCAAAAAAAAGTAAACTAATCATTTTTTTTCTTAGTGCGAATTTATTAGACACGAAAAGCATTGGAATGTGTGCATAAGATATCATGAAATTTCGAGTAAAAATAGCCCAATTTGTATGAGCATATTTTTACATATTTTTCGTAAAAAGCATAAATTAACATATTTTTGGTGATTTTATCCGTTTTTTTCGACATAATTATTTTGAGCAAATTATTTCAAACTTTTTTCCATTGTTCACGAATTTTTCGCAAAATACTAAAAACCCCACTTTTCCAAAGGGAAAAAATTGAAAAATTGACTTTTTTGCTGAAATCTGTTACTAGGAAAAAAAATTATTTTACTTATAATTTATGAAATAATATGTTTTAAACATGTTTTTTTTATGCTTTTCAAATTAAGTTGGTCATATTATTGTTCTCTTTCATAAACCCTGAATTCTGATACCAGGCATCGGACCGAAATTTCGAAAAAAAATAGTAACTTTAGTAACTTTTTTTCTGAAAAAAGTAACCAATTTTTTGTGAAAAAGTAACCAATTTTTTGTGAAAAAGTAGACAATTTTTCAATTTTTCGCCTTTAAAAAATTATTAATACCCCCTCCTCACCATTTTTTTTCAAACTTGTTTTTTTCTCTGTAATTTTACTACCGAAGAGAGAGAAAAAAATTTCATCTAAGAATGAGTTTTATCAGATGGCGTAGCCAGGAATTTCTCAAGGGGTGAGTCAGAACTTTCATGGAACTTTCATAAATTTTTGGAAAGTTCTAAGTTTACTTCCATGCCAATTATTTTGGCCTCAAAACTCCAAAATAATAAGAAATCTAAGCAGTAGGCGTCAAAATTTGTCTTTTAAGAGTACAAAATTGCCATGTATAATTTATTTAATCGTGATTTTGGCGAAGCGAGGGCGAAACTTCGAAAAAATTGGATTTTCAATGCCTAAATCAGGCATTGGAAACCATTTTTTTCGTATAATTGCCTCAAATAATTCATTAAACTGTGATTTTGTTCGTGCCCGAGCGAAGCGAGGGCGAAGATTTGAAAAATTTAATTTTGTATGTCCAAAAAAGACATTTTGCATGTAAATTTTATGATTTCGTTTTGCCATTTTTTTTTGCGAGTTGAGCGAAAAAAGTAACTTTGGAGCTGAAAAAGTAACTGAAGTAACTTTTTAGCCAAAAAAGTAACCAAAAGTAACCGAGCTTGAAAAAAGTAACCAAGTTACTTTGAAGTAACCGCCGTCCGACGCCTGTGATACTCATATCCCCCCCTCCCCCCTTGAACATATTTTAGCATATTGTCGGATTTTAAGGAATATTTTTGACTAAAAATCCCATTCTTAATCAGAACAAAATAATATCCGATTTTTAGAACCTTAAAAGCAAAAAAAATAAAGAAAATTGAAAGATATCGTCAAAAATTTACCATTTTGTTGAATAAAACCATGCAATAAATTAAATTTTACAAACGAAGATAAGATGGATCACCAACGATAAAATATGAAAAAATTTTCGTTTTGATGTTAATATTTCATTTCTTTCAAATTTCTTCTTCCAGCTAATTTTTCAGTTTTTTTTACTAAAAAAAATGGCTAAAAAAAGAAAAATTGAACATAATTTTCAAAATATGCTGAAAAAATATCTGAAATATGTAAAGGCCCTCTTTTATAAAAATTCGCATTCGGCAAAAAGTTCAAATCACGCAACACACATTTCTCAACAGATTTTTAGGGGTCGATATGTTTTAAAATGTACCTAAAATCGCAACATTATTTCAAACGTTGTGAAAATGGATCTTATCAGGAAATAAATTTATGAAATTTGAGAAAATATTCGAAATGACATCAAAGTTTAGTAAAAAATATCGTAATTGTTTGAAAAAACTAAAAAAAAACGATCAAAACTGTTACAAAAATCGTTTAAACTATTTCGAAATAAATGTAAAATATCTTAAAAGTGGTGAAATTTTTATTCAAGTAAACATTTCAAATTCTGTAAAAATGATAAACCACAAAAAGCCAAAACATACTTAAAACGATAGAAAAATCTTATTAAATCGTTGAAATAGCTTGAAGAAGCACAAAAATTGTGAAAACTATTATAAAAATGGTTTGAATATTGGTAAAGAGTACAAAACAATCAAAAAACTACTAAAATTGCTTTAAGAGATTCATTTAAATTCAAATAATTCTGAAATTGCATCACGATTACTCAAAATATGGAAAAATTGGTAGAAATATCAAGACAGTATCATTTTTTTCGTGCTGTTCAGTCAATTTCTATTAAAACTGAAGGTTACTTGTTCTTCAGTGGTATTTTGAGCAACTTTCGCGATAGTCTACATTTTCAACGTAATTTTAAAGAACTGATACGTTATCTTTACACGACTTCCATATTAAAATAATTATAACATTTTCAAACATTTTCAATTTGCTTTTCAAAAAATGTCCAGTTCCTTGAGCAATTTCAACAATGTTTTAGTTACCTATTTATAAATTTCTGAACTCAATTTGAAACAATTTTTTTTTAATTTCTCTTTTCTGCATTAAAAAAATTTGCATTTTTCCACAGAAAAATAATTTCTGAAGAACTCAACAAAGAGGGATAACTAACATACCAATTTTCAAAAATTACAACCATATCTGAAAACAGAAAATATTTTTTCCAGCACCTATTTAAATTTCCGGCTCATATTTAATTTAAAATTGAACCGAATTCAAAATAAGGTTTGAGACAACGAATAAATAAAAAATATAAAAATTTTCAACCCCAAACGTATCCCAACTCACTGTCAAATGTCAACAACCCCCTCATTCCTAATTCAAAAGTCGGAAAATAACAACTTTAAATTCCTATTCAAACCAAACGACCTTTTCTAACCACCCTATACCCGAACATTGACGAACGGTTGAAATTTCGAATCAAATACCAACGCGAGGCGATTTCAGTACAACAATTTATCGTGTTTAAGTTTCTTTACGAATATTTATTACGTTACGAAAATAAATCGCGACGAACGAATGATTCGTCCGATTTGTTATGATCTGGGCTTCAAAAAATTACCATAACGTGGATAATTTTTCAGGATGAAGCGAATAATTATAATCTTAGCTAATTAAAATTCTATTTTCACGGTTGTTAATCGAGATTAAAGCGTCTTACGAAAACTCCTTCGCAGACAGAGATACCTGTCTGTGTACCGTAGAAAAACGTAATATTATAAGAAAATACATCTCGAGAACATGTTTTCGCACAACGATGACGACAATTTATGTACCCAGATGTAATTTGTCTTGCATAAAAAATACAACAAAAAATCTGCTTGTTTTTCGCTTCGGATTCAGCTTCAGCAATGAAACCAAAACGTGGAAAATTTCAGTTGAATTTTTTCATCGAGCTATACACGATAAGTATTGAAATAAGGACATTGTTTTTGTGAGTTAATTTTATCGAAAAGATGATGCGTATTTCGTGTTCGTGCGATTTTTTTTTAAAATGAGTAATTTTATTTGATTTTGATTCATCGTTCGAGAATCTCTACACTTTTGCAATCGTGTTTATTTTTCATACGTAAAATAATAAATTAACAAATTATCATAATGCTCTGCGCAAAAGGCGCGCATATTTTACGTTAAAAGTGTCGAAGACTTTGAAAAAACTTCTCCGCAAAAGAAAAATAATTGTTTTATATTGGAAAATTTTTCGACGATGCAAATATTTACACAAATGAGACTCGTATTGTGCAAGAGATCCATTAAAGTTCGCAATTTTCATAGAAAATTACCAAAGTTACGACCATTTGGATACCAAATTGGATATTTCAATTGTTTGTAAATTTCAGACGTTAGAAAAGTAATTAAGTGGTTGGTAAAATGATGTTTTTTCAAAACAGCTTAGCGGTGTTTTGAACACTCAGTCAGGAAGTAGCTTTTGAACGGTATTTATCTTTCCACTGCGAAGTTCGAATTGCGCAGCGCGATGGTAAAATTATTTTACCAAATGAGTGGTTTCCGGAGAGATATGTCAAAATACATGAATATAATCTTCAGAGAGGATCAAATTTAATTCGAATAAGATAAGGATAAATAAATCCCTTTATACGTAGGATATGGTATTATTCCCATCCGGTCAAAGAACCACAAATACATAAAATAAACATAACAAATTACGAATTCTAGTATCAATTATTACATTTCTAACCACTTAATATACGAATTCATAGACAAAAGCCATAACTCGATCCACCTCCGCACAATCTAAAGAAATATTTCACACCTCCGGACGAATTTGTAATAACTCAACGATGCAGTAATCGATTCAACTCTTCCAGACTCGAGAATGAATAAAGATTGCGAGCAAAGATTAGTCCAGTGGCGAATTGGAAGTAAACGGTAAATGATAATAGAGGCGTAAAATTTGGTATGGTGAACAAGGACACCATGAGAATTTTTTTGAGCCCGAGAGGCCATCGTAAGATCCCATAGAATAGGAGGAGGGAGGTTCAAAGGAGGTTCAGCTCCTCATTTTTTGAAATTGGGCTAACGAGCCTCTTTTTAGTGTCGTTTCCATACGACTGAGTCCCGCCAAGTTCAAAAATGACATTACTTTCAAAATTTAAGGGAGAGAAGTCCCTTAAATTTGAAAAATTAGGCGAAATGTTGGTTGAAAATGACGCTTTTCACCCCATCAAAGTAGGTATATGAGGTACCTCTGGGTCTAAATTTATCGTGTTGGACCTGTACTATTCAGAAATCGCCTTAAAAACTTCGACTGATAAATATTACTTCGTATATAATTATACGTGTAATTTTAATGCAAAAATATGAAAAATTGGTTCAATTTCGGCTACTTTACCCCCCCCCCCCGACTTGATTCACTCAGAGTAGAGGTAATGAATTTATAAAAGGTCAATATGCATAAGAATCTAGCTGTAGAGTTTGATAATCATAATAAAAATTCAGTTGGAAAGTCTGCAGGTCAAGCAAAGTTGAAAAATGTAATTTTTAGGCCATTGGAGGGACTTCTCGCCTTCGAATTTTGAAAGTAATGCCATTTTTGAACTTAGAAAGATTCAGTCGTACGGAAAAGATACAAAAAAAAGGGTTGCTAGCCCACTTCCAAAAAATTAGTGGCTAAACCACCTCCTTTGGATCCACCTCAGGGTGTCCGTAATATTTCAGAAATTATTTTCCCCGACTTTTCCAGGTTTTCGAGACCAATTTTTTGGACCTCCTAAAATTTATGAACCATGGAGAAGATGGTAATTTTTTCGCAGATGTTTAACGAATTTCTCCTCCAAAAATCACTATTTTTTACGAGATTTTTAAATGCTCCATTTCCGGCAACAAACACAACTCAAATTCAATTCTGAAAATTTCTTAACTTCCCTTTTCCAGCACAAAAACTCAAAAACTTGAATTAATTACAAAAAAAAACAAATAGAGAAAAAAACTGTTTCAAAGCAAAGTATGAACTTTTGAAAAATGAAACAAATTATGTCAAAAATTTCTGCATAATTCAATAATCATTTCTCCACCCCTCCCCCCCAAAAAAGTGTCTAAAATTCATAAATTCTATGAAAGCCCCTCCAATATTTTCGACTTGTTTCAATAAATAAAAAAAAAATCGACGAGCACGAAAATTTTTGCGAAACAAGACTTTCAGAAGATGAAAATTCATCAACTTGGCCAATAACTTCGAATTCTCTAACATTCCTTCCCCTTTTTTTTCAACATCGTGGTCAAGGGCATCATGGGATTTCTTTCTCATCACAGCTTATTAAAAAATACGTTTCCAAAAAAAATTGCATTTTGAATGAATTCTGTAGAAAGTAAAAATGTAAATCACCCCTGAGCGAAATGAGAGAAAATTTTTTATGAAAGGGATTTCTTTCTCAACACAGCTTATGAAAAATACGTTTCCAAAAAAAATTGCATTTTGAATGAATTCTGTAGAAAGTAAAAATGTAAATCACCCCTGAGCGAAATGAGAGAAAATTTTTTATGAAAGGGATTTCTTTCTCAACACAGCTTATGAAAAATATGTACCTACCTACGTTATTTCCAAAAAAAAAAAAAAATGGATTTTGAATGAATTCTGTAGAAAGTAAAAATGTAAATTACCCCCGAGCGAAGTTTCACTGAAAAAACTAATAAATAAATTTTATCCAAAAAAATAATAACGGGGCACCATTTACAAAATTGATGAAATTTATTCTGCAAAAATAATAATATTTATGGCGAAATTTGGTAAAATTTATTGCATCGAAATAAATATTACCAAATTTTGCGATAAATATAATTTTTTCAGAATAAATTTCATCAATTTTGTAAATGGTGCCCCGTTATTATTTTTTTGGAAAAAATTTTTTTCGATAAAACTCATCATTTTTTGGATAAAATTCATCATTTTTTTCAAGATTTTTAATTTATTTTTCATTTCTAATTTTTTTCAGTGTAGAGAAAACTTTTTATGAAAAATTCATAATTAATGTTTAAACTTAAAGATATCCATTTAAATATCAATTTTTTTGGAAATCGCGGTGAACAAAAAATGATGAAAAAAATCAATGAAGAGATATAACAATTTGGCCTGAGCATAGCGAGGGTGGAATTTTTTGGAAATTTATAGTAAAAATAACCAAAGAAACACTTTTATAGATGATTTATCTTTCTTGTGGATTTTTAAAAAAATCCAGAAAAAATTCAAAAATTCTCTTTCATTTTCCTGACTTTTCCAGGTTTTTCAGAAAGTGGACACCCTGCTTCTCCTCCTTCCATGGAATTTTGCGATGGCTTCCCAGCCCCAAATTTCTCATGGTATCCTAGTACACCATTCCAAATTTCACACCTCTTACATCATTTGCAGCCTATGCCCAAAAAAATGCAATCTGCCACTGAACTAGATTCCCAGCAAATGTTGATTTCATTCAATAACGCTGATTTGCTTACCTAGACCTACAACTTTACGACTCAGACGATTTTAGTTCATGGTAACAGGTCTAAACGAATTACAAGCGGAGGTATCATTTAAGGGAATCCTTACGAGTGCCAAATGTTAATGAATATATTGATCGGTTTAAAGACTTATGTCTTCTCCGTATATCTCGAACGTATTCCTACACAAATATATCATTAACGGTGAAAAAAATACTTCTCGGGTGGTTTGCCATTGACGTCATTCTAGATTTAAGGGAATATTCGTATTGTCTTAGAAGATCCCACATATTTGGAGTAATTAAAGGATTATATGGTTTTTGCTGCGCCTTCCACAATGGTGGGAATAATATAGTACCACGACACGACGCAGCTCGCAAATTAAGACCTTAAATGCTCGACTTTCAGATGGATTAGTCGCCGAGCAACTCCACTCGGCGGAAAAGAATCCCACCTCGTACCTAAGTTTCGCTAAACCAAAAGTTGTCCGTAATTGTTTACGAAAAAGGGGAGGTATACAGAGTTGAAGATTTGTTATTCAGATTAACACGTAGAATAATGCGAGTGTTTTTCATTATGCGAACCAAAGCGAAGTTTGCGTTCGCCGTATAGATAGTGGCGTATAGAACGTACGTACGAGTACACGTACCTCGAATTTGTAATTAAAACTTATTCGTTTTCCAGCGCGAACTTTTACATACCTGAAGCGAGGTTTTTGCTTTTTTTTCACCCTATAGGTTCACCTTTTGAATTAACCCGCAGTCGCATATTCATCTTGTGAAGTGAAATTTCAGCTCCGAAACAACGGCGAGAATCTGGCATGTAAATGAAAATTTTCCAACCTCAGATTGCAGATAAATGCGAGCCAAAGATATTATCGTTATTGTATTCGCGACGCGGTGTAATTTACGAAATTAAACCTCGAAGGGGAAAACTTTATGGATACCGAAGGTGAAAATTCGTTAAAACGTAGATAATAATCGCAATTATTCATTTTTTCCTGGCAGATTTTCATATTTGAACGAAAAAATTGATAAAACAGCGTTAAAATCATAAACAAATATCGCCAGCCTTGAAAAATGGGATGGAAGTTGAGAAATTTCCATAAAAATCGAGTAAAAATGAAGTAAAAATCATCAAAACGTCGTAAAAATGTTGTAAAATTGCAAAACGTCCAAAATTATCATTAAAAAATTGAAGGAAGATGAAAATTGATACATCATTCATATGTATTACTGGGCGACCCTCTTGAATTTTCAAAAAAATTATAATACAACGTTTAATTGTACGTAAAAAATGATGTAAGAATTCGTGAAAATTGGAGAAAAATGGTTACTTTTTCAATTCAAAATTTACAAAAGCCATTTCACGGGAGCCTCTTTACCCCCCCCCCCCCTCCAAATCGCATCTACAGTCAAAATTTTAACGGGGAGGATATGAAAAACAGCAGGGATATTAAAAAATCGAAATAGGGAGTTTTTTGACTGGAAGCAAAGGCCAAAATATTTTGAAAAATAGTCCAGTAAACGCATAAAATGACTTTTTTTAAAACTTTTGGCAAAACATTTTTTTTCACTTCATGAAGGATGCGACCACCCCTCGCCTCAAGTAACTGAATTAGTGGCAGTGATGACCTTTTCTTCAGAAAATTAGCGAAAATTTCGCATTCGAGTTCAAAAATTGAGAAAAGTTCATGTATCAAAAAATTCCTTTCTTTAAAAAAATCCAGTCGATAATTTCGATCTTTTCTTCTTAAAACAATAGACTTTAGTTCTTCTCTTCGATTTCAAGGGTATAAAGGCTGTTCGCTAATCATTACAATATCAAAATTGCAGGAGTTTCACAAAAAAATAAGCAAAAATTGATAAAACTAAAAAGAATAACGAAAAATGATGAAAATGTGAAAAAATTGAAAAATTCCAACAAGAATTGCATCAAAACAACACAAAAGTGATGAAACATCACGAGAACGATCTCCAAATCATTAAATTAATTGCTTTGTAAGTTTAGATTACAAACTACAGTTATAAAAATTAGCGACATGGGAGCTCAATTGTTGAATTTTTATGAAAAATAGATTTAAAGAGCAGACTAATCGATTAAATATCAGAAAAATGAGATATAATTTTTATAAAAATTAGATAAACGTCGAGTTTAAATTACGAAAATTATCGAAGAAAATGACAAAATGTGAAATATTGATTTCTCTTGCATATTTCTATTGTATGAAAATAATGTAAAGTTTGATGAAATATCACAAAAGTAGGCACTTGCGTAATCCATTATTCATCAAAATTAAATAAAAAATTACTCTGAAAATGAAGGGAAAATATTTTACAAATTACATGAAAATATTGTATAATATTTGATCAATTTTGAAAATAATGGAAAAATAACTTGCATAACACATGAAAATGTTCAAAGACATTATGAACATTATAAAAATTCCGCAAAATATGTCAAATTTTCATTATAATTGTAGAGAAATTCATAAAAATACACATCAATACTGTAAAAAAAAAACACAAAAATGTTGTTAAAACAGAGAACATTCAAGAACAACTTATCCAAAGAGGGGGAAAAATTGAAATACAAACAGCAATTGGCTTTTAGAGGGGAAAAAATAAAAAATCGAAAACAAACGATTGAAACGCATTTTTTGAAAGAACGTTTTTTTCTAAATCCTATCTATAACTTGAAACAAAAAATTTCCCAAAAAAGTCATTGAATTCAAAAAATTTCTTCACTAGTACCCAATTTTCTAGATGAAAAAAGCAATTTTGCCATTGAAGGAGAGGGGGTCAATGTCTGAAAAAATTGTTGAAAATTTCAAAAAAAAAATCTACAAAATTTTCGGTAAAATCGAGTGAAAATTGACGAAGTTCGAAATGTCAAAAAAATTCAACAAAAAACACAGAAACGTTGCTAGAATGAAAAAAGTATGAGAAAAATCCTAAAAATCATACTCTTTCATGTGAAAAGTCACTGATCAACTGTCAGAATTGCACCACAGGAAAAAATCAGAGAAATTCACTTTTTAAAAAATTGTCACTGATTTTTCTGCTAATTACATAAATTTCACTGACTTTTCGTGAATTTTCACTGATTTTCCAGTGATTTTTCTCACTGATTTGTTCTGATTTATAAATGAGAGAGTACAAATATTCCATGTAAATTTAAAAAAAAATTGATAGCATGTGAAAAATATTGTTAGATTCGATAAATTTTCGTGAATATTTTAGAAAAACGACTCAAAAACGTGAATTTAAAAAAGGTACTTGATTATATTTTCAAAAATAAATTCTGAAATGCATGAAAATCGATGAAAATATCGCCAAATTTTAATACGTAATATGGAAAAAAAATCTAGCAAATTAATCACAAAATACTGCATAAAAATAATCATAAATTCGAAATAAACGAGGGGAACGAGTGGACAAAATCCCACTCGCGAATGGTGTATTTTTGCACAAAATTCACCACACTGAATTTTTTACCGACGCCACTGCATAAAACAATTTAATAATAAAGACTTCTGACTAATAACTCATTCTGCATAACGAATTAATCAACAATTATGGAACCAGAAAAGCTGTAATTTTGATAAAATGCAATTTTCAACTCTAATATACCATCAGAACTAACCACTTATTCGGTATATTTACCTACAATATACATATGAGGGGCTTAGTTCCAAAACTCACTTTTGCCAAAAAAAATCGATGTCGTTTTTTTTGCGGATTCTGGTTCAGTTTTTCATACTAAATCGAAATCTGCAAAAAAAACGACATCGATTTTTTTTGGCAAAAGTGAGTTTTGGAACTAAGCCCCTCATATGAATTATCCAAGGTGGCCATTTTCAATCACCTCGAGATCATTCGTTTCAATCCAAGAAACTTGTTCCAGTTTCAGTTTAAATGCTAAAAATCACAACCGTAACGGCATAATATCATATTTCTTTGACACCTAAGCATCATAATCGGCTTCGTGTACATTTCGTATCCAAGATAGCGAACAACGAAACCAGTTCCAGTTTAGGATACTTCCAGCTTCAGCTTTACAGTTCCAAAGCACCGGGCTTGGGCAGATTGCACGGAGCAATGCCTTAAACGGAGATTTTACGAGTGTAAAAGCCACCTACACGAATACCTCACCGTTTGAAATGATGAATCCACCTTTTGGGTGGTGAACAATGCCCATGTATACTTATTTCCGACATTTATGATCAATTCGGTATCATCATTGCTGAAGAGGGACTGGTCGCTGACTCATATCACTCTACCTATCTGGATGTAGATTCTACATCGATCGGCTGCATATTTGTACATAAATCGATAGCATCTCGAGTCTCGAGTCTTCGAATAACCGATCTCACACACGCGACGTTACAATCCAAAGGACTATAGCGGGTACAAGGCGAATGATCTAGTTAAAAAAGAAGCTTACAAAGTCATTGTCAAGGTGATTCGCGTATTAGGTGGTGAACGAAAACAAAAGATGGTAAGGTAAACAAGCTGGAGAAACAATCTACGAAATATTTCTAGGTACTCTATTGTATTACGAGACGATATTCCGAATCTGATTTGTTGGCATATGGGGATTTCAAGGTTACTCGAGGATAATCCCGTTGTCGGCCAAAAAATATATCGATTAGTTTTCCATTACGAGGCATCTCTCATACACCTTACGTGCAGAAACGAGTGTTGTTTAACTTTTAAATCACGCTAATAATTAGCCAAAGCGAAAAAATAAAAGTACACGAGCTGACGATTATAATTTATGGCCGTAATTCGTCTTCTAGCACGTATTTAATTTGGTAAAAAGTCCGCGCCACGTCGATTATTTCCTTTACGTCGATTCGCCAGCAAATCCGCGAATAAATACTATTTACGAGCGTGACGTAGCTGTTTATCGATTTACAGTTTAAATTTTTCATCGATTTTTCTTCGGGCCAAAAGGAAAAATTGCGCCTTCAAAAAGCAACCGGTTCTTACGTCGGTAGGTAGGTAATTACATGAAAAAAATTACACATCTTCCGAGACCCTTCACAGAGCTATATACGGATTCGCAGTTCGCAAAACAGATTCGCCAATCGTTGACATCGGTATCGTATTACAAATCTCGATATTTATTGCCTAATTAAATTCCTTCGCGAGTCCATCCTCCGTCATCATCAATTGGGTCATTGTTAAACCTTAAACGAACAGAACGATGATAACTGTAACCTCGGTCAAGTTTTGGTCAAATCAACCCTCCTACGATAATGGCTCGATTTTTGGAATCTGCATATTGCAAATTTATTTAAACTAGCGTCGCAAATGCAAATACGAACACGCATCGATAAGGCGAGTTTCTGGCATATATACAAATTACCAGCAGCTCGTAAAATTACACAAATACCAATAATTACCCGTCCATTGTACCGAAATAATGGGGAAAAATTTATTCACTTTTTGTAGCATCCTTGAACGGTATTACATGAAAATGATTTATCGACCACGAATATTACGAAAAATTTTGGCAATTGTTTCGGGCTATTTTCGATTCAATTTACCAATTGCCGCGAGAACAGGTAAAACAATGAGAATACGTCATTAGGTAAAATATTTAAATCGACGATAATAATCGAGAAAAAATTGTGCATAAAATTAGTTTTTATACGCTCGGTCGTCGTAATCTTAAGAGCAGAACAAAGGAACACAATTTTTCGATTCGTTTCGAAAAATAAAATCGTAATCCGGGTTAATAGTCGAAAATTTTCGAAGAGAATTTTTCTTAAGAAGAAATTAATCTTGAAGATTCTCGAAAGAAAATGAGTGGAAAAACGAAAATCATTTAAGCGGCTGTGTCGAGAATGATTTTTATTATAAATGAACAAAAAATTGATAGTTCGGCTTAAAAATTCTGTACCAGGGTACCAAGTGGAATAAGTAGGTTTAAGTACGTGAAAGAAAAATAATTATGAAAATCCTTTGAAATATCATTTCAATAAGTACCAGGCACTTATCTTTGGGATTTCAAAAAATTGTAAAAAGATGATGACCAAAAAATAAGTAGAAATTATTGAAAATATGTAAGTGTCATAAAACATTTGACATGATGTTTCATTGCTCTCTCATTAATAAATCAGTGAAAATTTTCGAAAATCACTGAAAAACTGTCAGAATTGCAGCACAGTAATAAATTAGTGAAAAAAATTCCACTGAAAGCAAATAGTGGAAAAAAGTTGCTGGAAAATCAGTGAAAATTCACTGAAGAGTTGGTAAAATTCCTAAAATTCACGGAAAAATCTATAAATTTTTTTGAAAAATCAGTGAAATTCTTTAAAAATTAGCAAAAATTAGCTGAAAATCAAAGAAATTCGCTAATTTTTTCTGTGCTGCAATTCTGACTATTTCTCAGTAACTTTTCACTGATTCAAAATGAAGGAGTGAAACAAAAAATCAAAAAAATCATTAATAATACTCAGAATACCGAAAAATAATCGTTTTTCCTTCTTTTTGAAGAAAAAATCAAAATCAACCATTTCACTGATTATGGAATCATCGTTATCCGTCGTTTTTGAAGAAATTGCCAGAAATGACTATTTTAGAATACTAAAAAAGATTGTTTTTCAACTTTTTCGAAAAAAACTATCATTTTACAATACCTATCGAAAGATTATTGTTGTTCGTCGTTTTTGAAAAAACGACATGAGAGGATCATTTTAAAATAAAGTGAAATATTATCATATTTTGAATTTTTTAAAGAAACGGTCAAATTACAATGCCGGAAAATGGTCGTTTTATTTTCGTTTTTAAAAAAACAACGACCAGAAACGACCACTGATCATTCTGTTTTTTTTTTTTTTCAAAAACGATGAATAAGGACGAATTTAAAATAGCAGAATTTTCAAAATATCATTATTTATTTTTTATAAAAAGAGGGAAATTTCTTGACCCCATCAAGCAAAGCACGGGTAAAGATTTTGCAAGAAACAAATTCCAAAATCTGAAATTTCACTATTTTGTCCCCATAATTTTAGTGATTAGGAGGAAGTATCTAATTGTTTCCTGAATCGCTTCTATAATTAAATTCTCACTTGTCCATCTACCTACTAAAAAACGAAATACTACAACTTTTTTCACTTTCCACTTTCAGTCTTTTGTTGTATCAAAGTGCATGTGAGCCTGAGCGAAGCGAGGAAAATTTCAATCACCAAAATTTTCATTTTTTTTCAACGATTGAATTTTTAAAAAATTCCTTTGAATATGAAGCTAAAAATTTTGAAAAATTGATACATATAAATGTATAAGATTATTGATCTCGAGCGAATTCGAGGGCAAAAACTTCTATCAAAAAGATGTTCTAACTACTGTATTAGTTGCTAAATAAAAAAAGAGTACGAACGTTGCAAGAGAAATTTTTTTTTAAATTGCAATTTCGCTGAAAAAAATGCATTTTTGGTCAATAACACAGGTCGACATTTTTGAACTTTTGAAATGCTGTTAAAAGTTTAATGAGTGATTTTTATAGTATTTTTCACGCTGATCACGAAAAAAGCAGTAAAAAAATCTATCACTCAAGGATTTTTCACAATTTGAATCTTTGTTGAACAGTTTTTCTACTTTTTTTTGATAACTTTTGACACCTAAAGTCGATTTTCTGAAAAAAGAAAAGGTTCTACGAAAAAAATGAAAAGAACATAAATTGTAGAGCGTAAAATTTCCTTTCTGTAGAGTCCGATTAGTTTTTTCTTAGAAGGCTTAGCTTTCGAGATATTTTAGTTGAAAGTTCAACTTTTTTTTGAATTGAAAATATCTCAAAAACTAAGCCACCTAAGAAAAAATTAATCAGACTTTACTGAAAGGAAATTTTACGATCTACAATTTATGTTCTATTCATTTTTTTCGTAAGACCCTTTCTTTCGCCAGAAAATCGATTTTTTGTAATGAACCGTATTTTCAACATTTCCCATTTGCAACAATGGGAATATCAAAGGGCGGCAAATCGACAATGTTCTTTATACGTAATTGATTCTTAGTGGTATTTCTGACATACTCTTTAATGCAGAGTTCGAATATGATATCAGTTTTACCCCATCGCATCAGTATTTCTTATAATTAGAATTTTTTGTTGAAAATTCGTTTTATATTTTTTCATGTAAATTTTGGCTATTAAAGTCGATTTTCTGGCAATAGAAAGGGTCCTACGAAAAAAATGAATGGAACATAAATTGTAGAGCGTAAAATTTCCTTTCAGTAGAGTCGAATCAGTTTCTTCTTAGCTGGCCAAGTTTTTGAGATATTTTCAATTTAAAAAAAAGTTGAACTTTCAACTTTCAACTAAAATATCTCGAAAACTAAGCCTTCTAAGAAAAAACTAATCGGACTCTACAGAAAGGCAATTTTACGCTCTACAATTCATGTCCTATTCATTTTTTTCGTAGAACTTTTTTTTTCAGAAAATCGACTTTCAGTGTCAAAAATCATTTTAAAAAAGTAGAAAAACTGCCCAACAAAAAATTCAAATTGTGAAAAATCCTTGGGTGATGGAATTTTTTCACTATTTTTCTTGTGATCAGCGCAGAAAATGCTATTAAAATCAGAGACGGTTCTAACACATTTTTTTTTGGGGGGGGGGGGGGGGGGGGTACAAGGTTCAAAAATTCCGACAAAGAAATTTAAAATTTACGAATAAGAATTCAAAAATTCGATGCGAAGCAACATCATGGACAGGGAAAACACAATTTTTAGACATCAACGTAACAAAAACTTGAAAAGTAACATCATGTTCAAGATTAGGTCAATTTTTAATCTTGCTCTCGCCTGGAAATTATTCCTTGAGTTTTCGAATATATTTCCATTGTTAAAAGCCATTCTTGCTCATCCCTGCTCATGAACAACAAAATTTTTTGCATGAAAAAATAAATGACTCAATCCTGCTCATGCCTGAATTAAACCTCAAGCAGCATTTTCCATGTCGACCTGTGTAATTCATTTCTTAAAATTTCGTAATTTTCGTTAAATTTTGACGGTTTTACATAGGTACTTTATAAGGTCATCCTCGAATTTTGTGCTACTTTCGTACCAGAGTAGACACCATAATTTGGTACAATTTTTTCCTTGTTTTTTACTCCAGTTTATGCGAATTTTTTTTCTTCATATAATTTTCCGAATTTTTTAGCGAAATTCTCCATTTTAAGGTTAAACACCTTGATAGACTAGAGGTATCTACTCAAAACCGGTAAAAAATTACGATACATATCGATTACAGCGTTTCCAGACACGCTTATTCCGATATTCGTATCGATTTCCCGCCACCACTACGTATCTCTTGGAATTTCCACGAAAACCCCACGCATATCGTATCCGTACCGCATCCGATCGCATATCCTGGACGAAACCTCGAGGACGCTGATTATCAAAAAACAGATTCACTCGGAGCGACTAGGCTGCCGGTGGAGCTGGTAAATAAGCCAAATTAAGCATAAAAAATACAAGATTGGATTTAAATTCACGGCACTATACTCTCAGACAAGGTCACATTATCGAACAAAAGAAAAATGAAACTAGTTATAGGAAGAGACGTCTTCGATACTCTATTCAAGCTAGAAAACAATTCAGGAAAAAAAAAGAGCGAGCGTGACGAATACTTGAAATAATATAATCAATCGTAGGTATACGTTAGACGAGCATAATATTCGGTCGACCGGGAGTACGTAAACGTACGTAGGTGTAGGTAGAACGAACGTCTAACTCTAAGTAAACATCGCCTTTATATGTCAACCTACCCTTAAAATAGTTCGAGTTACGTGGAGGATGATGAATATTTCACTTTGCCGGGTTAGAAAACGTATTCCAAATGTGTTACTTCCTTCGCACATAATGCTACAGCGGAGGCGAAGATCAGAGGGAAAGAAAATTTTAGAAATTTGTTTCAATCAGTCATGGTACGTGTAGAATGCAGAGGTATTATACGTATACGGTCGACATTCGCCCATGTACACTTATATAGAAAAACCTACGCGAATATGTTCGTCTCCGAAATTTAATTATACTTTAGGAAACAAATGTCCGAACACGATAATCTCGCAAGGATATCGATATAACGGCGCCTGGCCGTAATATTAATATTTATGCAAAATGAATTGGCGAAGGTGGCGTGTAAAATTCGACGAAATTAAATTCGAACCCAGGCCTAATCTCTGTGGAAAAAAAAGGCTTATAAATGCCATCACTGTTCGATTGTAATTACAATAAAAGCTTCGCGATAAATTGTAATCGAACGAAATTCGAAGGGAAAAAACATCTGGGAGTTTGAAAGACGTTCGATTAAATATTCCGTGGCATTTGTTAGCTCGCCTTTCGACTCGATAAATATTTAATTAATAAATTGTTTTTCGAATTACAATCGAGTGAAGTACGTAGGTAGGGTTCCAGATTGGGTAATTTTTCACATCGAACGAGAAGGATGCCGATGCCAGTTCGAGATTCCCAAGGACGATTGGAGCTGATCGGTGGCGGCATCGTCGGTAGCCGATTAAAGCGAATATTTTGAAAGCTCGCGAATTTACCGCACGCATAGCGATCAAACAATGCTGATGGACAAACAACTTCGAAAGTACGTCAAAAGATTCCTCGAGTACCGGCACGCCAGCCTTATAATCGGTCATGTTGTATGCTAGAAATGACTTAATACAATTGAGAAACATGTAAGTATAGAGAAAGAGAGGGATGGCTGATGGAGAAAAAAATACCAAACACGTTTCGATTAAATAACGTTCTCGAGAGCTAAGAAAGAACTAAGAGCACGCTCAAAAATGGCAATAACAGGAAGTCTGGATGACATTTTGGCTTCTTTATGTCGCACTCTACGCTATATTGTAATTACGAAAGTGAGATTGAACCGGTATCGAAGGTATTGTCGATGCAAGTGCGTTATGATAAAATGCCAACGTCAACATTGCCGATAGTGTAGTTTTCTTCGAGCAAGGTGCGTTGCGTGTTCGACTTTGTGTTGTAAGAATCTATCTCTATACTTCAAAGATCTCTCAAATAATCATATACAGGGTGACCGAAAAGTAGTTCCCCAAAAAAATTGCTTAGCAAAAATTCCCTAATCAACTTATCCAAAAAATTTCAACTCTGGCAGCATCCTTGTAATACGGACTTTTTAGCTAAAATAAAGCCCAAACCCAAAATAAATTAGCAGAAAGGGGAAGTTTCGGATATAAGCTCAGTAGGGCATGTATTTAAATATTCCCGAACTTCCCTAAAATTGGTAAATATTTTGACCCCTTTTTGGGGGATGAGGGGGTTCAAATTTTGATTTTTCGCCCATAACATTTGAAATTACGCATTTACGAAAAAAAAGTTGAAACAAAAATTGTAGAGAATTAAAAAACAAATCATTTTGTTTTTTACAGTTTTTTTCTAGGATGTAATGGAAGGGAGCTGAGGCCTTTCAAAAAAAATCAATTTTTAAAATTCCCTATTAATAACAGAAATAATTACCAAAAATCAGGTTAATCGACTTTTGGGAGCGGTTTTTTTGCATAGTACATCCCATTACTGTGTGGAACAAGAAAAATGTATAGCCGACCCCTCATCTCAAAGTAGGGGGGTGGACCCTCCGTAGAAAAAGTTGCGTTTTCCCCCAAGCATAGCTCAGCTACAGTGAAAAATTCGAAAAATTGGTTCAAACAAACATTGTAGAGCGTTGAAAGACGAACATTTTACTTTTTTTACTTTTTTTCTGCGTGGTCTTGGAGGCGAGTTATTGCAAGAAGAAAAAAAGCGGCGCGGCATTCAAAAATTTTTCATCAACTCAATAAATTACGCATGTGTAGATCTAGTATAAAATCTAGCGAACCGATAACCCAAAAAGTGGAGTTCTGGGGTTTTTGTGATCACCGAACTCGATTTTTATAGTCATTTAACCCTTGGACCCAAATTATGCCTCAAAAGGCGAGGTTCAAAATTCGTAAAAAAATTTTGAACGCTGCACCGATTTTTTTTCTTTTTGCGATAACTCGCCTCCGCGACCACATAGAAAAAAAGTAAAAAAAAAGTAAAATGTTTGTCTTTCAACGCTCTACAACGTTTGTTTGAACCAATTTTTCGAATTTTTCACTGTAGCTGAGCTGCTTGGGGGAAAACGCAACTTTTTCTACGGAGGGTCCACCCCCCTACTTTGAGATGAGGGGTCGGCTATACATTTTTCTTGTTCTACATAGTAATGGGATGTACTATGCAAAAAAACCGCTCAAAAAATTCGATTAACCTGATTTTTGGTAATTATTTCTGTTAATAATGGGGAATTTTACAAATTGATTTTTTTCGAAAGGCCCCAGCTCCCTTCCATGACGTCCTAGGAAAAAACTGTAAAAAAAAAAATTATTTGTTTTTTAATTCTCTACAACTTTTGTTTCAACTTTCTTTTCATAAATGCGTAATTTCGAAAGTTATGGGCGAAAACCCAAAATTTGAACCCCCTCATCCCCCAAAAAGGGGTCAAAATATTCACCAATTTTAGGGAAGTTCGGGAATATTGAAATACATGCCTTACTGAGCTTATATCCGAAACTTCCCCTTTCTGCTAATTTTTTTTGGGTCAAAACCTAAAAAGTCCGTATTATTGGTCCATTACTATTCGAACACAGGCCTCTTCAAAAATTCTCAATAATTTTTGAAATTTTTATGAAGAATAATTTGATTTTCGCTTACAATGCTATAGCTAAACCTAGTCGAACGAAATTTAAAAATTGTGTGGAATAAAATCTAGGATTTCTGTGGATAGGTGACGAGTTCCTCAAAATCTTGAATTGAACCCTGTTAATCTGAAAACAGTGCGTTCAATTTTGAAATAAGGAGGATTGCATTTCAGCGCTTCACAAATTGGAGTCAGGTGATTTAATTCAGCATTATTGAATTAATACTCTGGTTTAAGGGAAAAATTGCGCAATATTGAATTTTTTCGGGTTATAAATTATACAGAAATTAGAAGACGATCTATATTAGTAGAATATGACCAAAAAAAATGTACCCTATCAATAATAATTTTTTACCGAAATTTTAAATTTTTTTGGGGAAGTAATTTTCAATCACCCTGTATGTACCTCGGTGTTTGTAAGATGCTCCAAGGTACATATATGATATATTCAATTTGTATGCTAATCAAATCGTATAGAGTGTGTTCTGTTTGTGGACCAAGTCAGAGAATACCACTTCTACGATTAACTCGCCTCCAGTTAATGGCACGTTACGCAATTAGATCTTCTACCATATTAGAAATCAAATCTAATATAAGCCAGACCAGCTTATGCTTATTTACCAATCCGAGATGATTTTCAATTTCAACCGGTAATTTCTATCGTATATATAATCAATCGTTCGTTTTAATTTGATTCGCAAGTGCATAATGAAGACGTTGCTGTGTATTTTTTTTTTAAATGGAAATTTAATTGAAAATTGCAGAATTTTCTCGAACCTCGAAGAAACATCATGCGATAGATTTGATATTTTTTTTACAGGGCCAGATTATAACCATTTTTTGGGGTTTTCCACCCAATAATCCATTTTATTAAATTTAACCGAAAAACGATGCAAAAGAATTCCACCGATTCTCCGGATAAAATATCGAATAAAAAAAATATGAAATTTGGAATACCAGGGTGTATAACAAAATTTGTTGAGCAAATAGACTGGACTTATCCTGACCTTTTAGAATGACTTTTTGCATGTTTTTTCGAGGCTCGCCCCTCCCCTACTTTTTACTAGATATATTTATGAAACATGGGGGGGGGGGATTCTATCACGTGATGAAGGCCAAGGGCTTTTGAACATTGTTTCCAAAAAAAAATTTAAAATAAATTTTCAGGATGTCTGACAGAATCGTAAAACTAAGAAGAGTGTGAGTTTTACATGACAGAATTTCTATCTTAGTAAGTGTTCCTTTCTTTTGAAATACATAAGAAAAGATTTTAAAGAGGAGATGAAATCATTTATGTCAATTTTTTTGGATTTTCTCAATGATTTGGGCAAAGAGAAATCGAAAATGGTGTTTCTAGAATAAATTTTCGAAAATCAAGATTCATATCAAGCACAGAAATTGAAAATGGTAACAATGAAGGGTACAATTTTTTGGAAATCTTCTGCTTTAAAACATTTACCAAGATTTTTAAAAGAATTTCTAAAGAGATTTTTCAGTGAAATAGCAAGAATGAAGTATTTATTGTCCGGGTTAAGCGAGGGCGAAAATTTTTTCAAAAAATCGTACGTTAAAAAACAAAAAAAAAAGCACTTTTTATTTGTTCTGAGTTTTTTTTTTATTCACTGCGGTAATCAAATGCCAAGTAAAAAAGTTACATTTAGGAAAATCTGGGCTGATCAGATCGAAGTCATCAAATTTAGGTACGATAAAATAGGTATCAGAGAAACACTTTTCAGGTGATTTATCTTTCTATTAAGTATATGTAGATTTTCACAAAATTTCACCAAAAATTTCAAAATTCCTTGATTTTTCCAAGTTTTCCAGAAATTGAACACCATGAAAAATAATTCAATTTTCATAAAAACTACACCAAATTATTATGATAATTGTTGAAATATCAGAAAAGTTGAAAATATCAAGGAATATAAAAACTTGTTTAAAATGCAACGAAAACACCAAAATTTTCATATCGATATAAAAATTTTAAAAATGTCAAAAAGAAATTTAAAATAAATTTGGAAAATTCTTGAAAAAAATGAAATTTTTTTTGCTGAATTTCAATGTCTTAAAACGTGTCGTGTAAAATATTACAGAAGCACTTTAAAACATTGTAATGGAAGAAAAATAATTGAATTACAAGATGAAATGTATTAAGCCCTAAAAATGAAAAAAATGCCCAATTTTTATGAAATCGCGCACAAATAACACGAAATTTCAGAAATTTTACAAAATAACGTTAAAACTTGCTAAAAAAATATTGAAAAAATTATTAAAAGTTCATAATATGAGAAAATGATGTAACAATAATTGTATAAAATACCACTGAAAAAAGTTGGATTTTCAACACATTCATCATTTTTTCATGGGCCAAGTTGTTTGAATATATTTTAAACTAAAATGCAAGGCTCTCAGAATTTTTCTCGCAAGGTATTTACACCTCCCCCCCCCTCCCCTGAAAAATTCACCGTCGCAAAAATCGAACCAATTTTGAATGTTTTGTAGATCTGTTGAAATTCTAAGCAAATCTCAATCAATTCAATACGATAAGAAATTAAAAAGCTAGAAAAATCCAAGTTTCATCATAATGACGCTAAAAATAATGTCATCAATTTTTAATGAAAATGGTAGAATTTTTGAGCAACTGAAAAAACTTTTAGGACCTGTTAGAAGTGTTAGACACCTTGATGACTATTTTAATGAAGTTTTCTAGATCTTGAGAAGTAATTCACAACAAAAAATTGTATAAGAATATACTAATTATGCTAAAAGTATCCAAAAATTGTTAAAATTAAAAAAAAATCGCTGAAACCAACGTAAAAAAGTTACAATATTTAAAAAAATCATGGTTTACATTTTACAATAATTTGAAAAAATTTCGCTACATTTAAAAAATACTTTTTAGATTTTTTCAGTCGTTTTTGCGATAATTCAATAATTTTTACAATTTATTAGAGCCTTAACAACCTAGAACGATTTTAGATAGCGAAAAATCTTCATCAAACGACATTTTGAACCACTTTCACAAAATTGTATAGTTTTCATGATTATAATTATTTCGAAGCAATTTCGTGATATTTCAAACAACTTTCAAATATAATTTTAAACCAATTTTTCTTCATGGATTTTCTCAGACTCTCCTCTTTCTCCTCACTACCAAAACCTTCACTCCGGAATACATTTCAATCACCCCCAGTCATCTAATTACTTAATTATTACTCAAAACTTCTCCGTTTTTCCATTTTTAATTTTTTAATCACACCTCCGATCATTTCACGCTTACTCAAGTTCATAAGTACACATTTCCAACCATAGCCTACCATTCCATAAAACTACATCGCTCCAGTTCGTTCGAATATCGGAATGAAAAAAAGTAGAGAATTGTTACGTTATTTTAACGGTACGTAGTTATTTCAAAGTTAACCCAAACGAGATAATATTTACATAAACATAATCTACGAACCAATGCATATCGTATCTTTTTTTCATTTCGTTGTTTCAGTAACGTTCTTTTATATTACACGTGCTTATTAATACATAAACGGACACGGTTTCATATAATAAAATAACGTTACAATTTAAGGTTACCTACATGTAGCGTTAAGTGTATTATTTTTTTCACAAAAAAACCCAGAGTTATTTTTTTTTCAATTGAACTTCGTCTCTAATTGTTACGTATGCTAAAAATTGGAAAAAAAAGGAGTATATACCCAAGTACCATGTAATTGGCACCTTATTACAGTAATGAAAATTTGTTCTTTCGATATCGATTGAGTTGTCGGTTACATGCGAAAAAATTCGCCGAACTGGTTCCCACATCTCCGATCGACTTTTTTCTTCTACCGGTCGCGTAACGTTTAAAACCCCGGCGACGAGTTTTAATAGGTTAAAAATTCATCCGCAGAACTGGTTTAAATATGAAATTCTCTTCGCTACGAGGAATTTTCAATAATAAAATTCGAATTTAAGCGATTTTTAACGCGCTCGTTTTCCACGTAGGTACCGGTTTCGCATAAACTCGAGCATTCAAACGACGCCATCGCCATTTTCAACGTCGAAAGGGGAAAAAATGGCAGATCTGATATTTCGCATTGATCACGTAAGTGGAGATTTTTTTCAATTTCAAACGAACCGGTTACCCGGTAAAATGTCACGTTACCTACATGGAATCTATTGTTTTTATATTTCCGCGACTATTTCCATGGCGGTAATACAAAACTAAAGGTATTAAGTAAGTACTAAGTATATTCTGAGAAATACACACGACGATGAGAAGCTGTCATAAGAAGTACGAGTGCTTGAATTTTAAATGAGAATTGGTAACGCGAATTGACGCCCAGTTCGAAATTCTTCTTTGATAAATCACGTCCGACCAAGTATTCTTGTGTTATTGTTGGCGAAAGTTTCTCGTATTCATAATTACGTATTTGAGGAAGTAAACAGAATGGTTTCCGCGGATGAAGTTCTGACCAAAGTAAACATTATATTTTATAAAAGCGCAAGTTGCCATATTCCTTCGACGCCCCCTTACGTCGATGTACTCGTATTTACGAGCTGAGATTCTTTCTCACACAGTGTTTTAAATAAACGTGATTATCGAAAAAAAGTGTGTAATATCTATTTTTTTCATGCTTTACTCTTTCGTTCTTTGTATGGCTAATTTACCTACGTCAAAACCGAGTGTCTTCTACAAACAGTGTCAAATTTTCAAACCAACCGAAGGTTAACCATTATGCAGTGTATACGTATGAAGGGCAAAATGATGAGGTCTCTCGAAAAGAAAAGTGAATATATTGAATTATCTGGTGCGGGGAAGAGAGCCAGAGGATTATAACGAAATTCTGAGAGATTTATGATGTTCTTAAAGTCATAAAATAAGAATGATAACGTATCACTGAAAAACAGTCGTCACCTGTCAGATTCAAATCTGTACTGTACTAAGATATGGATTTCATTTGGAAGGAAAAAAGAGGTAAACAGTTTTGGAATCAAAAAAAATAGGTACCTACTCAATATTTGATATTTCAAAACCAAAAAAAATGACCAATTAAATGTATGTAAGCAAATCAATAGGAAAACTAAATCAACTAAGTAAGGTCAATTGGGCTAATTGTACATTTTTCGGAAAATTGAACCGATTTTGTGATACTCTTTTTCGTTTTACTCTGTAAGTAAGAAAGCAAAGTGATTGAAATTTTTACCATGTATCAATGAATGTATGAGGAGTAATATGGCGGTTTGTTTTCATCGATTCGATTATTCATTCCGAAATTATGGACTTCGTTTACAATTGGACAAGAATATTTACATTTACCCCACAATGATGGGGTAAATGTAAATGCATACATTTTGGCCCATAAAAAACATATCCCTCGGTTTTTTTTTTGCATAATTTGGAAAAAAATTATACAGATTAAATATTTAAACGCGTAGAAAAACTAACTTGTGAAAAAAAATCAAAAAAATCAAAACAAAAAAAAAGATATTTTGTGTTTAAATTTGTGAATCCCATTTAAATAACACGTGTTTACAATTACCCCACACCTGAAAAATTTGATGGGTACTTGTAAATGCTGCAGAAAATTAATTTCTCAGCTTCAAAAATCATAAGAATTGAATTTCATCATTTTTGAATGTCCGTAGAACTAAATTAATGCATCAAACACCAACTTTTTTACTTTTTTCTATTTTTTCTCGAATTTTGAAGATTACGTAAATTGTGTGAAAATCGAAATTTGATATCATGTTTTTTTCATCGCGAAATTTTTCATCACAGCTGTCACCAAGAACCCGAAGTTTTTTATGATAGTAAGACCAAATATTCAAAGTTTTTATTTTTGGCAACTCCAGCTCGCTAGATGCATTTAAGTATTTACAGCACTACTTGTTTACAATTACCCCAAATGACCTTACATTCCTTCAAAAATGTCAGAATTTTAAAAAAAAATGACAACACTTTTGAACTTAATTAAAAATTTAAAAAGGGGATTTAAAAATGTCAGAAAAATGTCAGAAAAAATTCATTAAATTGGAACAAAATTCAAACAATGATGAATATTTTGAATGATTTTTTGAATAAAAACAATTAAAAAAATACTTCCCCCCTTTTTGAATTTTTTTGGCATTCTTGATTTCTTAATGAATTTTTTTACGTCCTATAGGTAATAATTTGAAAAATTACTCGAATTATCGACCTAATTATTCAGCTGATATGAATCATAATATTAGATATTATACAGGGTATCCGGTAAGTAGTCTGCCATACTTCATTTTTGGATATAACCCGATAGTACATACTTTGAAAACTGAATAAATTTTCATTATGACTTTTTGCATAACTTGAAAATTGAAGGGGCTACAAAAAATTTGTTCGAAAAAAGTTCGAAAAAAATAAACTAATCAAGGGAATGGGTAGTATGTTGAAAAATGAAAAAATTTTGTTCTACAGACTTTTTGTCTAACATCAAAAATGAAGGGGCTACCGGTCATTCAAAATAAGCGAACTTCAAAAATTTTTTTAATTTTTTCAATTCTGGATGACCCTTAGCCCCTTAATTTTTCATGTTAGGTAAAGTCTGTAGAACAAAATTTTTTCATTTTTCAACATACTATCCATTCCTTTGATTAGTTAATTTTTTTCGAACTTCTTTTGAACAAAATTTTTTGTAGCCCTTCAATTTTCAAGTTATGCAAAAAGTCATGTGATGAAAATTTATTCAGGATTCAAAGTACTATCCATTCCCACAGTTGAAAAAACATTTTACGTGATTTTAAAAAAAAAAAAAACATATTTTTCCCCTTCAATTTTCAAGATATGCAACTTGTTTATCTAACTTTTTTTTAGTGGTACCCGGTTATATTCAAAAATGAAGTACGGCAGACCACTTACTGAACACCCTGTATATATTCCATTTTTCTAATTTTTTATGCATCATTTCATAACGTTTACTGGACATGAAAAATGAAAATTCTTGCTATTTTTTGATTGCTTTTAATTTTTTTCCAAAGGGATCCTTTTTCATCTTTCGATCAAAAAATTCAAGGAAGAGCAAAACGTTGAAAATTCTTGCATCTCCCATTCTGGCTATATTCTGGTTTTCTTACTACTCAGAAGTGTATCAAGGGGGGCTCGACCCCCCCCCCCTCCCTGGCGTTGGGAATTTACGAGAAAAAATGCCTTCTTGGAGCATTAAAATCAATTTTTTTCAAACCTTCGCTCGGGCATGAATAAAATTACAATTATATGAACTATTTGAGGTGACTGCAAAAAAAGGTTCCCTTCTGATATTCCAAGAAGGAAATTTTGGAGAGGGGAGAGGGAGAAGGGAGTAACTCAGAATTTCTCAAAAATTATGAAATTTTGGACCCCTGCTATGAGAAATTGCTGACTACGCCACTGTGCTACCAGGGCAAAATTCTTGCTAATTTCTGATTTTTCTCGTTTTTCTTGCCAGGAGACACCTTGCATCTCCGATTCGTGATTGATTCTAATGAAAAATTTCGTGATTTTGAACGATATCGCGCTTTTTTATCTCAAAAGAAACCTCAATTTACGTTTTATTTAATTTTTTTAAACAAACGCACGAGTTCCTACAATTTGCTTCTTTGCTATTCAAATTTTTTTGTAATGTTTTCCAAAATGAACTTGAATTTGCAATGTCTCTAAGGGAAAATTATGACAATAGTGACTTAATTGCATTTTCTGAAAAAGAAAAAGATTCTGAAATTTTTTTCAAGATGTTTATTAAAATTTACAATATGAATAAGAATTTTAATTTTTTAATTTTCATATGATATTGATTGTCAAAAAATTCATATTTTATTTTCCAACCCCCCCCCCCCTCTCAACAAAAATCAAAAAATATTTATAGAAAATTTTAGAAATTATAATTTTCAAGAAAAAGTGTCATTTTTATCTCAGATGAACATGCTAAAGAGCTAAACTATTCAACATTTTCTTTTTGAATTACTTACCAAAGTAAATTTATCGAGTTTAATTTATCGAGTTTCATACTTTTTTCTTCAAATTATTTTGGCGTTGTGAAATTCTGAACCAAATTTTCAATTTTTTACTACTTTTCGACCAACTTTGAAAATCTGAACTTTTTTCAACTTTCTTGACCAGGAAGAGAAGACACCTTGTTCTTCAAGGAATGAGAGAGCTGTATCATGCTGTAAGAAGCTTACAGGTAAATGTTCTAAAATTGTCAATTTGAGAACTTTTGAGAATTGAGTCTTTTTCTCAAAAAAGACGTGAAAGAAAAGCCCATTCTACTTTTCTTACAAAACTACGACTCATCGTGACTTCTTAATTTCAATAATTATCTACATTTTGGATATTTTTCATTTCCCAACATGAAGAATTATGTTCATAATATCGTGTTTTTTTTTAAAGGTACATTATTTTGAAAATTACAAACATTTTCCATTATTTTCCCGAATGATTTTGAGATTTTAGATTTGCCATTTTTGCATAGATACAAAGGAAAGATGGCTGGTCTTAGGTGAGTTGTTTTTCATCCGAATTCCGTAAAATTTGGTTATAAACGCCATCTCTAACCGTGACACTATGAGAAAAAACGTCAGATAAATATGTTACATATCGTCACTTCGTCAGAATTCAAGAGGAAAATACATCTTCAAAAAATTTGGATTAATCCATATAATCATTATAGAAATACCTCAAATATAAAAAAACAAATTTCCATATGATGATTTTTTGTTCAGCTCCGGAACCAAGAGACATCAAACCAGGAATCCGGAGCGGAGCGGAGGCCGGAATTTTTTCGGAGCCGGAGCCGGAGTCACTTTAATAAAAATTCCGGAGCCACACCATTGGAGCCCCCTCCGGCTCCTTGCTCCGGAGGTCCCCCTCCGGTGAATTTTGTTTTCTGTCTGTCGCTGTAGGTGGCGTTGTGGCGTCAGTTTTTTCAAAGGAATTTTAATTTCAGATTTTTAAACATTTTTTACGTGGACTTTTTTTTTTACTTCAACTGGCCTTCAAATAAAATGAGTTATTAGACGTTCAGAATTTTGTTCTTCATTGAAATAAATCGACAAAACTTACTAGTCCGGTTTCAATTTCATATACGCTCGATTGAGCTGTAAAAAGCAATTTTATGATTGATTGATGTTCTAGACCTAGATAAAATAAAAAATTTTATCCCAGATGCCTTTTTTTACCCCTCCCACTTTTCGGAAAATCCACCCCCAAACTTGAAACAACTTATTTTTGGTTTTTACTTTTTTTGTTCGTTAGAAAAGAAAAAAATTTCAAATTCATGTCTAGCGAATTGAAATACATTCGGAGGCACCCCTCCGGAGGGTCCCTCCGGAGGCCCGGAAGCCGGAGCCGGAGCCGAAGCCACTGCTTTAAATTCTATGGAGTCGGAGCTGGAGTCGGAGCAACTTTAAAAAAAATTTTGGAGTCCGGGCCGGAGCCGGAGGAACTAGATCCCCCCTCCGGATCCCTGCATCAAACGCAAATTTCAACAAAAAATTGTAAAAAAAAGTAGGTATTTGCTTTAAAAATTGAACAATTTTTTCAGATTATTTATCGAATATCCTCCGACCTCCCCGAGGCCCCCTTAATTTTCATGTTTGACAAAAATGTATTAAATTTTCGAAGAAAAACATTATTTAATTTTTTCGAATTTCGAGTTAAATTTGCATTTATAGCTCTTTTAATTTCAAAAATAAACAAAAAATTACACGAGATATACATAGAATAATTTATTGAAAACAGCTCTGCAACAACTCAGAAAAATACAACTTATCCTTTCTCTTCTTTTCTGCTCCTTCAATTACAACAAACCGCAGATAAGAAAAAATCACCTTACAAAAGTCCACTTTTCTTGGAACCTTTCCAACTTTTCGAAAAAAATCACCCCATTAATCAAATGAGAAAAAATGAAAACCGCAAATTCACTTCATCTTTCAACTAATTCGACTTCTGTTCTCAGCTCTTTCGCTTCAAACACTCTGGCTAATAAACAACAATCAATCTTTCGAATAGATAATCAACCGGCGCTGTCGCAATTTAAAAATGAAAAAACCCAACCGGTGTATTGAAAGTACATCGACTCACCGAATGACCACCTTTCGATATTCGATTAATTTCAAATAAACATCCCGATTGGACGAACAGTTAAGTATAACGAGATGTAAAATTTCACAAGTTATTCTTTTCACCGTGTAAAGTAAACTGCCTAGTGTACTGGTTTTTTTCTTTAATCTTTGCTTTTTCTAAAACCATACCCATACTCAATACGAAAAAACACTTCGAAGCGGCGCTGGCGATTAAATAAACACGAAATGCGAAATCGATAACATCTCCGGGCTTGTCGACTGCCGTGCTGTCGTTATATTTACATATGAAATACCGGCGTGTGCGATATAAAAACCGACGGTTATATCATTTCGGTTCGTAAGCAATACCACTTGAAAATTTATTATCGCGAGACCCTCTTGAAAACCACCTGTGTCTCTTTTTAGCGAAATGAAAATTTACCAAGCGAAACGTGCAAAATTTATCGAAAGTTCTAAAAATAAGAAGCAAAAAAAGGGTAATGTCTTAATATTTGCACGATCGAGTAAAGGTCAAGTTACGAATACAAACTTGGGACGAGACGAGGTTCTGTTATCTTTAAAGGCTCTGGTGCAATTAGGGGGTCATTTGGCCTCAGGTGGAACTTTATCAAAATTCTTACACCATTCGATTTGTATCGTAGAAGATAATTTTAGAGCGCATGAGCGAATTTTTATCTCATCCCTAGGGGGCTGGGGGCCCAAAATACGCGATTTTCAAGCTAAAAACTTTTGAAAATTCTCTCTCCGCGAGTTTTCAACCGATTTTTTTTCAAACTTGACACGTATGTAGAGGTACTAGAGGGAAGTGCTCTGAAATTTTTCAGATTTTTCTGACCACTTTAATGACCTTGAATTTGACTTTGAAAATTTCAAATCGCCCTAGGAGGCACAGTTTTTGTGCTGTCTCAAAAAAATTTTCAAATTTAAATTTCTCAATGTATTCCACACTCCTGAGAATTTTTTCAGATTTTTTCAAGTGGTGGAAAGTGGTCAAATGTTCAAAAAACTGATGTATTCATCATTTTTGTTGCTTAAAATCATTGTTTTCCATCAATTTTTCATTTTTTTAGTTTCCTGCTAAAAATATTATTATTCACTCGCCGTGTCCCATTTCGACCTTTATTCATTAATTTTTACGACTATGATGTTTTGAGCGAATTTAATGAACATTGCAGTAGTGAAATACCTTCTTGTTCGTCGATTTTTGATGGCGAAAAAACAGCAAATTTTCACTAAAATCGACTCGAATTCTCAATTATTTTTTCTTGAAGGACTCCCTACTTTACGAAGCCTTGGCTCAGCTTTCTATAGGTTTGAAAAAATTGAAAATCGTAATTTCGTGTCAGTTTTGAAAAAAGGATTGGTTCCAGGTATTTCGTTAAGAAAATGAGAAATTGAGAATTCGAGTCGATTTTATCGAAAATCGGCTGCTTTTCGCCACCAAAAATCGACGAACAAGAAGGTATTTCACTTCCTATCTGGAAACCAATAACAAATGTGAATTCAGTAGATTCTGATTCTATTACAAACTGGTTTCAAACCCAAGTAAATCATCAACAATACTCGACTCAAGATGAAAAAAATCACAATTTTAACTATTTTTTCTCAAAATTGGCCACTTTTTGTGACACAAATTGTATGATTAAACTTCTTGAAAATTTCCTTTTGGGTCACACTAATATAAAAACGACATTTCAACTAGTGTTCAAAAATTGCAATATGCCTGAGCTAACCCAGGGTGCCTACCGATTTTTAAAATTCGAAATTCGCGACTTTTCCCCATCGTATCTACCTCTCAAATTCTCGTAATGTACAGTTCGAGATGGAACAGCGGGGGAAAAAAATTAGGGCCATATGAAGAAACCAAAATTATTCGATTTTTCTATATTTTTTAGAAAATAGACACAATGTCCCCTTTTCCTAAAAAAATCGAAAATTTTTTGAAAATTCCTATCATGATCGCTACTAAATCTCTCACAAAAAGGAATTTTTTCCGCTTCAAGTATTCAAACTATTGTCTAGAATAGAAGGGAAGAAGGTTTATAATTTAGATGCATGTATGTAAATTTATGAACTCGAGCGAGGCAAGGGCGAAAATTTTTAGAAAAAGCGTTCAGAAATTGGAAACTTCTTTAATTTTTTTGTTTTGTAAAAAGCGAAAAAAAATCAAGTATAACCTTAACTTAAAATTCGCGACATTTGATGAATTTTGGGCAATTTTGTGACTTTTTCGCGAAAATTTTTCCCAAAAATTTTCTAAAAGTGGATTATTTTTATATTAAAGAAGGTATACAGTTACTGCTCGAGCAAAATTTTTTTTGAAGAATTTATTACAAAAGGAGCAAAAAAAATTCCCATTGTGATTTTCCCTTCTGAATTTTTACAAAATCTTAGTAAAAATTCCAAAATTATTCGATTTTTCTATATTTTTTAGAAAATAGACACAATGTCCCCTTTTCCTAAAAAAATCGAAAATTTTTTGAAAATTCCTATCATGATCGCTACTAAATCTCTCACAAAAAGGAATTTTTTCCGCTTCAAGTATTCAAACTATTGTCTAGAATAGAAGGGAAGAAGGTTTATAATTTAGATGCATGTATGTAAATTTATGAACTCGAGCGAGGCAAGGGAGAAAATTTTTAGAAAAAGCGTTCAGAAATTGGAAACTTCTTTCATTTTTTTGTTTTGTAAAAAGCGAAAAAAAATCAAGTATAACCTTAACTTAAAATTCGCGACATTTGATGAATTTTGGGCAATTTTGTGACTTTTTCGCGACATTCGCGACCGGTAGACATCCGGTAACCGCAGGGATTACATAGGACTACTGCAATGGTGTAAGCATTACATTCGCTCAAAACATCATAGTCGTAAGAAATTAATGAATAAAGGTCGAAATGGGACACGGCGAGTGAATAATAATATTTTTAGCAGACCATAAAAAAATAAAAAATTGATGGAAAACAATGATTTTAAGCAACAAAAATGATGAATACCTACATCAGTTTTTTGAACATTTGACCACTTTCCACCACTTGAAAAAATTCTCAGGAGTGTGGAATACATTGAGAAATTTAAATTTGAAAATTTTCATGAGACACTACCAAAACTGTGCCTCCTAGGGCGATTTGAAATTTTCAAAGTCAAATTCAAGGTCATTAAAGTGGTCAGAAAAATCTGAAAAAATTTCAGAGCACTTCCCTCTAGTACCTCTACCTACGTGTCAAATTTGAAAAAAATCGGTTGAAAACTCGCGGAGAGAGAATTTTTAAAAGTTTTTAGCTTGAAAATCGCGTATTTTGGGCCCCCAGCCTCTCAGGGGTGAGATAAAAATTCGCTCATGCGCTCTAAAATTATCTTCTACCGATGCAAATCGAATGGCGTAAAAATTTTGACAAAGTTCCACCTGAGCCCAAATGACCCCCTTATTGCACCAGAGCCTTTAGAAACTAGAAAACGTGCGAATGAAGTATACTTAGAATGTATGCATTTGCATGCGGCACATCGTGAATCAAATTTTTATAATAAAAAAATCAAGGTGGGATCGCGCTTTTTTTAAGGTGCTTTTACACATTTCATATTGATAACGGGTTTTTATAACGCTAACGCATCAAACCGATAAACTGTTATCGTTCAGCATTCTATAAATACGAGTGTCTTTCTAAGGTATGCAGAATGAGACGAGATATTGAACCGGAATCGACTGCGTAAGTTTTTTACCTTCAATTTACGCTTTTATATCCCAAGTACCAACTACCAACGTCATAAATGAAATCCAATCTGTGAAAATTTCTCGTCCAGAATAACCTAGACTTTAGACAGTTCAAAGCCAAGGCCCTTAATATACCAAAATAAACCTACGCGTTCCAGAGGTACCCGTTGTTTGACAAATATTTACCTTTGACACGGCCACATCGTCTTTGAACGTTAATTGAAAAAACAAACGGTTATTGCTCATCGTCATCGGTCTATCACATTTTATGACTTCTCATAACGTCCAATTACGGTTTAAGAAAATCGTTGTGTTGGACGTTTGAAAAACATTAGCAACGTATCATAAATGCCATCTGAGTAATCGATGTTTTCACCGAGCCAGCGTACGAGTAATTCCTTAAATTGTCCTCCTCTTTGTACCTGTTTCTTTTTCTCCTCGTAAGTCACAACGGTGGATTTGATATTGGAAACCTTGAGCATTATGGTCACGGAATCATGTTACTGGCATGTGTTGCCAAACAAATTATGCGCACGGATTCCAAATCTTTTCATTATTTCTCTCAGCGACTCCTTATCGGATAGAATCTATTTTCATTTGAATTTTTATATCGTTTTGAAGTTTTTTTTTTTTTAGAAAATTTGATCGTTAAATTGAGTAATATCTTGAGATGATGAAACTCTAATGGTAAAGGGTCATTCTGTCGTTGACTATCGTAAAAATGATAATAAGGTTGAGACATCTGGTAGCGTGCAATGTGCACTGTGGGCTGTGGGTTTTGTTTTATAATTGTCTATAAACAGGCTGGTTCAGTGAGTACGTACAGGCTCGAGTCTCAAGGTGGGATTACACGAGATGAGCTTCATAAACTGATAGATTTAATGAAGTAGGTAATCTGCAATGGATTTGATCTCGAGATAGACTGGTGGAGATGAGTATTAGATAGACACTTAGACAGTGAATAAGCATAATATTTTTGATCGTTTCATCCATCTATGAAATTTGAGACGATACGGCGTGAAATTTTCGAAATCATTTTGATATTGAAACGTAAGGTATTATTGCAAATACTTGATCCGACTATCGAAAATTTGTTATCTGCAGAAAAGATTAAAACGACAGAGAGTGATACATCTACTTAAAATTTTAAAGGGCAAATTTATTCATAAAAATCATAGAATAGAGGGTTTTCACACTGAATATTTTTTATTGCAATTGCTACCTATAAAAATTGAATAAAAACTCAGTTGTAAAATTATTTTAAATCAATAAAATTTGTAAAATTGAATGAAAAAAAAATGCATAAACCTGGCGAAATGCCAGTTGAAATTATAGGTATTTTTGATGCATGATCCAACATTTTCCAACTCATTTCAAGACGTTTAAAATTCTTGTACATAGTTACGGTTTGTTATGCAAATTTTCTGAGCACTGCATTGTATAACTAAAAATTATGAGACAACGTTTTACGCGGGGAAGAGGGAATGAAATTTCAAATTCAACTTTTTTATTCCAGCAATGAATCGATGGACGATAACAACTGAGGGGAAGGTAAATATTTAATAGGAAAAATGCATATAATTGAAATAATGCCAAACGTTCATGCACATAAATTTCACGACTATGGTCGGTTAGGAATTCCCAAGTCCAAAAAAAGCATTGAAACGTTTTTTAAAAAATCTTTATTCAACATGACATTTCATTGAAGAGAAATTCTTGAAAACTTTTCCATGATTTAGAAGCATTTACTGTATAGCAAAACTTGTGATTTTTAAAATTTTTGGCCTCCAGTTTTTTTTGCTCTATTTTATTTTTAAATTTCAACTTTCTTTTTTGAAAAAAGTACAATTTTATCGCTCAAAATTGAGAGAGATTAAAAATATAAACGAGTAATAAAATCATATCTCAAAAAAATCTCGGTTACAGAAAATAACCCCAAGTCAAATATTGACGCTTCGTGCATTACGAACTGATGAATTACACACCACGCTTTGACTATATAATTGTCAAAGACACCAGGTCACCATCACTTGACCGGAAACATGATCCATGGCAGGGGAGAAGGTATTACATCCCAAAATTAGGTACAATTGAGAGTTTGACTCTAAATTTTGGAAAATTTTGAATTTGATATTAAAATGTGGTAGAAAGCCATCAAGAAAGGCGTCAACATCTGTGTTTTTGACCTCTCGAATCTGATTTTGATTGCATATGAATGCAAACGAAGACAAAGAAGTCTCAAGAAGAGGCTCACCTCAAAAATGAAGATCAAAATTATAACAAAAAATGGATTCCTGTTGCTAAAAAGAATATACTGAAATAACTAACTCAAAATGTCTCCAAAATGTAGATTGAGGTCTCACCTCCTGGAGACTTTTTTATTTTATTAAATACATTTCATTCAATAAAACAGAAAATTTTTCATTATTGGTTCATTATGTTTGTCATTTTTCCAGAACCAGTTTAGCATTTTAGCCCAAAATTACCTCAGTTATGGATTCCAGAAATCAAAAACCATGCATTTCAATATTTTCGACGACGAATTAGAAATTTTTCTAAATTTTGAATAAAATTCAATCCCAGGCATCATAGCGAAATTTTTTAAGAAAAAAGTAACTTTCAGTATCTTTTTTTGACCAAAAAGTGACCAAAAATGACCACAAGTAATCAAAAATTCAATTTTTTTCGGGAGGCAATTTTTGTATAGTTTCTTGGGGGGGGGGGGATTTTTTTGTAGTTTTCTGCAAAATTTCAAAAATAAATTAACTGAAAAGACATGAATAATTTCTTTTAATTATTGAATTCCTTCATCAAAACAACAAACAAACTATAGCAAAAATCAGTTTTTACATATTTTTTTCTTGGAGAATTTTGAAAAATAGCAATTTCTACGTGAAAATCTGAATTTTTGCCTGAAGTGCGAAGAAAAAGTGACTTTTGAGGGAAAAAAGTAACCAAAGGTGACTGAAGTTGAAAAAAGTGACAAACACCCTAAAAAAGTGACCCGCTATGATGCCTGCAATTCCCTCTGAAGGCATATTGGTTTATGAGAGGTCAAAAAACAGATTTTCGTACCTCACTCGATAACGTCGAAAAAATTTGATTTTTTGTCCACTCCCTCCGTTACTCATTTATACCCCAAGATTACTCCAAAAATGTAATATTATTTAGGAATATGCAATTTGATGAAAAATCAAACATTTTTCAAAATTTTAAATAGAACTCTATCCTCTTTGAGACTTCTTTTGGGTTTTCAGGTGAAATGATGTCATACAACGAGGTAACGACTCAGGATGGACTTCTTAGGTACTTGTTAGCTTCAAAATTTTTTAAATTCTGAATCTCCTCCTCCTTCCCTCGAGGGTTATCTGTTACATTTATATTCAATAAAACAACCCAAAAAAATGGATTCAAGGATTTCCAAATCCGAAATCAATTGGAAACACTTTCGATTACTCCAAATAATGAAATAACTGAAAAAAAATTTTCTGCCGTACGAGTTATTCTTCGAGGTGGTCAAATTATAGTCTAGAGAATCTAAAAGATACGAAAACTGAAAATACGACAGGAAGCATTATAACCTCAAAATATTGTGAGAAGTGTAAACTATTATAATTTATAAAATTCAAAATACAATAAAAATTGATAAAAACTGGATGAAATCATGAAAACCTATGAAAAAGTCATCAAAATTATCACAAGTTTTAAAAAAACTCGCCAAAATTAACAAAAAGTATTAAAAATTTGTATAAAATGACTAAAATTGACAAAAAGTTGTTTAAATATTCCGAGAAGTCATCAAAAGATCATAAAATCAATTTTCAACGTGAAAATGTGAAGAAAATTGATGAAAAAAAGGATTACAGTCATTGAAACAACGTGAAATTTTGTTTAAAAATACCATAAAAATCGCTAAAAAAAATTCCATAACCACTTTTTTTTAAATTAAACATTGTAAAAATATAAGATAATTATAATGTATGTAAGTTCCCAATTTTTTCCAAGACTCTCGTTGAAAACATGTAATTTTTACACCGTTTCACCTTCTCCCCCTCTCCCTCACCGTTTTTTAAAACCTTACAAAAGTGAATTTTTTTCTATCGAATATTACTGAAGTAGACTGAATTTGAAGCACAGAAAAGTGTCAGTCATTCATCTCAGTTTATCACTATTTTTACCATTAGAGTACAAAGAAAAGAAACATTAAAATACGATCAACTGGTACTCAAAATAAGTGTTTTAAGATGAAAGTCAGTCAGACACCTCTATCACCAAAAAATGACAACACTGATAAAGTTGTGAAGAATACCTCCAATCTTATTGTGAATAACAAAGAGAATTTAAAAAAATCAAAACTAGAAAACTCGTCGCAAGTATTACAGGACCTTTTGGCTTTTATCTATCTTTTTTCTTCAAAACGACTGATATTAGACAACAAAAATTCCCACATAATTCGACAAAAACAATAGACATCCATTAATATTCGTCTCTTACCCTCTATTTACTGCTACACCTACATCAACGTTTAATTTCATTTCAAATTATTACACTTAAGTACACCCTCGATCTCGATGTGTGCAATTTCTCAGAATAAAATTCATTGTCAATAAAACTTCACGTGGCTACCGGTACTTCACTTCACCAATTGAAATTTTTTATCATGTTATTATTGGCATAGTTGTACAGTTTTTATTTTTATCAAGTTAGAACAACAGACAGGATTCAATTATAGATCATCGCTCATTTACCAACCATAAGTAAGTATACAATCATCCAAATCAACACTTGAAAAATAAGAAAATTCGCAGCGTTTGGAAGAGTTATTTATACACAAGCCAAAAACCGTGGGGAGGGGGGGGGGGGTATAAATTTTATTTTTCAACTCGAAAAAGTACGCGTGTGAGTTTAATGCATATTGTAACGAGAAGATGTAAGCCCTTGCATACAATATATTAGGTAGTGCTTTATGTATGCCAAAAAATCACGACAATTTGATAAGAAGTAAACGTGCGAGTTAAATATTCGATACGAGAAAGGAACTAATTTTGAGGTCAATTACGGTTACTTTAGTAGTACACTACACACACGAATACGTCGAGTATGATTAAAAGTGTAATTAAATTCTACGCAATTGAATCGTAATACGGTGTGTGGGTTCTTTGCACACATAATAGGTATAGAGAAACACACGAGAAATGTCAACGACGAGATTATTACTACCATGTGGAAAAAGATAACCTCAGTGGTGGTCTAAATCTACCACAAATTCTAATTTCTACCGAACTACCCTGAACGGAAGCAATTACACGAATGCAAATACGATAAGGTACAAACAAAGGTAACTTTGCAATTGACAGATTGAGTTTCGAGTTCAATTAGGACAATTCCAGAACCCGATGATGAAAATTTTACATTAAACCGACAAAATATTAATCATCGGCGACTATATTCCAGATTATGGTATCGCATTTTATGAATCATTGAGTTGAATAACACGACGATCTCGGGATGGAGGAATTTTAAACAATGTAACGATGTTTAAAATCATACTGGATTAAGTATAGTAACTGGCAATAATAAACAAAGCAGGATAATTCGATCCAATTATGCAAAAGTTTAGGATCTTCGATCGAGGAGCTAAATAACTGACAGATCTCGTATAATACTTACAAGTTATCGACGCATTCTGGTTGTTTATCTTCGCAGATACCCGTTCGTCTTCCATGGAAACACTAACGGAACACAACAGTTAAACTATCGCACGTTTTTAATTAAAAATTTACGAATAAAACAGTAGTAAAACCGCGAACCGAACCGCAATTTTAAACGATAAGTTACATACGGAATACAGTCGATATAACATTTAAAAAACTAGTATTCGGCCATCTTCTGGTAAAAGGCGACGGATTCTGAACGAGCGGATTGTATTGTATACATGTTACATGAGTACAATATACACCTTTCGTTGTACGTTATTATAACAACGCGGCAACAGGTATTTGAAATCGTCCCACCTGCATTCTCTTCTCTTCCCTCTGACGACTACTACTTTCACCGGAACGGAGGGACAATCGTGAACTGAAATGAACCGAAAAGAATGTCTGAGGCCGTGCCACCGCTGCGTTCGCATTAGTTACCATTATTTTTCCATTTCTGATGGCCCCGGAGAGTCGATGGTGGAAATTTGGAACTGTTTTGGAAGTTTGTAAAAGTTCGACGTACTTGGAAGCCATTGCAGCGTAGTCCGGATACGACGAATGCGATGGCATTTTGAGATTTCCACGATGAATAAAGTTGACATCGTTTGGAATAAGTAATAAGTTCAAAGAAACCAAATCGCGAAATCAATTAATGAATTATTAAATTAAATAAAATAATAAAACACGCATAATAAATCCGAAATGCACAAGTAAACGGCGTGGTCAAGAAAAAACTGCACGAGGCGTTAAACTGGTGTTATTTTTGCACTGTTGGTGGGGGTAGGAAGTTTTTTTTCCCAAAAAACTGCATTACGTGACGTCACGAAATGTGCAAATTTTGAAAAAGACAAAACGTTGAAAAGACAAACTTTTTAACGATAAAAAGTTTTTGTACAAATTTTTAATTAATTTTTTTTTAAAACGGAAAAATAATTTTTAGAAATAAAAATCCGAAAAGGATCATAAATTTGTACTTAATTTGAATAAAATAAAATTTAAAGTTCAAAACGAGAGTAATTTCAGAACAAAATTATTTAATCGTTTTGGGATTAAAAAATCTTTAAGAAATCCAGTCTAAAGGTGCGTTTATACTCACTGTATCCGGCCGTAATTTTTTCTGTAAAAAATAGAAAATCTGTAGAAAAAATGTTGGTGGTTTATACTGACCATAAGAATCCGTAACGACAAGGAATCTGATTGGTCGAAAAAAATCACGTGATGTGTTGATAATGATATACGAAATGATTTTTCACCTTTGTGTTGAAAAATTGGATTGAATTAATTAGAAATTTAGAATTTTGAATTAATAATCTCAAAATGCCGCTGAGTAGAGAGGAAAAAAGACAACTCAACAAAGTATTCAAAGTTGCAAGTTGATGATTTCATTTCAGAAAAATGAATACTTATCTAAGAATTTCGAAGCATATTGCTAAACCAGCGGTTCCCCTAATGCATACAGTATTCAATTATTATTCATTTCATATTCCAAAAAATAATTATAATACGCCAAATAAAGTTCAACTTGAAAAAACAATACACTTCGGATATAATTTCATCTCATCAACTGATAACAAACATCAACAGCACAGAAAAAAATATTTATCTTTTATAAATTACAGAAAAGTAAAAAATTTTTTACTTTTCCATAAGAATTCTGTATGAAACCGTAACGTTTTACAGTCAGTATAAACTAGCCCATAAAATCGTGTACTTTTTACTTTTTACAGATAAAGATTACGGACTGTTACGGCGAGTATAAACGCACCTTAAGAAATATGAAACGTGAGGTAAACAATTGTTGAATTATCAATAAAAAATATTAAGGGCCGTATTCATAGACAATACTTGACAATTACTTAGCCAAGTAACGGATTTTAGAGCTATTTTTCTAGGAATATTGGAGCCATGGATACAAATTTTTCATTTGAATCGAATAATTAGATCCTCAAGTATCGATTCATCATTGAAAAATCATAAAATTGTTATTCAATTACTCAAAAAATAGCTCTAAAATTCGTTACTTGGCTAAGTAATACTTGAGTATCGTCTATGAATACCGGCCTAATTATCATCATTCATCATCAGTTTATTTAGTTTTAATTAATTTAATTTCTTGCACTATTAATAAAATACTCGATATTCCATAATCTTAATCTATTTATCCATTATTTCAAAGTGATTTTTCAAATATTCAAATGAAAATATAACTCAAATTACAAATGAGTTGGATAGATGCTCTTAGTCCAGTGATTTTCAGCTTTCATTTGTTCGTTTCTGAAGCTTATTTTTCAGCATCCACCTTCTGAGTAATTTCTGGACCTATAAACAGACGATATTAATAATTGAAATACATAAATTATCACAACTGAAGGTCCTTCGTTGTCCAGATACCATATCTACCTTACACCTAATACATAAAACCAAATTACCGCTGACTAGACCATTGGAAGACGACCGAATGAACCGATCGCTGGAATAAAGAATAACAATCTTACGTTGATTATTCGAAAAGTTTTCGAATGAAAAAAAAATCACATAGGATCTCGTTGTCTTTAATTAAACTAAACACTAATTATAACTACGTGTCCAACAACTGCTTTTCTTGATAACTGGTCACTCAAATAATGAAAAAGTAAATGGTTTACGACAGAACGACACCAAAGTACGACAGCAACCTTGAAAACATTTTCAACTCTACATACTTTGTACGAGCATCAAGAGCAACCAGTGACTTGTAGGAAAATTTATCTAATTTTCCCGCAAAAGAAAGAAAAGGCTTTTTAAATGGTAACATATTGATTTTATTAGGTAGGTATAAAATTTTAGAACAGAAAAGAAAACGTTATCTAATAAATTATTAAAATAAACAATAATAGAGTAAGTACTTATACGAAACAAAATTCATTTCACCAGTATCGAACAAAACGCACGAATACCAACATTATAATAAGGCAATGTTACATTAAAATTCGTATTAAAACATAGGTAGGTACATCGTGTTTTACATTATTATACACTTTTAAAAAAGTAACCATCAGTCGGTTCATAATGAACAATACATTATAACTGATTATTTTACAGGTTAATCGTTCCAAGGAACCGGATTAAACTCAACCATGATCCGTAGCACTAGAAAAGGCCAACGAAATCGGAAGACGGGGCGAACTAAGCTCTTTGTAAAAGATACTTGAAATTGGCAATTTTGGGGAGAGGCTTGCCTTGTACGCTGATATCTTACAATATTTACAATTTGAAAACAAATTTACAATACTACACATCAAAAGTGCATCTCCAAGTGCACTATTCAGATCACCTTAATTATCATCGAAATAAATATTAAATAATCCTTTCTAGATTTGATATTGAAAACAGACTAACGAAAGCCACATTATACCGAATATGGCGAAATTATCAACTGAAATTAAATTTGAAGGTGAAAGGACTGCCGTGGAATTGGTGAAATTGTTGAAATGGATTGAATCCTTGAGGATGAGCACCGGATTCAGGATCGAGCGGATCTTCACCGTTGTCGAATTTTTGTCGGTTTTCTGCGAAAATAAAATACAATTAGAACGAACCGTTTACTCGAATACTAGGTACCATTATTTCAAAATAGTGCACCTGGATCAGTAAGGACTTCTTTGGCAGCCGCAATATCGATAAATTTCTTCTCCGCCATTTTCTTCTCATCGCTTTGGAAATTATCCGGATGCCATTTCTGCGCCACTTTTCTACAAATTCGACGAAGAATTAATCAAGCTGATTTATCGAAAACGAAAAAAAACAATCCAAAAATAGAAGCAGCTATGTACCTGTAAGCCTTGATAATTTCTTGTTTAGAAGCTGATCTTTTAACGTTTAATATATTTTTATAGTAATCTCTCTTCTCAGACATTTTTTGTAACTTCTGAGCTCGTTTTTGACCGTTAACAGCTCTCAGATACTCCCTATCGAGTTCTAGAGCTTTACTAAATTCGTGAACAGCTGCAAAACAAAAGACAAAATGTTGAAATTAAAATGTCGAATATATGTTTATGGCAAGATTGCGAACCACCTTCTTCGTACATTTCGGTGGCAATAAAGACCTCTGCTTTTTCGCAATGTACCTCGGGTGTTCTATGAATATCCAAGGCTTCTTGGCAATACTGTAAACTTAAGGCGAATTGTTCGTTGTGTAAATAACAGTGGCACAGTTTTAGGAAACATCTAGTTTTGAAATTTAGGTACCAGTACATCGAGATAATTCCGTGAAAAAAATTAAATAAAAATATAAGCATGTATTACAGGGTAGTTATAAATTCATATGAGCCAAGTAAACAGTAGTATTAATTAACCTCGGTGAAATGAAAGTAATAAAAATACAAAACATATCAAGAAAGAGAGAACAGCATTAATCTATAGCATAGACAACCATTATTATTTGACATGGCATAATATTCGTTGAGTCAAATCTTTAGTATTGTGTAAATACTCAATTTCAACAGTATTATTTCCCGGTTCGTTCACCAAGGTAATACCAATTAGGAAGTATCTTGAACTTTTACATGCTTCGTGATATTCCTTCGTGATAATTTGATCCAAAGCGTTCTCCGGGGCCTTCTTAGGAGTACAAACCTTCAATTCGAATAAAAAATCGGTTTTGGTTTCGGTTTTGGCAGATATCAACACATCAAACCGTTTTCGTTCCCTGGTGTCTTTCTCTTTTCCAACTTTCTTTTGAGAATTTACTTCAAAAATCTGACGTTTTTTAAAAACGATGTAAAATAAGAGATGTTCAAACCAGTACTCGTTGGTATGCTTCTCATTTTCACGAACTACATGATCTAGACATAAGCAAAGCTCATTCATTTTTTTTCGACATCAACATCAGACTGATTGAGAGCAACTAAACATTCTCCACATTGCTTCAATATTTCTTCATCATATCCGCATACTGTCACGTAGAAATTACGGATTATTTTAAACAGTGCGGAATACGCCTCTTCATTAGGTATTTTTATATTCACGTAATTTCCTACTTCGCTATCGATCGCCACATACCCTTGTTGTAAAAGAAAATTGAATAAAAAGTCGGTAGCTACAAAATTTTTTGTAGGATTTTTAGCGATTTCGTTGAATAAGGCTAGGTCTGACGGTTCAAAACCATGCGTATCTTTCAAGTACTCTATTTTAACGGTATTGCCTTGAAGGAGCGTATAAACCATCCGATTACTATCACATCTAATGGTTTCCGAGAGCCCCAAGACTAGGCCAGACCCTTCTCAACAAGGTTCAACTTTTCCGTAAGCAAGGAATTTTACGACGGACAACAAATTCAATACTGCAAATCTGGTACCATTTCTCATTTGATATTGATAACCATTATAAAAGTTGAATGCTTCTCTTTTCTTGTTCCTTTCTTCCAAGCCTTTACGATTCAGCAATTCATCGAACTCTGGACCCGTAAGTCCATAAAACGGAGCAAATTTGTCAGCTCTCAAGAATCTGAACTTTGCAAGATTGGTTAAAGTCGTAAGACCTTTAGAGGCGACAGAAGTTATACCAGTTAAAACTGCTTTTTCATAATCATCTTTGTTAACTTCCAATAAATTTCCGGTCATCGTCGAATAGAATGATATTATCTGATTTGAAACGGTTGCGTTGCAACGTAACAGTGCATCGTTGCACATCGCATCGAACTCATCAATGAGCAATATAGGTTTTTTTTATAATAATATTTCAGACACTTCGCCAAGAGCGTTAAACTTGTTGCGATCATATCTCGATCGGGTTCGCCAAATTCATCTGGTTTAAACCATCGATTTAGTTCCGAAATCTTTATGCCATTGAGACGATGCTCGATCGCCTTTATCTCAGGCGTGTTGAAAAAGTCGTATAGGTCAGCATGCTTAGCAAAAGTATTTATCATTATACGACGGCAACGGTTGACAGCATCCTCTTCAGAGTCTAAATCGCTTCCGCCATAAGAATAGTCGGCATAAATGACTGGATAGGATCCGAAATGCGACATAGCTTTCGCTTGTTTAGATATTTTACATCTCTTGAAGGCTTCTCTTCTTTCTTCTAAAGTAGACGCTTCCGAACTAAAGAAAGCTTGCAACATTCGTAAATTAGAAGTTTTGTTAAATCCTCTAGGCGCAATGATTAAAGTTTGCTGCGAACATCCATACAAAACGACCTGAATCAACAACGTTTTATCCACGTATGCTGGCGATGTGGAGAGTTCCACGAATTTATCTTCACCTAACAGAACCTGTAGAGAAGAGAAATAGAGCTAAAAATTGAGGCATTATGTGATGTAATGAAAATTAAAAATTGTAATCATACCTCGATTTTCTTGACTGTATTACGTTCATCATTTTCAGAAATTAAAGCAGCATCTATTTTTCTACCCATATCTACATCCATATTCATATTCTCTGATCCTGCCATCGTTAGCGAAAAGTTCTGCTGCAAAAGAAGAATGCAGATGGTAAATCGTGGGTTATTAAATTTAAAAAAAAAATCCAATCCATCAAAATTTTCGTAATCGTAATAATTACTAACTTAGGATTACAAAGAATTTCGCACGCACGCACGCTCACAACTATATCGCAGTAGATATTTAGTACTTACACTAACCTAATAATTTTGCAAATTCCTTCCGGTTATTCGAACGAAACTATGATGCGAAGAAACAGTCCGTTAGAAGGCTACGCATACGATAAGGATTGCTTCTTCTTTACATTTACAGTTCCAAAACAATGATTTCACACATTCGTGTTGGCGTAGAGGTATTTTAACGTTGGCGTATCGTCTATTTAACACGTTGAAATATTAAACATCGTCCAAAACGTCTTTTAAACATATATTTTTCTATAAAAACGTATAACTTTACATGACGAAAACGAGATACGCGGGATACGTAAAACAAAAGCGGTAAAAAGAACATGAATACAACTTTATTGGCTTTCGAACCTAAAACGCAAAGATCCGCGAGTAAATAAAAAAGACAGAACGTCGAACAGTCTAAACTACAACGTATAAAAAATAATGAATTACGCGTAAATTACGACTTTTTACCACCAACCCAATATCGACGGAAAGTCGGAAACCTGATTGATCCTCTCCGTCATTTATCCTCTTTTTAAAAAATATTTGGAATATCAAAATACATTCATCCTCTCCGTTATTGATCCGTTCGGTAGAAAAATAAGAAAAATAGTAAAATGCATTCATCCTCGTCATATTTTGAATTTTGAACTCATTTGAATATTTTTCTTCCCCCAAAAAAGCATACAATAATGAAAACTTTCGGTAGAAACTAGGATCGTAGACCAATCGAAAATAAAGTCAGATAAAAATCTTACCACATGATGGAGATCATCTTTGGATTTAAATATTTCACCTTGTTTCATTAACAACAACCCTCTCTGAAGTCTAGCCTATAAAATAAAAATTAATATTAATTCATTTCTCATCGGATTCGAAATCGGAGCTCGATTTCCTCGTGATTAATTTATCGAACAATTTTACTTGCGGAATGAAAATCTGGTTTCAATTCCAATACTTTGTCGAAATCTAGTAGGGCGAACTTCGCTTTGCCTTAAGCTAAATAGATCGTTCCTCGTTTGAAATAGGTCAAATAATTATAAGGATCGCCCTCTGTAATATCCAAGTAATAAAATTACGCAAGAAACCAGCAAATGGTTAATTTCAATTAGAGAGAAAAATATGGACGTTTTTTTTACCAACGGCGGCGTGATAGTGCGATAAGGCATCTTGCAATTGGCCTCTGGCCAGAAAATCTCTACCCATTTCCAAGTGACTCTCTACGTCGATTGGCGAATTTGAACTTTCTGAAACAGTTTCTGAAAAATAAACAGAAAAATTAAGCACGATCTGATAAAACAATCTCGATTAAATCACCTAAATTAAATATTTAAAAATAAATTCGAGTGTCGTTCCATTATTGATTTTAATTTCGAAATTCATTCAATAACACCTCTTAGGCTTCATATTATCCGTAAAACTATCTTTTCAGCAGCTTACCGAGTAAATTTAATTATTTGATTTATTACGAGTCATTTATTTATGTGAAAAAGGTACAGGAAACTTTATGAATAGACGAAGAACAATGAGCATTGTTGCCATTTTCATTTACTCATTACTTCGTATACTCGGATGCCAATATTGTTTTAAAATTATTTCAAAATTTCGCCATCTCATTCGGTATTTTTATAATTAAAACAATGAAATAGGTACTACGACGTTTTCAAGCCATCCATCGAGCTAATAAACGAAGCTGCGCCTGAACGTAAATCAATTTATCGAGATAGCTAAGTAATTTAAAAATTTCCCCAGTAAAAATGTAAAAAACCACATAAATTGCTAATTTTTTTTCTCATCAGTGCAATAAAAACTTACAACAACTTGTACGAAAATAAATCAACACTTCGAATAAAAAAATTTAATATCGGTACATAAATTTACAGTAAAAAATTGTTCCAAAAATTATAGTTGGCTGATTTTCAAAAATGCAAGTCATGTCATGTGACAGGTAAATCAGAGCTGTTGGACCGAAATGGTCCGAAACAAGAACCGCTAAAAACCGTAATGTTCCGGTCCGTTATTGTTTGGTCCGAAACGAAACATGAAAAGGTCAAAGGTCCGAAATTGGGCCGAAAGAAACGGACCATAATTTGAACCGAAATAAATAGGTAGCGGTCCAGTTTCGGACCAGTTTCCCCTTTTTTTCGATTTTGAAGTTTGAATATGACAGACACAGAATTTTTTAGATTCGTTTCTGTCAAACACCAATTATCTACTTGAAAACAAAATAAACTTTAAAGCTCAAAAGCTCAGCTGTCTATGTTACAGTGAGCTTTTAAAAAAATTCTTCAGAACTAAAATTATTGTGTTAAATTTTTGAAAAAATTTGTGTTAGAAGTTGGACCGAAACCTAAACTATCCACAACCTCAGCTCTGGACTAAAACTGGAACCGGAACAAAATGTTTCCATCCATTTCGGTCCATTTCTGAAAAGAAACTGGTCAGTTTTAGTTTTTTCTTGGAATATGGAAACATGAACCAGAACAAAATCATTCGGACCAACAGCTCTAAAGTAAAAAATAAAATTTCAAATAGATCTGATCTACATTTTACTGTACCTATGCTATTATTTCCATTCATTCACGAAATAAAAAATAATTAAAAAACTCATAAAAATAAAAAATTGCCCAATCACTAGCCTTCAAACTTTGAAGCTTAAACTCATTTTCTCATAAACGGCGAACTTTTGAGAATTTTTTTTTCAGAACCAAAGTTGTAGAGATGTAGAGCATGAAGTTTCTGAAAAAATCAATTTTGAACCGAAACCGAAACTGGTCCGAAACCTCAGCTGTGGACCGAAACAGGAACCGGAACGAAATATTTTAGTTAATTTTGGTCCAATTTTAGAACGAAACAGGTCCGTTTTTTTTTTGGAACATTGGAACATGGTCCGGAACGAAATCATTTCGGTCCAACAGCTCTGTAAAAAATTGCTTGAAAGCAATACTGAGAAAAAAATTCGTTGTGAAAAAATAGGTACTACGAGTGAATACAAACATAAACGTACAAAAATGTTCCAAAGAAATAACTCATAAACAAAAAAACACGCTGTAACCAAGCAGAACACATTTAAAAATCAGAAAAATACTAAACTTACAGCAAAAATAAATTTTGCAGTCTTAAAATCAAAAATTGCTTAAACTTGGGGTAATTTACGCCCTTTGTGACGAAACGAGATTCCATATAATACTGTTACAGAATATGGCATTCAGAAAAGTCTTAAAAATAATGTCTTTCGTGAAAGTGACAATATTGGAAGACAACTCATTCCTCTGGGGATTTAAAACACATCTTAAAATCGTAAGAGTAAAAAAAAATCGGTGGCATAAGTAATATACACTTGAATTATAACTGTGATACAAAATCATAAAAAGTAAAAAAAAAGTCGAACGAATTACGTTGAAAATATACACAACCAATTGGACGGAAAAATTGTCATATAATACATACAAAAGTGCATTTATGTACTTTACGCTTTCGTTTCTTGATCCATTTCAAATCGACTCTGAGATTCTTTGAAATATTTTTCTTTTTTTTCTTGTATGCGAGTTTCAGTCAAGAATAAAAGACCCGAAGCCAACAAAGCGAATACACTGGCAATGGCCACGCCGAAAGACCATCCGAAAAAGTTATTGTCATGTCCGGGCATCCAATTATCTCGATTACCATATAGACCGAAAATTAGAACGCCTATGGCTGCGCTAATGCCTGTTAACAGTTTAAAAAGTAGATTGTAAGGATTCTATTTCAATATGAAAGTAATCTTATTCAAAATCGTCACACATACCAGCTGCAAGTAGAGTAAAACCGAGAGCTTTGGTCAATAATGTAAATCTTTCTTCGTCTGGAGTACAACATAAGAAGAAGATCAATACACCGACTGAAGATGCTAACACACAGATGAATGCGATCGTATAGAAAAATTGCGTCAATATCATAAAAGCTGGAGTGGAAAAAAGGATTAAAATAATTTTTATAATGGAATAAACATGTGAAATATTAACCAAGATTAATAAAATGTTAGATGTAAGGTCGTATGTACTTCCCAGTTCCCCTTCGAGGTTAAAAGAAGAAATTAATGGTAGTGACCGATTTAACAGATTGACTCTATAACATGTATGTTGACCACAAGCTTTTCACGCTTCAGTGAATAAAATTACAGATAAAAGTAAAGAGTTTGAAAATTCACGAGAAATAATTTACTTATACGAAGGTGTGAGGGACAACAGCCCAGCGTGATAACTTATCAGCGTTTTAAATTCTCAAAAGTACAAATTGTACGAAATTATCCCCTTATGGATTTGCATAATGCGAAAATGTTTTTAAAAATAATTTCTAAAAGATATTTCCAGCAGCATGATCATTCGAACCGTGACGAAGAATACTGCACCATACCTAAACCATTTTCAATTTAGTGATAATAAGCAAAAAGATAAAAAAAGGAAAGTTTTTATGTTTTTTTTGCACCTGCGACTACTAATTACGTACAACGATGAAAATTACGAATCGTGACTCGAACAAATGGTTTTTCAAAATAAACATCCAACTTCATATTTCTATCGATGAAATTTACATATGCAATTAACTCTTACTAGGTACTAAGTATCCACGAATTTGATCATATCCGGTGGTAAAAGGATCGAAAATCCATCTACATCCAGCGAAAAATCGACGTCCATATTCGTCGTTAGGATCAGCTAAGGATCTGAAGCAATGATGCCATAATCCAAGACGATTGAAAGCAGCACCTTTCATAAAATTAAAACGAAAATTAGAATATTTTTAGTTCAATTTTATATTTACTAACATGAAAGTTATTTTACCTGTAATACGATAATCACTGACCAACCAGCTTCTCGAGAAAAATGCTAAGATTGTTAGCAAGGCACCGAAGACGAAAACACCGATTGCTATATTTCCAGTTGATGTTCTTTTCCTCATACTGAAAAAATAAATAAATATGTAATGTAGATTGTGAAATAACTTCAAACATTCAGTTTTAATCGAGAGTAATTAATTTCTTTTCAAAATGACTACTGCTTAGTCAAATAACGCACGCCATTATCACCATCTACGTAACGTATCATTTGCTCTAAACATTTTTCAGATCCGAACACAATTAACTGAATTATTATAAAGAATCATTCTTAAACCGTATGTTTTGCTCCGCGATTATGTAAAAAAGTGAAATAATTCCTCACAATGAGCATTCCAGGGCGTTACCTGATAATTGGATAAGAAAACGTAAAGATTTGAATAATATCAGATGTGAATGATTTTACCTGAATGTTGATGATTAACAGTATTAGATTAACAAAAAAGGCTAGCGAATAGCATTTAAATTTAAATTAAAGGACGGAAAGAATTTAAAATTTAATCACTGTGCCGAAAAATCACATAACTGATAACGTTCTGCCAGCGTTCTGCATTCAATGATTCAACTCGAATGTAAACACCTCACTTAGGGTCCCCCTCTTTAGTACCTGGCCACCATTAAATAATTAATTGTAATAAATAAGTTATAGGGCTGTTGAAACTGACGTCACAATTGAACTGGTGGGAAAATTTTGAATTTTCAAAGTATTTTTTTTCTTAGCTACGAATTTTATTATTTTCACAATTGTCACAAAACTTCATTTTTTTTACAATAATTGATAAATTTATGAAAATTCCGTTATATACGTACGAAATGAATGATTTTTTCTTTTTCCCACCAGCTCCTTATCACACTTTTTGATAAGGATGACGTAGTTTCAACAGCCCTATTGCTTTTCGATTATTAGCGTTCTTGTTTTTTATTATGTGAACTTTGCGTTTTTGTTTGAATTTTTTACATTCCGTCATTCCGATCATCCGATGTACATTTAGCGTGGTGTTTTTTTTTTAATCATGGAGAAACTGCCCAAAAAAGGTGAATATTTGTTGAGTTTCATGCGGTTTCATGGTTATTTCAACTTTGTACCTAGTCAAAGAAAATTGTATTTTATTTTTTTATTTCAGAATATTGGGATGAATTTCTGCGTCGGGCGGATATCCCCGAAGAATTTGTCGATGTGTACGCTCGATCATTTGTCGAACATCGTATATCAGAAAAGATCCTTCCAAAATTGAATCGAAAGTATTTAAAAGACATGGGCATAACCGTTGTGGGGGATATAAAATCAATACTAGAATATATTAATCATGTAAGTAAATCATTTATACAGCAAATTGGTTAATTATTTTAAAGGAGTCAAGCCTCATACATTATTTTACTTGCAGGTAACGGAAGACCAGAGTCCACAAGCAGCTTCGGTTGATTTTTCTAAAAAAGTGAGTAATATTTTGATTATTTAATCGTTGAATTTCCTCTCCTCAATATGTTCGTAACATTTATCAAATTTCTGATGTTACAGGAGATTGAAGAATTAATTACGGCATTCAAAGACTCCGACTTCAAGAATGCTGTGAAGATGATGAACTCAGCAGATTTCACAAATACGTTAATGCAGTGGAACGAGTTTAAAAATTATCAAGTAAGATTTTACTTGACACTGTTTGATATTTGAATAGAATTTTAAATCACATTATGATTATTGATTAGGAAGAATTAATTACGGCGTTGAACGACTCCGACTTCAAGAAAGCTATGAAGACAATGAACTCCGTAGATTTCAAAAATACGTTAAAGCAGTTGAACGAGTTATTGGAAGATTAAGTAAGATTTTACTTGCCATTGAGTTTGAAATTATCTATACTCTGTACCTAAAGACCTAAGACCTAATAAAGAGTTTGCCAAAATGGCTGTTTTATAATAGGCGGTGCGGGGTAGTGGAGAGGTAGCTATTCACACTGTTCAGTAAATCAAAGCATTGGTGTTTTCGAAGAAAAAAATGGAAAAAAATTATCCGTGATTTGTTGCATCGGCGCGCGCATTCTCCAGTAGTTCTTTCAAAACTTTTTCGACGACTTCATAGGTTACCTATTAACTCGAAGTCAATATTTTTAAAATTATTTCAACTAAATTACAAATTGAAATGAAAATTATATATGTAATGAAGAGCAGGGATGGAAAACCTTTATAAAAAAATAAAGGTTTTCGGTTTGGGTAAAGGTTTTCGTGAAAAAATGAAGGTTAAGGTTTATAAGGTTTTTCAATTTTTAGAATAAAGGTTAGGGGTTCTTGGTTACTGGTTGCCCGGAAGGTAAGGGTTCCGGGTTAAGGTTCCGGTTAGGGTTTTAGGGTTTTTTTTAAAAAAATTTCTCATTTGATTAGGGTCATTCGGGCAAAAAATTTTATTATTGTGATGTAAAAAAGTCAGAAAATCCAATAAAATTGATCTCAGGTCTTGAAAATCATTTCTTAGGAAGATATGGACGTTTGAAGTTGAATGATCAATATTCAATTGCTCACTGTTCATTATATATTCCTACCTATGTCATAAAACTTACAAAATATTCCTAAAAATCAATTTTTAAAAAAAAGTTAGTTTCAGTATCACAAAAATCTGAACTGCTTGCAGAAAAAACCCTAAAAAAACTAAAAAATTGAAACCTCAAAACCCGAAACCCTTAACCCAAAACCCAAACAAATTTTTAGGGTTAAGGGTTTTAGGTTATTCATTTCCAAATTCATTTAGGTTATGGGTTAGGGTTTTTTTCGCTAGTTTTTATAAGGGTTAAGGGTTCTAGTTATTTTTCAAAGCAAAAATAAAGGTTTTTTAGGGGTTAAGGTTCCAGAACCGGTTCCGGTTCCGGTTCCGGTTTCCATCCCTGATGAAGAGTGTAAGTTTCCTGTCATTATAATTCTTTTTTTTTATTCTTGAAAATCGATAAAATTTTGAACGATGTTTTTTTTAATACACAATTACACAAACAAAAGTAATAAAATTTGGCATTTTTTAAAATTTTACTCCAAATTAACGAAACAACATAACGAAATAAATAAAATTTGGTAGTTTTTTAAATTGAACTCCAAATTAACGAAACAACATAACGAAATAATTAAATTTGGTAGTTTTTTAAATTTAACTCGAAAGTAAGCGAACATAGGTAAAGTAATTACAAAAAAGTAAATTAAATTATAATCCTTCTTTGTCGATTTCGTCTGAATCTGAACAGTTTTCGCCGAACTGGATTATCATTGGCTCTACGTCTCCAAAAATGTTTTCCTACTTAAATATTAAAAATTGAAAAAATCACAAGGGTGGTGGAGGACAATCTAGAAACTATCACCAGTCAAGTTTGAAACCATAGATGATCGTCATAACTTTTTTTTAAAAGACGTATTTTTGAAATAGATAACTACCTACTTCCAATTATGAAAAATCATCGAAAAATTAGAAAATTCTCCAATTTTTAGAACATCCCATTTAGAAAAAAATCATCCAATTTTTGAGAAACATCGTCCATGTTTTTAAAATTTGTTCAATTTTTGAAAAATCGTCAGGGTTTTGAAAGAATAATATAATTCAATTTGAGAAAATAATAAGTATAACAGTTTTGAAAAAAAATTTCAAGCTTTTCATGCCTCGGGCCCCAGAACTAGCGAGATATTAAGTACATATATGCCCCAGCCCAGTGCAACAAAATTGAAATTAGCCCCCCTTCCAAAAAAATCGTGTTTATGCCCATTAAACATTGTTTTCATTAGTATTGATAATAATTTCATTTCACTGAGCAACTTTTTTCTAAAAAAGTGAATGAAAAATGCAAATATTTTTTGTTGGTTTTCAGGTAAGTACTTAAAAAGCTTGGACCACAATTAATTTTTTCACAAGCATAATAAAAATTTCGTAGGTGTGTTTGGGCTCAGTTGTTCTATTCTGTTTGTGCTTTTGTTTTGCTGTTTCGTTCTTAATAAAAACTGTTTTCTTCTTTTTTTTGTTGATTTTTAACATTTGAAGTGACCTGTGGCTTAGCCCCCCCCCCCTCCAGATCCATTCCCCAAAATCCGCCTGTGCTTTTTTCCTTGAAAAATTCAATAAAAATGTTCTTCTTTTCTCCTTCCCCACAGTATAAAAACATCAAAATATCAAAAATCAAACTACATTTTCAATTCAAAAAATTCAAAATTTCTCAAGTCATGTCATGCATCACAAACTCTAAAATATCAAAATTTTCGCAAGAATTAAATTTTTAATGTAAATTTTTCAAAAAAAATAATTTTCAAGTCATATTTTTCGTAAAATTTATTAAATAATTCAATTTACTTAGGTACTAATTTTTTGGAAAATTTGCCAATTTGTTTGTAAATTTATTGTTTTTTTTTAATTTTTTGTTCAACTGACTAAGTTTTTCAGAGATCCTAATACCTATGTTATGGTTCTCCTATGTTCATCTCTACCTATCTCATTCATATTAGATTATGGGTTTAGGTAGGTATACGTATAAGTACTTAATATTATATAGTTGAATACTCTTAATGATATCCAATTACGTGAATAACTCGATTTATGGTTATACTATACATACAAGCAAAAAAAGTTACGTTCAAAATTAACAAAAATTCTCGAACTTCTCACTTTTAGAATTTTAAATCATTCAACCGGTAATTGACTCATTCCAAAAACCTTCACGCTGCGTATTAAATGTTCAAAAATCGGGGTTAATTAAAAATTATGTACGCAAATGGATGAGTCAGCAACGAGTAAACAAGTAGAAGTACCAACGTGTATGTCAATCCTACCTATAATTTTCAATAATAACGACAACAGACTCAATTAAAGTAAAAGTACTTCTTTTATGATCTTAAATAGGTACTATGACAGAAAATTCTACAAAGCTTCGTGATGATTAGATATGTTCAAAGTTTAAAATTGATCTTTGAATACATGTAATGATGTAACCATAAACCAGCGAAAAATTGAATTCAATTTTATACTAGGTTAAGTCAGTGGATGGATACACGAATCGATGCTTTTTCTGTCGAAATTATAATACAAGTGCGATTTTATTAATGTATCTAGCTACCTCTTTCAAGATAACAAGTTTATCCTTCACCTTCAATTTAATTATTTTATGCGTACGAATAAGTACCTATTTATTATTGGAATTGAAACGATAAAAATTACACATCATGCTGTTTTAGATCTAATCTAATTATAACTTATCTAAAAGTAAAGTGCGTTTTATATGCAAAATACAAAAGAGTTTATTTGAGTTTGAAATATTCACTTGAAAGAAACTTGTACGAATGAATACCTACCCTACCTAATTCCAACATAGCAAAAAAATACTATATTTATTTTATATTGCATCATACCAAGTAATTACATAAAGAAACGTACCTTCGATTTGGTAATTTAACTGAAAATTTTTCATGAATCGATTGATGTACCTAAAAACGATTATTCAGCACCAATCACATTAATTTCTTTACAAAGCCTATGAACGTCTAGTTTATACTTTTCACTAAGCACAAAAAATTACAGATCAATAAACTTTTCCAAGCGAAAAACTTGTTTGGAAGATGTTCAACTTTGGCGAATAACACTTACATAGTACCTACACAAAGGTACTCCTAATTTGCTTTACGTTAAATAACGCATTCGTTAATTCTGTGTATGAAATCGTAAGAAGGACACCCATGGGAATTGTCTCGTCAGTAACAATAAAATACTTAGTCACAAGTTACATATGGTTTATTCTTCTCCGAATGCAAATGTATTATGTCAAGGTTTTCGCGCATTTCATTTTTTTATGCCTTGTCAAACTAGTTTTTTTTCATGTATAAAAAAAATAAGGAAGATAGATGTGGATCATTTATACTTTTCAAATCATGTGTATTGAGTAGGTATAAACTTACACCAGTGGCATAACGATGTGATTCTCATACAGATGATATTTGCAAGGAATTAGGCACAATTCAGTAGCTGAGACGTGAATATTTTCATGTTATGATTCGTACGTGCTCTTACGAGTTCAATCACAAATGAGGTTGAAATTTTAGTTACAAAATAGAAATAAGTTTGGATGGAAAATCAGTAGTTTGACTGTTCTTTGGCTCATATTTGTGATACCATGGTAAGATATTGATAAACAATTTTTTACTCGTGGTTTCTGCTCCACATTTAGGAGATGAATTTTTCAATTATTAATTTAGTAGATAAACACATCCATAATAAATGCAAATAAAATACTTTGATGAAATTTTTCTCAATATTACAATGACAATAAAAATCAAATAATACAATATTATAAAAATATATTTTATTCATATAAAATCCTATAAAAAAAATCGATCAAAAAATAAATATTAATTTCTAAAATTTCCAGAATTGCGAACACAATAAAAAATATTTTAAATCGTCTAAAATAAAATACCTACTTGATTTCATTCTGGTGAAACGAAAAATTCAAACATTCGAGATATGTATACTAGAGGAGATCGTTTTGCACTCATTTTCAAAAGCTGAAGAGAGAAGTAGGTAGAAAGTTGTGACTACAGCCCATTTTTTAGGAGTGCATGAAAATTTTCATTTTTTTCATGTTTTTTTAATACTTGATAACGAAAATTTATTATTTTTCTGAAACGACGGAAGTATGAATATTTTAACCCATAAAACAATCGACGATGATTTTTCAGCATCACCTCCTCCCCTCCCCTGTATTTTTTTGAAATAGTATATTATGCAACAAGGGAGATAAAGTGATTTTTGACGAATTTTGAGGTTTATTGCCCGAGCGAAGCGAGGGAAATAATTCAAAATCGTCGAAAATCATTTATCTCCCGAGTTGCATACGATATTTTTTGTTATAGAGGGAGAAAAAAGCGAGTTTAAGCACTCGAGCGATTCGCGAGAGGGAGAAAAAGTGGACTTTTTCTCCCTCTATAACGAAAATGAACATTGCATCTTTAAGTGAATAACATAATATGATTTCTAACATTTCAGGAAAATTTTTTTCAAATTAAAAATTGAGAAAATGAAAAAATGATATTTCTCAAGGGCTCCTGAAAAATATGATACAGATGAAAAGCGGGTGCCAATTGTATTTTTGGATAAATACATAAAATTCAATGTTTTTTTCAATTTTTCAAATGTTTTGAACACGATCAGATTTTAAGGTCTGGCGAGAAGGGGTGAATGTTGAGTAGGAAACAACTTTCCAGCAACTTCCCTCCGAAACTTTCGAAAAAAAATCGAAAACGATCACCCATAAGCCTTAATGTATACTCTCTTATTTACATAAAAATCGTTTATACATTGAAAAAACTCATAAAAAAGAGAATTGAAAAGAGAATGAAAAAGACAACACGTACCAGGGTTCTGAAGAAACTTAAAAATAGTCGTACAAAATACTGATTACGATCAGTGGACGCCTGGACGGATACGGCAAAGTAAAAATACTTTAGTCTTTTTAAAAAATTACAATAATACTGGGTGGGTGTTCAAAAGAATTGAAAACCAGTTCACAAAGATCATAAAAAAATCAAAAAGGCACACGTATCAGGGATTTGAAGAAACTTGAAAATAGTCGCACAAATGGACTGATCACGATCACTGGACGGATACGATAAAGTAAAAATACTTTAGTCTTTTTAAAAAATTAATAAAATACTGAGTGGGTGCTTTAAAAAAATTGAAAATCAGTTCATAATTGATCACAAAACCCAATACGTTATATATTGGTATGTCCACCATACGGTGTTCGTTCTTTCATATCATAATCCGGCCCTTGGCGAAATCTTTCGTGCTTAATGGCATATTTACGAGACTCAACCATGAATGAAATACCAGCTATGTAAGAAGCAACGGTTCCAATTACTGCAAGCCAGTAAGAGTATCCCATATTGTTATGCTCCCAGTTCGGCATCCAATATCGAGCATCTCCATAGGCACCAAATATGATGACAGCTATTGATCCTGAAAGAGCTGTAAAAAAGTTTACATGAGAATCTGAACATTATAGAGATATGAAAACCGTTCTGTAAGGTTACCTGCGGCAAACATCGAACCGCCCAAGATTGCTAAAAGGCAAACAAAATTTTCTGCATCTCTGCTAGTACATAGATATACTAGAGTTAGAAACCCAGCGATTAACATAAAGATGAAAGTTATGGAGAAGAAAAATTCTACAGCGATGAAGTATCCTATAAAAAACATCATAATGATAAAGAAATGCATATTGTATTACAAACGTGTGTGTTTAGGTTTCGATAGCATACCAGGAAATAGAAATTCATGAATAATGTAGTACTCTTCTTCGTAAACCCACCAACATCCTGAGAAATGAGTATCATACCAATGTCTCTGATCTTCGAAGTCTTTGAAACACACGATCCATAATCCTGCACAAACACTCAAATTATAACATCAAAATACGTTTCATAAAGTAATAATCAGTGCGTTTACTTACCGATACTTTCGAATTTCGGTTTCTCTAGTTCGCCATCGGTTACAAGCCATGAAGAAGTGAAAAAAGCTATCAAAATGAAAAGGAATGCGACAGAAGCGAAACCGAGAGCTGTTAATCCAAGACGTGATTTAGCCATCACAAATTACTGAGTATCACGAGTTTGAGTTTGTATAAATTTGAAGTTTTTTGTAATCATTTCACAAATTAGAGCGATTTATTAGAATAATTTTAACAGATAAACGTCGCGATATCTCATATTTTGAAAAACATAACGAATAAACGCCCTACCGAAGATGACTCACAGCCAATTTTCAAACAGCACGCTTTACGTTTAAGAAGATGATTGAATACCTCTACAGCAACTGTGTTCAATGAATAATTAAACCGGAATAATTACTAATTAATAATTACTTTTAATAGAAATTTTCATTAAAAACACAACATAAATATTTTCAATTCAACGTACGAACAGTAGGGTGTGACTAAAATTTTTATCACCGGAAAATGGAAATCGTGAGGTGGTAACTGAACTGATGAAGTAAAAATTAGTCAATTTTCCATTTTTCTTTCGATTGCTGGGAAATGAATATATCGAATTCATGTTTGACATCAATAATTTTCTAAAGATTTGAATTAAAAAGTCATTAATAGAAAAGAATCAATAATTAATTTATTATTACGATTTACGATGATGACATATTCTTTACACCACAAAAAAAGATTAGTAAAATGTGCAAAATAAGATTTTCAAATATAAACAAAAATTTTTTCAGCAGTGCTGCCATCTTCAGTGCAAAATATTTTTTCAAAAAAAATTAGTGATAAGCTTTTTTATTTTTAAATAATTTTATGAAAAATAATAATATAATTATTTTATAAGATTAAGAAGAACATCAAAATTATTATGTGAAAGCTTATGAAAATCGAAATCGACATCTACAAAAAACTGAAGTTCTTGTTTCCTTAGGAGTTATTAAATTCGGAACATCGTCGATCATTTTTCATTGATTGCAATTATCCATAAACGAAGTAAGTACTTGAAAAATAATGATATTTGTACAGTATATAGCTTAGTAAATTCACGTTGTATTTGAAACATGTTTCAATTGCTCTAGTGACTAGTACTTATTTACGGAGTGACGTCGGTTACAGATTCGTGCGTTCGGTCTCATCGGTCAATAATAGAAATCGGCAGTTCGGCACTGTTCAGTATTGTGAGTTGATCGGTTCAATACGCATCGTACCTACTACCTCAAAATTTCACGAGCTATTTTTAGAAGTAATCTTTCTTCTTGGTGATTTCAAATATCAAGCTTACGGGATAAATTTATATAAATCGGTGTTTAATAAGAGGTATCTGAAATCCTGCTGCCATGGCCTGTCCGAAATTTAAACCAGTGAAATTCGTAATTTTCGATATGGATGGTTTACTTCTCAGTAAGAATGACTTCTTTTACACTAAATTTTATTAATGAATTTTCTAACCTGAATTTGCCATTTACAGATACGGAAAAGATATACTTCGATACTTTTAGAAAAGTTTTAGCCAGATATGGTAAAACGTATACCGAAGAGATGAGAGTAAAAGTAATGGGCACAGTTCCTCGAGATACGTATTCTATATTCATTCGAGAGTACGGTTTATCAGTCGAGCTTGATGATTTCTACGAAGAAATGACTTCCGAGCTTTTAAAAGTAATGGATAAAGCCGAACTTATGCCAGGTACGATGGTAATATTGGTTTGAAATCTTATCTATGAAGTACCTGGTATTAACGAATCTTTCGTTTTAGGCGCAGAAAGATTACTCAATCATTTGAAGAGTCATAATGTTCCAATCGCTGTGGGTACAAGTAGCAGTCAAGAAGCTTTCGATGTGAAAACTAAAAACCACGAAGCATTTTTCAAATTATTCCATCACATTGTAGTTGGAAGTTCGGACCCAGAAGTGAAAAATGGAAAGCCGGCTCCGGATGTATTTTTAGTATGCGCTTCTAGATTTCCAGAAAAACCTTCTCCATCTGAAGTAATTATGGTTTTCCCTGATTTTGTAATTCATGGTAAACTTTGACAGTAATAATTTCTCTTCCTATGTACTTTCAGTGTTTGGTTTTTGAAGACGCCCCAAATGGAGTTCAAGCTGGTGTTTCGGCCGGAATGCAAGTTGTCATGGTACCTGATCCTATTGTTCCAGAAGAAAAGCGTAAATTAGCGACTAAAGTTATTGATTCTTTGCTTGACTTCAAACCAGAGGAATTTGGTTTGCCAAAATTTAGTTAAATAGATTAATGATATCCTATAGCACGTGAACTGCGCATTTACAACTCCAAAATTCTTATTTTATTTATTGTAATTAAGGATTCTGATACCAGTTTTGTAAATTCAGTTTAAGTGCCTCGATTTTACGAAAGTTAAGTATGTTACTACTCATTTCATTTTACATATGTTAATCAGTCAAGTATTTATTCCAGTATTTTGAACATTTAATGTTCCATGTTTAGTTTGTTCATTAATGAAAACTAAGGTATTGTTTTTTTTCAAGTTCTAGTCTATTACTCTAATCTAGTCGTTGCGGATAACGAACGCTAACTAATTATGAATAAGAAATGATTGTCAATTCGTTTCGCTGTATTAATAATTTGTTGGACTTGAAATATTTCATGCTAAAAATAAAATAAGACGAACATTATTGAGGTGCTTCTAATTTAATTAAAGTACAGCATTGTTGATGATTCTACGAGTATTATTGCAGAATGAATTATTATTATTAATGAATTTCGAACCAACTGAATTTAATTAGTTATTATCTTACTTCATCTTCTAGGTTTCAAAATTCGAATTTCGATTTGAAAATTAAAAAATTTGATTTTTTTTAAATTTTGAAAACGAAGTTCAGTGTTGCCAAAAAAAGTAGCTCCGACATTTTTGATTCGATGAACAAATATGAACACAAAAAACATCAATTCGAATAAAATGAAACGATTGTAGTCTTTTAAGCAAAAAAATTAAAAGTATTACTAATTTCGTAATTTCTAATGAAAAAATTAGACATTCTTAACAAAAATTTCATTTCAACCAAGAATTACATTTTTTTCGTATTGTAAATGGTTACATTGAAAAAAAAATAAAAATAAAAATTGATAAAACAAACTTTATTGATAACACAATTTGGGATGAATATTCTGAAAGAAAGCCGGTTCTGGAAAAATTTCTGCTAATTTTTTACGGGGAATTAAAATATCTGATGTTAATTTATGGACGATTTCCTCTCTAATCATTCCACCCAGCGTAATCTTCGCGCAGGAAAATATTCTGCTTTCACAAGTAGTGTCATTAAGTTTATCTCGACCATCTCTTAAATGGTATGTCGACGAATTCAAATTATACGTAATAAATTTCTAAAATGACATTCGATGTGAACCATCATCGATTTGTTGATACGCAACACATTAACCATGATTTTCAATTTGTACTCGTACATAATTTCCCATTGCAAGTAAGTTAGATATTACTACTTGGTGAATCGTGATGTACATTAAAGTGAAAGTATTTTTTTTTCAGTTGATTGTCCACGGATTGAATAATTGAAATTTTGAAGAATGACTTACGAACCTGTGAAATATGTCATCTTCGATATGGATGGTCTTCTTCTTAGTAAGTTATCTAAGAAAAAACAACCCTCAATTTCGACGCTACTAATGTGAATATTCTTCTACAGACAGTGAACACATTTTTCGTGACGTTTTCCGGAAAATTCTAACAAGATATGGGAAATCATACGATCCTGAAATTACTCTAAAGGCTTTGGGCACGGTTCCTCAAGATTCATATTCGACTTTCATCAAAGAATACGATTTACCTACTACCCTGAGCCAGTTCTATGAAGAAATTAGGACAGAATTATTGCCAGCTCTACAATTCGTAGAATTACTTCCAGGTGAAAGATCGGATGCTTTTTCTTTCGATCTTATTGGTACCTATTATTACCAAAGTTAATTTTAATTTTCTTATTGTAGGCGTTGAAAGACTTGTAAATCATTTAAAAAATTACAATATCCCTATCGCAATCGCCACAAGCAGTGGTAAGGATACGTATGAAGAGAAGATTAAAAGACACGCTTCTTTTTTCGATAAATTTCATCACATTGTGATTGGAAGTATCGATCCTGAAGTAAAAAAAGGCAAACCAGCTCCTGATATTTTCTTAGTCTGTGCTTCAAGATTTCCCGGCAATCCTTCTCCTCGTGAAGTGAGAAAATTTTCATTCAACGCCATTATTTATTTAGAGATGTATCTAAAATGAATTTGTATTGAATTGTTTCATATTAGTGCTTAGTATTCGAAGACGCCCCAAATGGAGTCGAAGCAGCGATTTCCGCTGGTATGCAAGTCGTCATGGTACCAGACTCGTTGGTACCCGTTGAAAAACGAAAGTTGGCTACCAAAGTTTTAAATTCCTTATTGGAATTCAAACCTGAAGAATTCGGGTTACCCAAATTTGATTAAATTTTCATTGTATTGAAACATGTGGGTTCCAGTTTGTTTACTTTGTAAATAATCACGTGTACTTTCAACTATACCAGACTTATATTGCATTAAATATAAAATACATACTCGAATACATTTTTATTTCCTACCTCTACAATGCTGTTGCGATCATTAAAATAACGCTGAACTGCGTGAATTTACATTTTCTCCCTTCCAATTGCGTTATCAGTCTCGCACTTATCAGTACCAACGTAAGTAAACGATATTCAAACATTGAAAAAATGTTCTCTATAGTTCTCTGGTAGTTCTATGCCTTTGATTTGAGTAATTTAAAATTTTCATAATGGAAAATCGCGTATTAATTTCAGCTCTCGTACAATGTGCGAATTTCGCCGCTATAAAACATCAACAACAACGACGAAATGATGCTGAACAGACGCCTTATATAAATCATCCCATAGGTAATGAATAATATCTCGTTAAAATTCTATTCGTGATCTCCAATTCTTTACCATTTCAGGAGTAGCATATATTCTAACGAACGAAGGAAACATCACCGATTTAAACGTCATATTAGCAGCATTATTACACGATACCGTAGAAGATACCGATACCAGTTTTGAAGAAATTCGGCAAGTTTTCGGAGATGATGTTATGAAGATAGTAGCCGAAGTAACCGATGATAAGTCATTACCTAAACAAAGGCGAAAAGAATTACAGGTGAGCTTTCAAATATCAAGTAAATTGGTAATCTTTCATTTTCAATTAACGAATATGAAATATTGCTTTAGATTGAACACGCTCCAAATTGTAGTTACGAAGCAAAATTGGTTAAATTGGCAGATAAATTGTATAATTTGAGAGATCTGGACAGACAAACACCCATCGGATGGAGTGAAACAAGAGTACAAGAGTATTTTAATTGGGCTAAGCTAGTAATTAATGGATTGCAAGGAACGAATTCGACGATCGAAAATGAATTACAGAAGTTATTCGTCAAACACGGAGTTGTCTAGCTGTCGAGGCAATTTCGCACTTTTTAAATTAAGTACTTTGGTACTGATTTTCCCTACGAGTGAGCTGTGATTTTTTACTGTAAAGATTTTAAGAATTTGAACCGGCTTCATTATAAAAACAGCGTAATTTATTGATTTTCTGTAAAGGTAACGTCCAAATATTCTAAACTTCGGTACTCGTAAACGTATATGTACTTACATTCTCTAAAAGCCATCGTAGAATAAAATGTACGTGAAATCATACTTTAATTTGTTGTAGCTGGGAACGTGTGAGGTATAGTATTTTTGCTCTCTTTATCACTTTCACTTTTCAACGTTCTAGAATCCCTTTCAGAGCATCATGTTCAATGATGAAGATTCACTTTCATTCTTGAAGGTACGTGCATTTCAAATAAAAGCTGATCGAAAGAAATCAGCTTAGGTAAGCATTTTTGGGTATTGACTTTTGAGGGTGAATGGTAACAACTTCACTCATATTTTCGATCTGTATTTATGTACTTGACCCTTAAAAAATATACTCTTCGTTATTTTTACACTCACAAAAAAATGTTAGGTAGGTACTTGTTTCTGCATTTAAATTTTGGGAAAAAATTCAAATTTTAAGCCAAAAAACTTTCACTCGTTTCGGCACAAATGATACTTACACTGAAAAAAATACGAAAAAATCCAAACTTCAAGCTAAACAACTTTCACTTCTTTCTACAGTAATGAATGCTACAACTTTCACTTTTTTGACCATGATTTATAAACCCTTTAAAAAAAACTGTTAAAAATCCAAACTTTGAGCCAAAAACTTTCATCCGTTCTGCGTATACGATTCTTTGAAAGAAATCCAAATTTTGAAGCCAAAATTTTCACTCGTTCTGCACATTCGATTCACTGAAAAAAAACGCGAAAAAATCCAAATTTTAAGCCAAAACTTTCACTTCTTGCTGCACTTATGAATGCTTCAACTTTCACTCATATCTTTGCTCGTGATTTTACTAACCCTTTAAATACTGTTAGGTACCTACTCTAGTTTTTACGCCACCAATAAAATGATACTCGTTTCTGCATGTAAATTTCATTGAGAAAAGGTACGAGAAAAAACCAAATTTTTCGTTTCTGCATGTAAATTTCATTGAGAAAAGGTACGAGAAAAAACCAAATTTTAAGCCAAAAAACCAACTCGTTTCTGCACTTATGATTTAATGAAAAAAAATCACGAAAAAAATTCAAAATGTAAGTACCTACCCTAGTTTTTACGCCACCAATAAAATGATACTCGTTTCTGCATGTAAATTTTATTGAGAAAAGGTACGAGAAAAAATCAAATTTTAAGCCAAAAAACCAACTCGTTTCTGCACTTATGATTTAATGAAAAAAAAATCACGAAAAAAATTCAAAATGTAAGCTGGATTTCTTTCAGTTACTGAACTACTTACTTCTTTGGATAATAAAGATCGAAGTATGAAACAGAGCTTTCATAAAACGACCAATAATGCAAAAAATTCGAAAGAGTATGAGTACCTACTTATGATTATTTGCTGGAATATAAAATCCATGAAAAAAGCAGACTTATAAAGCATGCAAATAAACCAAAACAAGATACTGAAATTCAACATTTAATCAGTCCATCGTAAGTATATACAAGAAAACAAAATTTCGGATTACGTGCATATAAATCGAACATTCAAATGACAAAAATATATAAAATGAACACCTTAAATTTCAGTACGCATGTTCATCGAATGTCCATTATAAAATGAAATGGACTTTTACATAAAAATAAATGAAATTGGTACCTATCTAGAAAAAAAAGAAAGAAACAAGCTCTCGCAAACTTTAGATACTTTAAAAATTGAGGGATTTTCCATTATGCAAATTTACGTTCCAAAATAGCAATTTAAACGCAATAAACGCAATTAGTAAAAAAAATGAAATTCGGAGTAGAAATTTAAACACGGCTAAGATGGAATTTTTGAAAGACCCGAAAATCGTAAATTTTGATTCAAAAATGAAAATTTAAAATGCAACAATGCAAATAAGACCGATCATAATTTTCAAAAGTAAAAAGACGTTTTCAAAATTTTCAGACCGATCATAATTTTCAAAAGTAAAAAGACGTTTTCAAAATTTTCAATTCGTAAATTTTGGTTTCAAAATGAAATTTCAAAAAAGCAAATTCAAACATCAAAATTTTCAAAATCAAGACGCGGGAAAATTGCAATTAAATAATTTATTAGAGAGCAAATAAGTTAACAACGATGCGTACCAGTGTAACAGAAAATAATCGCTATAAAAGGTAAGACATGCTGCAAGTAAACGTACAGAACGGAGTATAATACTAAAAAATTCCAAGTACAAATCGAGTACAAAACTTAAAAATTATTCTATTCTAATTAGTTTTAAAAACTCATAAAAAACTTTTCCGTTTTACCGCGCGTAATTGCTATTTTAAAAACGCCTAAAAATCTAATAAAAGTAATTTCCTGTACTTCTTTTAGAGTAACTGGTACAACATAAATAACTTAAAACAAAACTCTTCCCCGAAGAAAAAATAAAAACTAACTTAAAAGAAAAATCCTAAAATTTAAATCAAAAAACACATCTTCAATAAACGATGATAGTATGTACAAGTTATACATAGAAAAACGAGTTCTTTTCAAAATAAGTCTTCAACAACCTGAAATGAAAAAAAAAACCATCGTTAGTAGGTACATAGAAAAGTAGGTAAAAATCGATTAAACGGTAAAGCGAAAAAAATAGGTAAAGTACTTACTCAATGAGAAGAAACTGCAATCGAATTTGTCAACGCAGGGTGCTTCGAATTTCTCATAAGAGGTTTATGAGATCGCGTCGAATGATGGTGCAATTTCCAACACTTGGTGCAGAAATACCGGAAACATCCGTTCTCGCGGCAGAAATACGGTCCAACTTGAATCGAGCATAAACTGCAAGGCGAATCTTCCAAATACGGGTCGAGTTGTACCTGAAAACCAAATTTTCAATTAGTAAAGTATACGTAAATTTTCAATTATAAAAATTCACAGGATTAGTAAAAAACATGTAAAAATACACAATTAAATAAATAATGTACAAATAATTACCTTTTTAGTGAATTTGGACGTCTTAATATCTACGAACGCTGCACCAACAGCTTTAGCATACGACTGGTCGTTGTTAAACGTAACACGAGCTGATCCAATGGGATACTTGTTCTTATCGGTATCGATTCCTGTAAAAAAAACAAATTAGTAAAATTAGTAAGTAAATTGGCGAGAAAAAATTCTTCACGCCGTATAAAACATAAAATTTAGTCAGTAAATCAGCGAGAAATTTAATTTAAAGTACTCACCAGCATATAATACACCGCCGAATAAATCGTCCATTACTCTGAATAAACCTTCAGCGTTCATCATTCCGTGTAAAGCACCAACAAAAATGGTTTTCTGTGGCTCGAGCTTTTGAAAAATCTTGACGGAGTAATTACTGTCGGTGATGGACCACGGAATTACTTGCACTTCCTTCGGTCGAGATCTGCGAGATGGGATCTTGTAGTAAAAACTACCTTCGTTTTCTTCGACTCCTTCGCGACACGAATCCAATAACAATTTTACCTATCGAAAAAATCAAAATTAGAAACAGTTTTAAAAAATACCTACATTATGGCATAAAATTAATCTCGAAAAACTTACTTGCATCTCGTTCTCAAAAATAACGTAAGCGTATCCTTTTGGCTGGGCGATGGCTTGCTCTTTTCCGGGCCATTCAACTTTAACGTTTCCGAATTGACGAAACGAACAGATCAGCATTTCTTCCGAAATATCCCAAGGTAGGCCGCCGAGGAAGACCTATCAAACAAAAAAAAAAAATTAGTAACATATCTAATCAACTTCGCGAGATAATCACAATCACACATTCAAATACCAACACATCTAGGTACCACAAAATAATTAGGAACACTTGTAAATAAAATTGAAATGAAAATACTTACTTTACTCGAATAGGGTCCTATATGCGAACGACTGGGTAACTGACCACACCAAGTGAACTGAGCTTCAGCGTGACCTGAAACTGGAAAAAAGTTCGTTAAAATATTGCAATTAAAATCACTTTCAATTAATGGATATGAAAACTCACCCGCTGCTGTGCGATGACATCTGGCTTCCATTTCAAGCGCATCGTTATTCTTTAAAATTCGACTAATGAAATCGTAAGTCTGCATCAATTGAGCAGCCGTCATTTCCGACATACATCGAATTACGTGCAAATTCTGAACATTGGCGATTCCTTGTTCCGTCAAAGGCCAAGTACAACTTTCCTGTTCCGTCATTGTTGGAGCGAAATGTACGTTCTGAAATAAAAGCATATAATTAGATAGAAATCATTACACCAAAAATAATAGGTACCAATTACTACTTACCATTACACCGCTATCCGTACTGTTACTACTGGCTTCTGAATGATTCTGTAAACGAATAAAATTTGAATTAGTTACATTATAATGAGCACTTGTAAATAAATTTAAATTTCCAATAAAATCTTTGAATAAATCGAAATCTGTTTCTTTAAAATTAACGCTTTGAAATAAATGCGAATTACTCACCATGTGGTTGGAAATGCTTTCGACGCTATTACTACTCGCTTCGGAAATAGGTGAGTCGGATCTGCACGTCTGAATGTTATGAGGAAAAAATCCAATTTCAAAGCCCGAGCTACCCGTGCTAGCACTGGAGTCGCTAAATGGAGGTGATCCGTTGTTCCGATTGAAAACTGAATTTCTGGCTCGCGATATATCCAACGTTAATCTTGGAGATCGACCATCTGTACTTTTCGGGCTAAAGCCACATCTCTGTAAAATAAAAAAACATTGTAACATCGAATAGCTAAATAAAATTGAAAAATTCAAAGCATAATAAAATAGTAGAAATTCTTGTACATACCTCGTGATAACTTTTTCGGTCTGGTTTATCGTTCAAACTCGTAATCGAAGATTCCAAAACTGAACTTTCTCCATTTGTCGGGTAAATCTTATCTCCGGTCATATTCAAAATCGATGGAGCTAATTGACGACTTGGGTTTACTAACGAAGTACCCCTCGGAGTACGAAGTCCAAGCAGATCGGATATATGCATACTGTCACCTGCAACAAAACAAAAGATTAACACCTTGAATACTTATTCGAAAAACTAAAACAAAAGTAAATTAAACTTACCACTAATCGGCGAAGCATCCATGTCCGGTGTCTGTAAAATCTCCGGAGAATACATCGAATTCGATCCACCAAGTCCACAAGACTGTTCAAAAGCATGGGTTAAATAAGTCTGAAACATAAACAGCACATTATTAGTACATACATATAAATATCAACATGTGTATTAGATAAATAGTAAATCGACGCCATGTTTAAAAATATCAAATCAAGTAAAATTAAATCACCTGTCGACGAAACATGGTCAAGCTGAACGTAAATGCAAAATAACTATTCGAAGAGCAAGAGATCCACTGTACTCGAATTTCAAACGACTAATGCAAGACGTCGAGTTCAAAAATCATTGAACTCTCCAGAAATGACGTAAGAGGTCAAAGGAATGCTTTGGAATAAAAGAAAAATCACAGACAGCCCTCAAACAATAGATTAAAAAAAAGATTAGACAGATGAGTCATTGGATTTGCAACCACTTAGTACCCATCGAACGAAATCACGCTGGTGATTGGTTAGAAGGTACAGTCGCAATGATTCACTTTAGCCCTGAATTTTTTTCAACCTCAATGCTTCCCAAAATAGTTACTTTGCATTTACGTTCGAATTTAAAATAAAAAAGTGAATTTAAAATTTTGAAGCCATGTTCGAATTCAGAATTCAATCAAAGTGAATTAAAAATTTTGAAGCGAATTGAGAATTCAAATTAGAAAAACCATTACGTTATTTGAAAATGAAAAGCACAGTGAATAAGCCAAGATTCAAATTCGAATTTAAAATCAAAAAGCAGATTCGAATTCGAATTTAAAATCTAAAAGCAGATTCAAATTCGACTTTAAAATCAAAAAGCAATGCGTTCAATTAAATAAGCTAGATTCAAATTTAAATTTAAAATCAAAAAAGCATTACGTTCAATTAAAAAAGTCCACTGAATTCGAATTCGAAAATTGAAATAAAAAATCATTACGTTAATCAAAAAATTAAAATTATCCGAATTAAAAAAATTAAAAGTCGATTTAAAAATTTTAAAAATAAATTAAATTAATTAATTAAATAAATTATTGCTTACCTGATTAGGTGCAGCAGGCATTCTCAAATAAAATTAATAACGAAAAGAGATCCACCGAAAATAAATCACGAACGCGAAATAAATACAACATTAATATCGAGGGATGAGGGACAAGAACTTGCCTCCGCGAAATCAAAATCACAAATGAGCGCAGAAAAAATTTTCAATTTCGGAAGTGAACGAGGGTTCACATCCCCTCTTCAATCTGATTGGCTCCCCAGAAAATTTTTCTAGGGGTGGGGGTTGAAATTTGGAAAGGGTAGGAGAATGGTTTGGTAAACAAATTTCCAGACGGCAGATGCAAAGGTTCCGACTCATAGCAGGTGGTGAATAAAATTTCTGAGTCATAATACAATAGTCACGTAATTTGTAAACAACTGGAGAATAATAGGGGGCAATAAAATTTTATGACATCACGTCTGGCGGCGCGCCTTTTTGTATTTTCTTTTCAATTCCTTTTTCGAAATTCTGAGGGTTGTAAAATTTAGGCGACGGACTGTCTGAATAATTTTATCAGTCTATTTTTCGATATGGGTTCTTTACAGAATAGGAATTAATTCCAGTCACGTACTGCCCTTTGTATTTTTTCTATTCCCTTTTCGGAATTTAGGGGGTTATAAAATTTGGGCGGCTGAGTGTTTGAAGAATTTTTATCTTCCAATCTTCCATTTTAGGAGATAGGTTTTTTATTCAAAAGGAATGTATTCTAGTCACGTACTGTCTTTTGTATTTTTATTTCGATGTTTTGTGTTTTTTTTTTGAATTTTGAGGGTTGTAAAATTTGGGCGGCTAAATGTTTTTTATTCAAAAGAAATGCATTCTAGTCACGTACTGCCTTTTGTATTTTTATTTCGATGTTGTTTTTTTTTGAGTTTTGAGGGTTGTAAAATTTGGGCGGCTGGATATTTGAAAAGAATTTTATCAATGAGTTATAAATCTAATTTTCGGCTTTGCTTGTATTTCATACAAAGGAGATTATTCCAGTCACGTATATACAAATTTCCTTTTTTTTTTAAATTTCAATGTTCCTTTTTCGGAATTATAGGATTTTAGGGGTTATAAAATTAATGTGACGGAATCTTTGAAGAATTTTATTGATGAGTAATAAATCTAGTTTTTCGCTCAGCCTGTCTTTTATACAAAAGAATAAATGAGTCACACATTTCGTTGGTGATTTGATCTATTTCGAAGTTGATAATTCGAAAGGTTTTTCGATAGAGAGCGATGAATCACACGTCTGTATTCAATTATCAAATTTCAGATTCTATTGTAAGGGGAATTATTGGGCAGGTGAATATTATTCGGAGCTATTATTTGAATTCGATATCCGATAAGACAGATTTATGACATCATTTCTATTATTCTATTCAGTATAGTAGTCATTTCCAAGTCTAAATTACGTGATTCATATTAATTTTTTTTGCAATTATTTAAAAATCATTTATTTTATTTTCTTGATTTCAGATTTTACAAAATTTATTCGAAGTTCGAATAGGTAAAGAATTTATATGTATCTGGTTCGAATAGGTAGAGAGTTACATATCAGGGGCTTAGTTCCAAAACTCACTTTTGCCAAAAAAAATCGATGTCGTTTTTTTTGCAGATTTCGATTCAGTATGAAAAATTGAACCAGAATCCGCAAAAAAAACGACATCGATTTTTTTTGGCAAAAGTGAGTTTTGGAACTAAGCCCCTCATATATCGATACGCGATACCTATTAAAAGACGATATTTTTTTCCTTCAAAGCGTGATTATGTGACTCATTTAACAGCTCGGGGTAAATATAAAATACCACCGAAAAGCTCGAGTAATTACTGTAATTATTTTACACGTAAATACCGCAAATACCGTAATTATTTTTGATCAAAAAATTTGCTGCTTTAGAATTGGTTACACTGAAACTTAAATTCTACGATACATTTTACGTTTCTTCTTCGACACAAATTGTCCATGTTGTGATTTTTTTGCAAATTTTAGCGAAAAATTTACAGATAATGGACAACTGCAATTTTATTTAATTCGGTGCCAGGATATAGTTCGTTTTATTTAAAAATATCGCATTACTTCAGTAGTCTAACAATCTAGTCTCATTCCATCGGCTCATTGGAACGCTCACGTTCAATTTAATGATACTGAAAACTCGAAAATAAGAGGTAAGTCGAACGTTTCAGTGTCCTATGTTCTACAAATTTCTACGGTCTTTGTACAGCTGTAAAATTTTCATACGAATGCGTTATTATACTACTCTATCTCGTTTACATAATACTTACGACGATCGATACTTCGAATCCATACACCTGTTTTAGATAATAACGTTTTATTTATACATGTGTTTTGTCGTCGATTACTTGGTATCTTGAAATTTCGCCTTCAGTACCTATGATGCGTAGTAAATTTAGTTTTAAACTACCCTGTTCGACGTAATACTTCAATAGCAGACATTTTTACTGTTGATTTTCAGAAAAATGGGAGACTCGATAAAAAAATTACTTCATTGTTATAACAAAGGATGTGGTAAAACATTCGAACCCGATGATAATCCCGAAGGTGGCTGTATTTATCACAGCGGAGTGCCTTACTTTCACGACGCCTATAAAGAATGGACATGTTGTAGAAAGAAAACTACAGATTTTACGGAATTTTTAAACATCAAAGGCTGTACTCAAGGTATACACAACGGTACCAGACCGAAAACGTTGGATAAACCTAAACAAGAAACTAACGTCGATTCCGAAAAACTTATGAAACAAATCGAAAACATGCTTACTCCCAGAATTGATAATCGCAAAATTGAATCGACTCGGTCATCGGTTCCTGATGATTTACCACTAGTCCCTTTCACTCCAGAAATATCGCCACGTCTTCTGCAACAGTTAACCACATCCATGCAAACTGCCCAAGTCGAAGTTACCGAAGATGGCCCTGTACCGATTGGTACCAGTTGCAAAAACACCGGCTGTACTGTGTCTTACGATAAGGATATACCGGAAGATTGCGTTTATCATTCGGGTTCGGCTATATTCCACGAAGGGTTGAAATATTGGTCTTGCTGTAGAAAAATGACGTCCGATTTTTCCAAATTCTTAGATCAAGTTGGCTGTACCACCGGTAAACATGTCTGGTTCAAGAAAAAAGAAGCTATTCAATGTCGTGTCGATTGGCATCAGACCGGAACATCTGTCGTGATATCAGTATTCGCTAAAAATTACGATCCTCACAAATCTCTAATTTCTGCTTCACCAACGCGTCTCAAAATTAACATATGTTTTCCTAAAGAGTCTCAAGAATTTGAAAAACAATATGATCTATTTGGTGCGATCAACGTTGAAAAAAGCTCTGTATCTATGTTGCCTACTAAAGTTGAGATAAAATTGACTAAAGCGTTTGGAGAAACATGGCGTGATATTGTAGCTCCTTCTAAGTGATTAGGGCTCAGCTGGGTTTCTAGTTTTGAGGCAGGTTGTGTTTGAATTAGGATTGTATTTTTTAGATTACCTACTGCTGTGAATTTTATTATTCTGATCGAATGACCATTTACCTTTTCTATTTGAAATTTTGAAATTACATGGTACCACGTACATAGAATAAGCTATGATTTTATTACAGTAAATCGATTTTTTACAGGCTATATTTTTATGATATTGACATTTATTTTCGATAGAAACATCGTTTTAAAAACAACTTGTGAAACTAGTAAACTTAAATACAATGATTTTACAATTACGAACGAGTTATTTTTTAAATATCTGTATTAAAACTTAGGTACTATATTGAAATTCAATCGTGTTTTACGATAAATACACGCCTAAATTTTAGCTTAACAAGATGCATTTTTTTAGGTAAAGGCGATGTCCGATCACGGTAACCGAAGAGGTCCAGGTCCATTGCCAGATCGTTGGTTGCGCTGTCCTCGTAAAGCTAGCGGTCTCATAGCTGACAAATTTCTGGCATTTAAAGCTCCCCTGGATGGGAAATTCGACGATCAAATTTCACCAGCATGGAGATTTCCACCTTCAATGCTGTTCGACTGGCTGACCAAGAATAAACTGAAAATGGGCCTATGGATCGATCTAACTCGAACCGATAGATTCTACGATCGTAAAGAAATCGAAGACACCGGTTGCAAGTATTTAAAACTTCAATGTCACGGTCACGATGGCGCTCCTACCGCCGAACAGACCGAATTTTTTATCAAAATATGTAAGAATTTCATCGCCAAAGAACCACTGTCGGTGATCGGCGTTCATTGTACGCACGGTTTCAATCGTACCGGATTCATGATTACGTCTTTTCTCGTCCAAGAGTTAGATTTAAGCGTAGCATGCGCTATTCAACAATTCGCCAAGGTTCGTCCCCCGGGTATTTACAAAGAGGACTATATTAAAGAGGTATTTAAACGGTACGACGACGAAAGCGAGGCCATTCCGGCTCCTCCACGTCCCGAATGGTGTTTCGATGAAGATACCAATGGCGAATCTAGTACCAACGGTTCAGATTTCAAGAATCGTAATCGTAAAACTAAATTCAAAGATAATCCTACTTTTATGGAAGGTATTCCTGGCGTAGTAGCGATCACAGATCGTAAAGAAACCTCTAGACTAAGACAAATTGTTCAACGTTTAACTAACTACCCTAACGACGGATTCGTTGGTTCGCAACCAGTATCGATGGATCAAGAAAACATGAAATTCTTAGCCCAAAAACCGTACAGAGTTTCGTGGAAAGCTGACGGTACTCGTTACATGATGTTCATCCATGGCAAAGACGAAGTGTACTTCTTAGATCGAGATAACAGCGTTTTCAAAGTAAACAAACTCCAATTCTTTCAACGTGGTTCCAGGCAGCATCTCATGAACACCTTACTCGACGGAGAAATGGTCATAGACAAAGATGGTGAGAAATGCTACCCTAGGTATTTAGTCTACGACGTGCTATTCATCAACGGCATCAACGCCGGTAAAGAGCCATTTTTTCCTAAACGTCTCAGGGATATCGCCAAAGAAATCTGCGATCCTCGAATCGAAGCCATGAAAGATGGTCGTATCCGTAGAGAAGACGAACCATTCAGCGTTCGAGCCAAACCATTCTACGAAATAAGTAAAACCTGCGACCTTCTGGGCGAAAAGTTCGCCAAACAATTGGCTCACGAACCAGACGGTTTGATTTTTCAGCCATCCGAAGATCCTTATACCTACGGACAATCTCCCAACGTACTCAAATGGAAACCAATCTCTTTAAATTCTATCGATTTCCGATTAAAAGTTTTACCCGAAACTAGAGTAGGCTATGCTTTCCCTTACGTCGGTCATTTATTAACCGCTGATAACTGCAAATTCGCCGAACTTAGTAAATGTAATAAGAAACTCAAAGCATTAGACGGTAAAATCATCGAATGCAAGTTGGAAAGCGGTCAATGGATCTTTATGCGTGAAAGAACTGATAAATCGTTCCCAAATAGTAGACATACCGCGGAGGCTGTGCTCAATAGTATTAGATATCCTGTCACCGATGGAACTCTATTGGAATTCATCGAATTGCACGGTTTCAAAGATCCCATGCCACCTCCAATGGCTCCTCCGCCTAAACGCATCAAAACTAATTGAACGATTGACTCGTATTAAATATTTTTTATGTTCTGTTATTTATACCGGATTGTAAATATAATGTAAATAATTAAACCATTCGCGTGTTTCTTCCTTAGAAAATTTTTGTACAGTCGACTTTTTTTTTCTTGTGAAAAATTTAATTTCGTTATTTGAGTGAAGCGAAATTGTAAACTTGGTTGAGATGGTTTAGCAGTATCATTTTTTAAATAATCTTTCGCTGCCTTGTTCTACTTTATTTTTAAATTTTTAGCTGTATAATTTAGAATATTGCTTTATTCTGTGTTTTTCCTCCTTTTTGTAGTTATTTATCCATTTTCAACTACATGATGTATCTACTCAAGTTGAGAATTCACTTTTTCGAACCGGATGAGCTATTGATTTAATATCTACATATTGTATTTGTGATTTTTCAAGATTGTTGGTAAATATAATTTAATACTACGGTTTTGTAAAATCGCCGATTTTATTTTAGAGAATACCAAACGATTATCCTATTGAAAAAATATTTCCCGGCGAAAAACAATAAATTTTACCTACTCTTCGGTTAGATTAAAGATTAAAAGTAACAGGTTAAATTGATCACAGATGAAATAATTATTAAAACTGTCGAACGATTTAATGATTCCAATAAAAATCGCATTCAGATTTCATCACGCAAAATAAAATTAATGACTTCTAGACATCGTTAGAATTCAACTCCTAACGATACAATTCTTCAGCTTGTTTTGCAAATATTGGACTCTGGATATGAGTTTATCTCTGGGGCTGAATTCGTAAAAAGGAATTTTAATCAATTTATAATCGGAATTTTCGAGCAATCTGTAATACAAAGCTGTCCTTCCATGGGGATCTTCATTGCTCCCGCGACATACATCGTGATAATTACAAGCCATAATTGCAACTCTGAAACAATATCATTACGATTTTCATCTTCGTACCAATTTCGCCAGCGAGAAAAAATCAACAATTACTTATGGTTAGATCCTTCCGACCAATCCGATACTTTAATTAGTTGAGAGTTGGAGTTTAATCGACATTCGAAATCTAAGAAAGAAATTCAAATAATCATTAGATGAAAAAATAAAACATGAAAAAACAACAAAATTAATCACAAACCTATTAGAAATCCCATATCAGTATTTACATCGGTTTGAAAATGCAGAGGAACGTCCGAGAAATTTGAAAACGATTCTTTTATACTGTTAACCATTTGTTGTTTTTCTTTCGTTCTTGCCAATGGAACACTAAAAATGTTCGAACTTTTGGGTATCAAAGGACCTGCAACATTACCTTGAATTATTTAACAGTCGAGTAATCGTAATACTTTTTCGATTCGAAATTCACCTTCGTAGCTACTTCCAAGTTGTTGAGCAGCTCCATTGATATTTAATAATTTCATTTTAGTGACGAAGTGAAAATCATCTGTAACAATACGTAATTTACAACGAATTCAACAAAATACATACAAAAGTATAATAAAACGAAATATTACCGCCAGAAGATGACAATTTGCTAATGAATTTCGGATGTAAGACTGATGTAAGTAAATCTTCATCATATTTCTGTAAAACTACTAAAGACCATACTAAATCCAACCATTCTTGATGATTTGTCATTTCTTGTTCTTTCAGTGTAGGTTTTATTAACTGAAAACAAACAACAATTACAACACTAGCTAACTAAAGTAAGTAACAATTACCTTTCAATTGAAAATTACTTGGTAAATGTGTGAAAACTTCTCTGGAACATAGTTTATATTACCCAAAGCTAACAAAAGAGAAAAATACTCTTTAGTTCGACAAATAGATGAATTTTCTACTATCCAGTCACATAAATTTTCGAGTAGTTCTGAAAAAAAATAATTTCGATCTGGACTTTAGGCCATGAATTATCAAAAAGTATTTCTGAAACACGAATACAAACCAGGGTCTTTATATTTTAATATTCCGACACTCGTAACAATTGAACTGATCACTCCTGGTATTTTATTCGATTTCAGAGAAGTTGAAATATCTGCGGTAACTTTGGCTAGTAAAACCTATGCAAAAAAATATTTAATGAATTAATATGATGACTGAAATTCACGAACTGATTTCAAAATCGAATTACTTCGTCAGGAAAATTCAATGCAGCGCAAGCATAAAACACATCAGCAGCTTGCTTCAATTCTAAAACTTCAGTGGATCTGCCAATATTGAAGGATAACGATCTTAATATGGGAGTTGATCGTCTACCTTTAGTGCCCAATGAATTCAAAACCTAACAGGGATTCAATGATTAATGCCTTTACATACATAACAACTTGTATGATAAAACGAATCATTACTTTGACCATTTGCGGTAAGCTAATTGATGAGATGAGCTTGGCGGCTTGTTCATCGGCAGTAACGCCGAGTACTACGGATAAATCGCTAAAACCTTGATCTTCTCCACGTTGTCCTAATCCTCTGCATATTCTCACATATCTAGGATCGCTTTCAAAATCGTCCACTTTGATCTTACCCATAGTAGCCCAATCGGACAACTTTGACACAATCTGAAATTACAAAAATGGTAAATAAATTGAAAGTAGATGAAAAATTTAACACCGTACACGCACCTTTAACGCTTGATATTTGGCGATATATTCATCAGAAACTGAAAGCAAGGCATCAACATCTGCGGCTTCGGCAATTCTTATGTCCAAAGGAGACGCCTTGGGTTTGGTAGTGACGGATAGTTCCTTAATAGAGGCGAAAGCTGCGGCTACCATTCTTGAGCGCTCTTTATCTGTAACTTCGGGTTTTTCGGCTTGCTCAGTTTTGGTTTCGACACCAACAGCGGAAGAACTTGCAAGACGGTGCGGGTATTTGGTGACCTTTATGATTCCACGGAGGCTCGTCCATCGCAACATTGTAATGAAGAAAAGTCTTTAAATTGGTCCTAGAACCGATTATGTAAGGATAAGTGATCTAATTGCTAGAAATTCGGTGAAACTACTTCAACAGTAACTCACTTCTACGAAATTGTATAATCTGTGGATTTGTTGAGGTACTTTCATGCAAAGCTGTTACATTTTTCCACTTTCCGGTAGATGTTTACGACAAACGCTGTAGTGATTTCAGAAATTTTGACATTGTCTAAAATTTGAACTCGGATTCGGAATCGTGAAGAATTTTTTATCACTGTTCTACTTCAGGATGGAGGGGAAGAGGGAAGAATAAAAAATTATGTCTCTACTTTGCACTTTTACTATGTCGTTTGGCGAGGAAAAATTTAATCTTGTTGTGACATTTTAATTATAAATGAATTGAAATCTGAGAGGAGTGTTGCAAAACAGAAGAAAAATCTGATTATTTCAATGAATAATATCCATCCACCGCGTAAAATGTGTTCTGAAAGAGGATAAAATTGTAACCCCATTACAAAAAACTGTCAAAAAATTGTTAAAAATAGCGATTGAAAAGAAAAATGGTAACGATGAACAACCGAACGACAATCGATTTTTAATTAAACCATTTTTTTATAGTTATTCATCACGTAATATTAATCAACTTTCCAATTTTTTAATTATTTTATGTACATAAAAATTAAAAAAAATTGTTATAAACCCATAAATGTAAAGTTTTTAGTAAGAAACAAAATATAAAATAATATATTTCTTATACCTACTTGAGCTACCTACTTAGGATAATTTACATTTAATCAGTGTAGCCACATATTACACTTTAAATTTTAAATTCCAATTTTCGAAATCCAAGTTAGTTCGTTCGTTTGATTTCAAAATGCCGAGTTTGTGATAAAAACAAAATTTTCAGCTTTTGTTCCTTTTGTTGCCGGATTATCAAAATTTTAAACTTAAACAGCTTTTTTGTGCGGTTAAATCCCGAAAGTATGCTCTTGGCCTACAAATTCAGACATTAAACTCGTTCCTGAAAAATTACAATTTTTGTACGTTTCTGTTTTCAATTTGTACTTTGCCATTTAAATAACAATTTTTACATGGCTGGGGAGAGCGATGTAGAAATGGTTGTATCCCCAGAAGGGAATATCGATAAATGCCGAAATTTGGCGAAGAAGCACTTCGATCTCGTAAGTACTGAAATATTACTATCAATTCACGCGTACGTCTTCATTTGTGATTGTTTTTGATTCCAGGATCTGCATAGCACGGCGTTATTTTGGGCCGATAAAGTCTGTTCTTTGAGCAATAATGAACCTCAAGATGTATACTTTCTTGCAAGATGTATGTTTGCGATGAAACAATACCGCAGAGCTATCCTAGTAATACAAACAATGGGTTTAGATAAGGTAATTTTGAAAACAAATCTACAGTATTGTTACTGTATTTCTCAATCCATTGTGTATCAAAATTGATTAATTTTCAGACTGATATTCATTGCCGATATATTGTAATAAAATGTCTAATCGAAGTGAAAGAATACTCCGAAGCTTTGAGTATGTTAATGAATGAAGACGTCGCTGATAAAAAACACTCCACGATTTCTCGCACTTTTCAAAACTTAGATCAAGACTCATTACATAATCTCTTCAATGTACCTGAAGATGAATGTGCAAATGTGAGGCATATTTACCTTACTTATAATCATTTTAGATAAATTGTTAATTGTTGAATGTTTTGCAGTTACGTAGCGCTCTGTTAACGTTGAAAGGCCAAGTTTACGAAGCTCTGGATAATCGAAATTTAGCAACTGACTGTTATAAAGAAGCTCTGCGTTCTAATATCAACTGCTTCGAAGCTTTGAACGCCTTACTACAACATGGTTTATTGACTAGTTTAGAAGGTATTTGTTATTTCGTCGAATTTTCACAAATTTAAAATTATTTCAATTCATATTCTCTTTTTCTCAGCTCAAAACTTATTAGAATCATTTACACCTCAAGAAAATAGCGATAATGTAGAAGATACCATAACTAAACCTCTTTATCAAACTTTGCTGAGATCTTACATCGGTGATTGTTTGTTACCTCCGGATGTTTCGGTGGCTTTAATACCCGCTCTCGAAACTAACTCCGATGTACTTGCCTCGGAAGCAGAAAGATTGTATTATAATTGTTCCTACAAAGAATGTTTCGAATTGACTGAAATGTGAGTACGAAAAATGGATCTTTATTGTATTTTGTTGTCATTCAGTAATCGTCCGTGTATTTTTGTACAGAGTATTAAAGAAAGACAGATATCATACGGTTTGTTTGATGACTCATATTGCCTGTTTAGTTGAACTTGGATATAGTAATAGTGAGTGTTAGCCTACTTCGCATTTTTGTCTCTTTGAATTATTCTATGTTAATATCGAATTTAATTTTTCGCAGAATTATTCTACCTGGCTCACGAATTAGTTGATGTTCATCCAGAAGCAGCCATATCGTGGCTGGCTGTAGGGTGCTATTATTATTTGATAGGTAAACAGTATTCTGCATAAAAACGTACTGTTTTTTTACGTATCTAATTTTGAACTTATGTAGGTAAACATGATTCGGCAAGAAGATATTTGAGTAAAGCAACTCTAGTTGATAACATGTTCGGTGCAGCTTGGCTAGCATATGGTCACTCATTTGCCGCCGATAATGAACACGATCAAGCAATGGCTGCTTATTTTAAGGCTTCGCAGCTCATGAAAGGGTAAAATTTGTTACTATTTCCCATTTTTCGTTGAAATGGAAATTAATTAGGCTTCAATTCCAGGTGTTACTTACCGTTATTGTATATCGGATTGGAGTGCGGGTTAACGAGTAATACAAATTTAGCGAACAGATATTTCCAAGAAGCCAGGCTTCTAGCGCCTAAAGATCCGTTTGTGATGCATGAGATGGGTGTTATAGCATATCAAAATCACAAGTAAATAGCTCATTTCGAATTTTATTGTTTTAATTGACATTAAGTAATGAAAATTTGTTCGAGTATAGATTCGATAAAGCTGAGCACTACTTTATAGAGACGCTAACTCGTTTAAAAGAAATAAACGAGCCTTTGCTGGCGGATAAATGGGAAGCTCTGTTCAATAATTTAGGCCACGTTTCGAGAAAATTGAAAAAATATGATAAAGCTTTAGAATATCATCAACAGGTACGCAAATCAAGTGTAATAATTTTGCAATGGTACCTTTAATTTGTAAATTTTTCTGCAGGCTTTATTATTCGTACCGTTAAATGCGTCTACGTTGACTTCTATTGGTTTGGTCCATTCGTTATGTGGTAATATCACCGAAGCTGTCGAAACATTGCATAAATCTTTAGGACTTCGGAGAAATGATTCGTTTACGACGACTTTACTGAATTATGTAATCGAGCAGTTAGTTGATCATGAGGAACCTTTTGAAGGTGCGTTTCTTTTCCCACGATGTTAATTTAAAAGAATTTGTTATAAGATGCATTTACTATATTTTTTTTAGGGTCTGAATTGGTCGAAAGTATTAAAATAACGAGCGAAGAACACAAACCCAAGTTCAAAAAAACCGCTTGGACGCAGAATCCTGAAAGTCCTATTGTATCGTTTGAAGAAAATGATCCGATGAATAATGATAATGATCAGAATTATTCCGCTCTTAGTATAGATACCGATATGTAAGTTGGAAGTTTTCTCTAAGAGCTTGTATGTCTCAACGTAGCCTAAAAAATTTCTCACCGAAATGCCAGTGTCAACTACAAGCTTTATAAAGCACGATTTATCAATTTCAGATTTACTGTTCATTAATTCTGCAAAAACTGTCTGAATTGTGGGCTTATTTTCGGAAAATATCGTTAATTATTTCATTTTTGATTTTAATAGGCATGTTTACGTATTTTTAAAACTTTCTCCCATGACTTCCGTCTCCCATATTCATTTTCATTCCTAAAAAGCCCGAATTTTTGAAATAGTTTGTTGAAACTTGATAGCGTTTGATTTTTAAATTTCAAATATGTTTTTGATTTGTTTGCATAGGAGCTGAAAGTAACTTCGTGAAGAAGAAATGGAGAATAACGATGAAATCTCGTCTCTATTGTTTTCACTGTGTGAAATTATGCCCAAATCTTTTTGGGAAAGTGATGTGTGCATTTAGCCTGTGTTGAGTATTTTTTACTTATATTGTTTATAATGTTTTTTTATGGCAAAATAAACATTTGTGCGCGTTTCTTGGCGTTAAAACGCGTCTAAAATTATACTTTCTTCGATGTTTAACAATTAAAGTTGAAAGTTCAGAAAGTTGATTGATAACAGCTTTTTTGAAATGAACGTGACATCGTCATATTCGAGTACCCAAACAACGCGGAAATTTTTGAAAAAGGAACATTTTGCTATTAAAAATCTTAAACTGGTAACACTGATTATAAAAATACGATTGCTGATTGGCCAGTTTTATACACAGTACTACCAACTTTTAGTTAAAAGTAGTTGGAATTAATCGGGTGTCCGGTACTCGTAGGTCTGTATTTTTCATTGACTGTTCTCCATCACTAATTTTATATCTGCACTCTACACCTTGTACGAAATTTGCTTTGTCATTTCAAACTTTAAATTAACATCTTTGTTTTTTTGTTTTGTTTTAATTAAATAGTGTGCAATTTGGAAGTTTCGGTGTCAAAGTATATTCGTTCGTGCTTGTAAGAAAACGTAAATTGTCGACCAAAGTATTAATACGAATAATCGTTGTGTGAATTTACTAATTGCGTCGTCGCCATTTTCTCCTGTGCCTTTTTAATCATCGATAAACGAAGCAAATTATAGTTGTAAGTATACTTCAGTGAAAACGAATTTTCTACGTCGTAACATTTTCCTCAAATTGTTAATTAATTCGGAATTGACGAAATCAGTGCCAGAAGAAAGTGAGAATCTACCGATATTACGCCTATTTGTTATTTGTTTTTATTTAAAACGTAGTTGCATTATGTGTTTGATAACTAGGGTCGATTTCGTTATGGGTGTAGTGACATAAAATTTCCTCTAATTGTAGTGATTTTTTCACTAATTTGATTCGAATCGGTGGAAAACAGCGAATAACCGAGATAGGCGAAAATTCTTCGTGGAATTCTACTCGTATCTTGTTGAAATTCTCGTATGTGGACTTGGTTAGTTTCTTACCTTGATAATTGTTTTCCTTTGTTACTTAGTTACTTTTGTACATGTCGAAGATTATTTCACTGTGATAATGCAGTTGTTGAGTATTCGCCATAATTGTATCGAATCGGTCGCTATTGTTGCATTCATTGAAGCAATGACGCAATATCCTAAGTAAAACTCATTTGATTTATTGTCTGATTACTTATCTCTAATTTGTTGAAGATTATAAGTGTACTCGCTTGATGCCAGTACAGACTACAGATTTAGATTCTGTAAAGGGTTATCGCAGTTTCGGTTGTTTCTACTCCGTTGCCAAACCAACCGTATTATATTCGCCGAAGAAGCAGAAAAAATATGTTGCTTTGTTATAGTTCCTGCTTCCGTACCTTGTTCGGATGACTGTCGCCATTAATCACTGGGACGTTTGCTCTCTTATCAAAGTATTTAACCGACCTTGTTCACAGCGTAGCCTTTTATGGAGGTATATTTCGGTAATGATGGAATTCGTATATTCATCTGCGTTAATACAATTATTACAATGTTTTATGCATTTTATATCGCTCATCGTACAGGTTGAACGATCAAGTGACGTTTCAATTATCCGCATTCCTTTGTATTGGCGCGATTCGTCGGTACATTTGTAATTGTAATTCCATCCGTGTTCATTATCTATTGTTTAGATTAATGGTTTTCGTACACCACCAACCAATTCAGCTTCCAAGCCTAATCCGTTGAAACTGAAATTTCAACCTCGTATCGATACCTGCGTTCGAATTAATTTGCTAATTTCTCGTTATCTCGACCAATGTCCACCAGTGGACATTTTCGCTTCTCATAATCAGTCGCCCGAAGATGGATGAAACATACTTCTGTAAACTAGTTCTACTCGTCGCATCATTCGTATAAAATTACGCCACTAGCGAAATCAATATCATCGGAATACCTTCCTCAGCTCTGCTTGTATCGTATTAATCGTCGCGTCGTTGTATTCACTGGCTGACTGGTAATGGCCTGTCCACATTCGAAGACCATTACCCATTATCTGCAGGTAAAAGATCTTTTGTCGTTCGTGCTGCGAATATAACATATCATCTAGGAAGTACCTTCTCCCTTCCTCGCTGATCTTATTGTAAAGCAGAAATGGACATTTGTGAAACCAACTGCGACTGCTGAAGCGATTAACCAACAGTAATGTCTTTTTTCGTCGTAAAGTTTATGGTCTCCTAGTACCACTTGGAAGTATTTCGGCGCAGTGGAATTTGAAATTTCGAATTTTGAATTCGATTGTGAGATTTGTTTTTTCGTACTTGATCTAACTTTTGAGTTCTTCAACGAATTTAAAGTTGAACTGGTCGTCTACATTTCTAATGAGAATCTTATTTAGGCCTATAAGTTACGTTTGAAATCTGTATGTACTTCGGAATTGATATTCCCAATATCAAGTTAGCTATTTTTATTTTATTTTTATATCGAGCCCGGTGTGTACTTTCGTTGTTTGTGTTCTACCATACGTTATCAGGTCTACTGAGATAGTCTAATGAGATGATACAGAGGTTAGGAAATTGGTCAATTTGTTCGTTGTTGGGTTTGAGTTCGTTTCATTGCGAGAATCTACATAATGAGGAAGTTGAATGCGCTAAAGTTGCAGTAATTTTGTAAAATGGGAGTTTTTTTTGGAAGGGATGGAAATGATTTTGGGATTGGATAAAAGTTGTCTATTGTTGGAATTTAGAAAACGTCCTGCCAGTCCCTCCCCTCCTCCTTTTTTGTGAAAACGACGTTTTTTTTTGGTGAAATTTCACTATTAAAATGAGGTGATGTTTTGATTGCGCAATATTAACACAAATTCCTTGTAATCATGTTCATATTGTATTGATTTGCGGAAAAAATCTTGAAAAATGGTTCATAGAAATACGAACAGCGATGAATCAACTGCTTTCCTGTAGTTTCCTCGTATTAATAATATCTTCGTGAAATGGCATTTAATACATTATTATTATAAAAACTTCAAATCTGATATGTTTCATTGAATTTGAAATATTTTTTCCAATATTTTCGTAGAATTGCATTACTATTTTTGTACTTTGAACAATTGCTCATCTCCCCAGTGATTTTTTCAGTTTTAAAATATAATTTTTTGGGAAAATGTGAAATTTTAAGGGATTTTGATTCATTTTTTTTCATTTTTATGTTCTTATTTTTATGAAATTTGTAAAATTTGAACAATTGTACTTTGAATGTAACGAATCAATCTTATGTTTCCCTCTCCCCCTCTCCCCTCTCCATCCTCTTCGTCAACCTCATTGAAATTTAAAAATATTTTATGACATAATGAATGTGTTTTGGGGTGAATCGAAAAAAAATGTATTTTGAATTTTGATTAAATTTTTTCACTTTGAGTGTGGGACTTTCCAGAAAAAAATTCTACCCCTAGCCATAAGGAGGGTGGATTAAGGTCCTCGAAGTAATTTCACTTCAGATAAAAACGCTGAATTGCCCTTTACCAGTAGTGCCACTTGTGTGGTACCTTGGTCATCCTCTGAAAAAGTACAATTTGAGACTCTACCTCTCTATTACCTGTTTACCTCGAAATTGGGTAACATTATGCCCTTCATAAGAGGCTTGAAAAGTTGGAATTCGCGAAATGGAAAATTTCTTGATTTTTACCAAATTTAAATCGCGTATTTAATTAGGTACCTCAAAACCGAATCTAAAAGTTTTTGGTCGCAATTAAAAAAAATGGTGGGATTTTTCAAAAAAATAAAATACAATTTTTCCCACAATTAGATGGAAATTTTCTAACAAATGATGGAAATTTTGATATATTTTGCTGTAAAGGTTGATGGAATTTTCTCAAAAAATGTATGGCTTTGCTGACAGTTGCATTATGACGTGCACATTTTTTTGAAGTAAATCCCAGTTTAATGGAAAAATTTCTAAAAAATTTCCATTTTATTCAGGCATCATAGCGGGTCACTTTTTAGGGTGCTTGTCACTATTTTCGACTTCAGTCACTTTTGGTTACTTTTCACGTCTAAAGGGTCACTTTGGTTACTTTTTTCCCCTCAAAAGTCACTTTTTCTTCGCACTTCCAGGCAAGAATTCAAATTTTTGCGTAGAAATTGCTATTTTTCAAAATTCTTTACGAAAAAAATAAAAAATTGATTTTTGCTAGTTTGTTTGTTGTTTTGACGAAGGAATTCAATAAATGAAATTATTCATGTCTTTTCAGTTGATTCATCTTCGAAATGTTTACAGAAAACTATAAAAAAAATTTGCCCTCCCCCCAGAAAACTGTAAAAAAATTGCCCTCCGAAAAATATGAATTTTTGGTTTCTTTTTTGTCATTTTTTGGTCACTTTTTGCTCAAAAAAAGGTACTGAAGGTTACTTTTTTCTTCAAAAATTTCGTAATGATGCCTGTTTTATTAGCTTCTTAACCCATTAATAAATGAGCATTGAGCAATTTGAATTTTATAGAAATTATACGTGTATCATAATACATTTGATAACTCTATCTACTGTGAAAATTTTTTAAAAATTTTTCAAAATATTTTTTCTGAAATTTTCTTTAAAAATTTTTTATTGACCAAAAAATTTATTGAATTGATATTGAGTTGATCAATTGAAAAATTTTAATTTGGTTCCAGTCAAAAAAAATTCGTGTTATCTAATTTCAGAAGTGACGAGTCAAGAAAGGTAGATATTCGAATTGTATTTTCTCTGGGGTGACCAAGGTACAGGTAGTGCTACCCAGAAGTGAAAACACAGTATTCTATTTTTTTACAGCGGCTCTTGAAGATTCTTTACTTCACCCTCCGTATGGTTACGAGATGACCAGAAAGCTCAAATTTTTTGCTTGCTAGGGGCATTATACTTGAAGTAAATAACCTATGAATTTTTTGAGCATTTTTTTTACCACTCATACTTTTTTAAAACTCAAATTTGACACTGTTGAACTCTTGAAAATTTTTCTCATTTTTCAATTTTATCTTCTGGTATTTTGATGAATATTTTGAAGTGGTACTGAAGCTAAAATAATTGATAATTATAATTATTAGAAATTGAAAAAAAATCAGTGGGCATATTAGAAGGACAAAAAATTGAAAATTTCTGACTATAATCGAATTTTTTCTGATTTTTGTGTCTTAAAATTCGTTTTTTCTCATTTTTCCAACTCGAAACAATAATAATTTTTTTCAAAAAGTAATGCATTTTGAAAAATTGCTGACTCAAATCTAATTTTGCCAACTAAAAATGAAAATTTTCATTTTAAGAGGGGCAAGCAGCCCCTGTGCCCTTCCCCAACTTTACATTCCAGCATCGTTAAAATCTTATTATGGGTATCTCAGATTTTTTGACCCCCTGAACGTTTATTTTTAAATTTTTCGAAAATTTCCATTTATGAATCATTAAATGTTTTTTACTTTCAAGCATTTCCTTTTTTACAACTTTTTTTTATTAAACCGGTTTATTAATAATTTTTAAAGTACATAAAATGAATTATCTTATCGTTGGACTAACATGTTTTGTTCTCAAAAAAAGAACATTCTCAAACCATTCTCAACCCAAAGTCTTGTAGAGAATCGGACCCCAATAGCAGAAAACAATGAACCAAAAGGACTACAAAATTTTGTTTTTTTGGCTCTTAAATTTTCACATATGTCTTATTTAACAGGTATTACGTAAGGTCAGGGCCCATTCGATTGGCAAAAATTTCCCCACAAGGTCGTACAAGGTACGAACTTTACCTTCGCCTTCGTTACAGAAGGAAGAGGCAAAGAAAAGGAAAAACACGTACCTGCATTCAGTTCGTACCTGGGAATGATCGTAAAATCTTGAAAAACAATTTTTTCTACTTCTTTCTAAACAACACTGTTCCAATTGTATGTGTATGCGTTTGTTTCTGTGTAGTAATGGTAATGGTAAATTTATGTAGTCGTGGTAGTGGTATTTACGTTCAGCATGTTGCTGTTACTGGTTAGGTACTTGTATATTCAGTAAAATAGCAGCGGTCGGTTTCGAAGGTGGTTCTGTAAATAGTCTTGTGCTCACGCGTATAATTTTTTATATTCATTATAATTTGGTTTTAGCAAAGTAAAAAGAAATATTTCTACGTATAATTTTAGTGTTTTCTCAATTTTTTTCAAATAGTTCGTTCGACGTGTAAATTATTTCGAAAGTGATCCTCCTCCTGGGAGCTTTTAATTTTTGAAAATTTCTAATTTTTTTGTGGTGCTTGTGTTCTTCACTTACTGCCTTCGTTTGGATAAGTTATCGCTGCGTTGGTTCTGCTCGTTATCAGTCCAAGTGGAAATTTCTAATTTTTTTGAGGTGTGTTATCTTCTCTACTTTACCTTTGTGTAATTTCATTTACGTGCCTGTTACGACGCGGAGTCGATTTGATGCGTGTACAAGTGTCGTATTTCTCGTTGTTTTTATAAAACGACGACGACGTGTGTGATTTATGTAAATCTTTTCAGAATATTTGTATTTTTTTCGTAATTTATTTTTAGGCGGTGTTTTTTCGCACGTGTACGTGTGTCGTTTATAATAATATCGTCTTCGGTGCGATTTTTTTTGCTAAATCGAGTTACCAGTGATCCGAACGTGTAATAATTGCGTTGTTTTTTTTCTTTTTTCTCTGATTTCATGTGTTTGCGCGTTACTTACTACCTATCTGCAGAGGAGAAAGAAAAATTTGAAATTTGGCAGCAATGTATTTTCTGTGGCAACTTATTCATCATTAATGTGAGTACCTCGATTATTCTTCCTATTCTTACCTGCCTATCCACCCACCAGATTGAGATTGGATTTCTTTACCAAATCCAACCATATGTATGGCTTTATACCTTACGATGGTATTTTTCAATACCTTGTTTTAATTACCCAGCCATTACGTAATATGCGAACCGACGATGATTTTACGTATTTTTTCAACGCTGCTGCCAGTCGAGACGTAGGGGAAACTAATGCAAATTTTGCGCCGAAGAGACCGTTAAAAATGTGGGCGTTATGCATATAATTACCTATTTTTTCAATATCGCCTTCGTTTCTTCCCAAAAGATGACCTTTTCACCTTTCTTTTACTTCGAATAGGTAATAATAGGCGAAAATTTACACCATTTGTGATTGACGAGCATCGTAATGATTTTTCGAAACGAAAAATTTGCTACAGCGTACTTTGTGAGCGAACATTGACCCCTACAACAATGTATACGGTGGTTGTAGCGAAGTTGGCGGTGGCCTAAACAGAGACCATTCGAACAGCTGTTTTTTTCGATGGGTGAACGAAGGGAGGCGTGTGTGACGACGGTAATACGGATATGTACGTCAGACGACGGCACGGAAGATATATGCGTACTAGAATAGATCAAGGTACCGATATACACGACACGTATAGCCAAGCTGAGGTACCCAGACGTGTGTGAATAAAAGTTTCATGCAAATGAATCGATGCACGAAAGGCGAAGGGATGAAAAATATCGCGTTTGGGAGACCTACGCTGATGAATCGACGTTGGACGAATGGAAAAGTGAGCTTGGTCGAAGCGAGATAGTATGTTTCTAGAATGGTTGGCGATGTGTAGAGGAGGTTTTGAGTTACGTTTTTATCGCGAAATCGAAGTTTGGTTTGATAAGATAGAATGTTAATCGAGAAATTGTGGCGATAGCGGTTAGAATTTGTACTTGGGGTCTGTATCGAGTATGCATGTTGAGATAGAGCTTTCAGAAGATTAACAGAAATTAAAAATTACGTCGTTGCGAGTAATTTTCCGAACTGAGTTTTCGTGGTTGGGATACAGACGTGTGGGAAATGTGAAGGCGAGAGATAATTTGGGAATAACTCGAGTCTTGATAACGATATTCTGTTAGTCCCTTGGTTCGAGTCGAAAAATTGACGAAAGTAATTTCCTTTATTATAGAAAATTTAAAAATGTTGCATTTCGAGTCGAAAAAATGGTATATCGAGTCGAAAAATTTAGGTTCGATTCGATAAATTTGCAAAAGTAATTTCCTGTTTTTGGAAATTTGTAATATTTTATCGTTATTTTGAGTTGGAAGAAGTTATGCCCGAGGTAGATGTGTTTAATTTTTTACCCTTTTTCTCCTTTGTTATGTAAATTTCGGTTCTTTTCTGAAGAAATATTGATTGAAATAAACGCCTCCTTCAAACGTAGGCCAATTTTTGAATATTTTTTTAAAAACTTGACCAGATTGACTTAAGGGGGAAATCGATTGTGATTTTATGTAGGTGATTAAAAATAGAAAGATCAGAATTGTTCGAGTGAAACGAAAAATATGGCCAATTATTTCGGTCTTTTACAAAAGTTTTTTTAAAACAGTTGAAATGTTCCCTATATTGATTTTGACTTTTTGAAGTATCATTTTAAAGCTAATTTTCTCTCCTGGTGAGATATGTCTTAAGTTTTCATTCATTTTTTCGATAATTCGAAGAGACATTTGGATTTTTTCATTATTCTGCACAATTTCGTAGTTTTCATCTCCTCCATGTAAAACCATGCCTAAACGAGTTCATTGACATTTAGTAAATTTAAGGTGTATGAATTAGGTACCTCTTCTTCTGAATTAAAATTTGAATAATTATGGATTCATTTTTTATGGCAAATTTTTTTATAGGAAATTTAGTGCTCTTTCCAATTTTTATTGAAAAAAATTGGACACTAACCACCTTTCTTCGTCCGGACTCACATATGCTTACATTTTTTAAAAGCTCGTCTTTGATTTAAACATTTAAAAATGAGTGAAAAAATCAGAAACTTGAGCAGATTTAACGGCATCGCGTTTGTAAATTTTAAAGTTGGGTATATTTTTTTACTCTCGTTTTTGCTGCCATTTTGATTTTTTGGGCTAGGTACTTTCTTGAAACTTAAGTTTGGATATACAGTTCTAGTATTATTAGAGTTGATTTCAACCACAAGGTGTCTAACGGTCCTGAAAAGTCAGGGAAAAGTTGAGCTTTTTGACTCATTTGACTCAAAGGTCAAGCATTTTTTCAAAAATTGAAAAAAATTGCATTCGTCCTTGAAAAAAAAATGAAGAGTAATGTGTCTGATTTATATTTATTTGAAGTTTTTCGTAAAAATTGAAATTTAGGAGCTCATTGTGATTTTTTTGTAATTATAATTTTATTGTTTGAAGTTTTTCGTAAAAATTATTATTGGTGGGTGGGGGGGGGGGGTAGCTGGTAAAAAAGTCACGCAAAATGGTCAAGCAGTCAAGCTTTTTGCTCAACAAATTTTGTTAGACACTCCGAACTACATATTTAAAAATATCTCCCTTTGGTAATCTTTTACATGGTTTTCCAAAATTCGATTTTTGATTTTTGAAAATCATACCTAATTAATCTTTTTGTGGGGCTCATTGGGTAATTTTAAGAGAAATGGAAAGGGGAAGGGAGAGAGAAAGTGTACGAAAACAAATCTGAAATATTTTGGTTCAGGCATTGGGGCAGTGCTGTAAGTGCTGAAAAGTTCCTTTAGCTGTCAAAATGACAAAAAGAGTAAAACAGAAGTCCTGCATTTTTCATCAATTTTTTTTTCTTCTCTAATTTGACTCCAAAAGTGAAAATTAACATTACTTTTCTTTGCGAGAGGGTACACAGGGTATAATTAGGGATTCGAAATCCATCCAAATACCTTTCCCTTCAAAAATTCTGCAAAAGTCCTACAATTTGATTTGAGAATTTAATCTGATTCTTAAATAAATCAATATCAGCTGGAACTTACTCCCCAAAATAGTAGGAAGTCCTTCCAAAACTGATGCAGTTTTATCCTAATCAGTGCCAAAGGGCTTATGTACTCGAATAATTTTCAAAAAAATTGACAAAATTTAAAAAAAAATTGAAGAAATCTGAATTTTTTTCAAAGTTAGAATATATTATGGTTTGCAAATTTTTGATATTTTCAGGCATCAAACAGAGTCCAAATTTTTAGTGACTTGTCCCCTATTTTCAAGGTTGGTCACTAAAAGTCACTTTTTTGTCAAAAGATCACTATTAGTCACTTTTTTCGTTCAAACGGTCTACTACTATTGCATAAAATTAAAAAACCTGATATTTCTAATAGAAAAAATCCATTCAAATCTTTTTTTACCTACTTATTAATTCACTAGCCTTGTTGATTGATTTCTTAAACTCGTAGTTTCAAGTAAAGATTTATTACCTAATAAAAGAAATTTTCAGAAAAGAGTTTTTTCAGCACTATCGTAGAGAGAAATACAGTTTGAATTATGAAAACAATGGGGGGGGGGGGGTATTTATTTATGAGAAAAATATTGAAAAAAATTGGTCACTTTTTGCCTCATAAAAAGTCACTAAAGTCACTATTTTTTCCCCAAAATAAAATTTGATCAGCACCTGTGGACTGAGTGCAATATTAATTTTTTTTGAAAAATTCGGCTGTAATTTGTGAAAATTCTTGAAATCCTGCAAAATTGTCAAGTTTTTTTTTACACTTTATTTAAGAAACTACGTGAATAACTCAATACTGAATTTGCAATTTTTAAAATATTTTTGTTTTTTTTCTCTCTAACATTGCTTATCACTTATTTCAACAGTTCAATAAAAATTGAGTACTATTTGCGATGTTATGAATTATTCTAGGATTGAGGGGAAAAGGGATGTTGAAAATTATCTTCTAAATATTCAAAAGAATAAGTGAGGGGAGGGGTGTACAATTTTTGCATCGGGGCTCGTTCTGGCCAACTCCGTTAAAAATTATCGAATTGCTTTACCTTCACCACAGAAAGGGAAATTCTCGACTTGTATCAAAATACTGGTAAAATTCTTCCCATCATTTACAAGAAATAGCACTCTGAATAATTCAAAGCTGGAATCCGGAATACGTCCTTAACACACGTTGTCAACCAATCAATTAACGAAGCCGCATAGAAGTAAATATTATTACGAAAATATGCATATTATGCGATATTGGAACCAGAACCAGCGAGCAGTGTGAGAATGCAAGGTGAACGGGGCCGAGGGGTCTGACAACTTCGTATTTCTATGCACTTGATTCTTCAACTACATATATTTTGCAATAATATACCTCTTCTGAATAACAACAACTTTTGAACGTGTGCTCCATCTCCATTCCGTTCTACAATTCCACTGGATGGCACGCTTGTGGTAAAATGTACAAATCTATCCTTACGAGTTCGCCCATGCACACCTATTCCAATGCACTTTTCTTCCATTTTATCTACACGCATCTACATAATATACGAAGAAGATGAAGAAGACCGTAGGATACTCGTATAATACTACGTATTACACCACGCGCTCCGCATAAAATACGTTATAAAGTAAACCAGCCTTGGTCGAGGCTGCGATAACAGCAACAGCAGCAGAGAAGCCGCCTTCTCTGATCGATGATATCCGTTGCTGTTGCTGTCCGAGAGGCTGCGATCTTTCATTTTTTCTAAACGCACAGATCTCCTATTTCGCTCCGGTCTCTGTATCCTTCTTTCATCTTCCTTTCAGCCCACGAATACGTTTCGTATTCCGCAAAGAGGAAGTGAAAATTATATTTTTTGGGTGCGATTTCAGAACACCGGCTTTCCCGATCCCGAAAAATGAAATCCGTCTTCTATTCCACTCTCCTCTCGACTCTTTCTCTTTGTCGGTTCATTTTCATGCTTTTTCTCCGTTGCATCGGTTCGATTCGAATACAACTGGTTTGTTATACGGTTACTACCGCCTGCGTTTTATTGCAGGCCACCAACACCTTTCTTCGAATTGTTTTAAATTACATATACTACGTATATGCTTATTAATAAATAATATGTATAATGTTACACTTACGCGTTACGTACTCGACGAACGTGTTGCGAAAAATTTTCTTTTCTCGTTAACAGTCTCTCATTAATTAGGATTGTGTATCGTTCGATTTTTTTTTTCTTTTTTGCTCGAACGCGACGAGTCCGAGTATAAACGTAGGCTACAGGTAATTAATATAGAGACAGCTGGGTGAGGTTTCTCTCTCTTTCGTCGATTAATCGAACCTCGTTTGACTAATTGGAAAATAATTTTCAACTGATGTGTATTGAGTCGAGGCAAAACAATGTATAGGGTAACGATTTATGTCGAATGCACCTTATTTTTTTTCCTGCAGAACGAAGCTGTCGAGGTTGTAACGTACGATATGCCTATTGAGAACCTTTTTGGCTGAATTTGGGATAATTTTGAAGTTTCATTTTGAACGATGGCCTCCTTTTTCCCTCGAAAGGGGCATTTTCGCCAAAAAATGATGGCAGAAGTCATCAGTGACGATTCTGTGATGTTTGAAAGTCCAGATCGAGGATAGATTTCGTTCTGTGGTTAATTTTGAGAATAATTTTCCGAAACGATGATCTCCTTTTTCCTTCAGAAATTCAGAATGGGCATTTTATCTCCCAAAAAATAGTGGCAAAGATCAGCAGCCAGGTCCGTAGCCAGGGTTGTTTTGGAAAGGGGCAAATGTCATCTCAGGTGGGGCAATGAAAAATAGACAGATTAAATGACCTCCATCTCATTTCTTAAGAAAATTTACCAGCATCTTTCAACCTATAAGAATTTATTTTTACTAAATTCAAATTATTCACTCGAACCCTTCAAAAAATAAAATTTTCTTGATCACTCGGAAAATTTTTTGATGAATTTTTTCGAAAAAATTCAGATAGCAATTGTTGCTGCTACAAAAATTTCCAAAAAATAATATTTTAGATTTATTTAAATGAAAAAAATTTGTTTGGTTCACTTTTTAAATCACTGAATGAAAAACGTGAATTTTATGAAAATTACGGTAATCAAAATTCAGTTGGCAGTACTGTCGTGAGATTTTTTTTGAAAATTCAATCAAAAATTATATTAGACGATCACAAAAACTTTTGACTCGTAATTTTTAATGTTTTTCAGCGAGAAATTTGAATTTGATAAAAATCCAAACACTTTAAATTCGAGATCTGTAACTTTTCAACTAGCAGGCACCATAGCGGGTCACTTTTTAAAAGGTGTGTGTCACTTTTTTCGACTTCGGTCACTTTTGGTTACTTTTCACGTTTAAAAGGTCGCTTTGGTTAATTTTTTCCTCGGAAAAACTCTTTTCAGAGTTTTCCAATTTCGAAAAGATCGATTTTCCAGTTTCACACACCTAGCATCATCGTCCAATCAAATCTTCACGCTCCTCACGCTGAAAATTTGGGTTTTTCCGAGTTTTCTTTACATTTTTGGTCACTTTTGGTCACTTTTGGTCACTTTTTGGTCACTTTGCTGAAAAAAGGTTACTGAAAGTTACTTTTTTCTTCAAAAATTTCGCTATGATGCCTGAACTAGCTTGTATAGGGCTAAACGTGTTTTGAGCAGGTGGTACTATACAACAATGACAAAAACTGTATGTTTTTTTAAATGACAAAACTTCGAGGTCTCCTGGTCTCGTCATTCTCTGGGCAAGAAGGGGTGGGCCTCGAAAGTTTTTTGGAAAGTTTCTCACTCATAGTAAACTATCTTATCTATTTTTGTCAAAATTCAGGATCTATTCTTTTTTTCCATCTACCCTAATGCATTTATTCTTTGTATAGGTACAAAAAACCAAATGGCATTTTCTGATCAATTTTTGCGCTATGTTGGTTCAAAATTTGATAAATTTTCCGGCTTTATTGATTTTTTTAGTATTTTTTAAATACCAGTTTAAAAAACAAACTATGGAAATATCTCCCAACTTGGATAAAAATCTGCCAAAATTTATCTCAAAAGTTATTAAAATGCTGAAAAATGGTAAAAAAACATTTTTATAGAAAAAATGCATCAGAATTATAGTGAATCTTTGTTCGTATTTCCAAAAATGCTCACGTTTGAAACGTATTTTTCACAAACTTCGTATTTTCATGAAAAATTTATTAGAATTTAAGAATCGAATGTAGAATTTTCAAAATTTTCGACATTTTGAATGGAACATAATTCGATCGAAATTTCAAGCTTATGGAATCAGATGACTGAGATGACCAAATGGAAAAAAAACTATAGGCAACTTTACCATATTTTGGTTCCCAACAAAGCTGCCATTAAAAAGGAGTTTTGACAACTTTTTCCAGGGGGGGGGATGCAAACGACTGTTCTAGGGGGCAATCCCCCCCCCCCCGGTAGCTACTAGCTACAGGAGCTATAAGCCTGTCATCAGCGGGGATTCTGTGATGTTTGAAAGTCCAGGTCAAAGATCGATTTCGCTCTTGGGTGGATTTTGGGAATAATTTTCCGAAGCGATGATCTTTTTCTGTTATCAATCCGGAATGGCCATTTTGTCGCCAAAAAATGATGATAATGATCATCAACGACGCTTCTATGATGTTCAAACGTCCGGATCAAGGGTGGATTTCGCTCTACCTTGGCAAATTGTTGATTTATGGCATCCTGTCCCCTCACACCCCTCGTTCTTCTTCATATAATCGTCGGTAATCCGAAAATCGGCGCTGACGGTAATACAGATAGAAAAGCGACACTACGAACGAGTGAAGAAGAGAGGTAGACCCTGCGCGACGGAACGATGGTTCCAGCATCTCAGTTGGTAATTCTTTTTACCTGCGGGGCCAACCAGTTGCGTAGTTCGATGACGTCGATGATGCGTAGAATTGAAAAGCAGCTTCTTCTTGGTCGTCGAGTGTAAGATGAGTGAACCGAACCGAGTTGAAGGTAGAGAATAGAAGGAAATACCTATGTATATGCCGATGCGGCCACTCCGCGTCCGTCCGATCCGATGAGATATGCTGGAGTTGTTATAAAAGGTATACGCTACGCCGCTGCTATGCCATCCCATTGCCACTATAATGCTATATAATAATAACTGCAGCGGCGTGTTCGCTATTCGATGTATATAGCGCCAATGGCGCGTATATATGAGAGAGAAAACAGGTTTTTCTCATTTCTTTCCTTCCGTCCTGGTGTTAGAAAGGGAAGGTTGAAAAACTACGTTATTTCGATGCTGCGTAACCCAAGCCTATAGCTGAGAGTCGAGGAATGACGGTGAGGTTTCGTGGTATCCCTAAATAGACTGCTGGGCGATTCTGGTGATGAAATTTGGGCCCCAGGAGAAGCAAATGACGATGAGGTTTCGTCGTGTCCCTAAATAGACTTGTGGGCAATTCTGGTGATGAAATTGGGGCCCCAGGAGAAATAAATGACGATGAGGTTTCGTCGTGTCCCTAAATAGATTGCTGGGCGATTCTGGTGATGAAATTTGGGCTTTAGAAGATCGAACTGATCGTGATCTTGAGAGAAATGTGGACCCTTTCGGAAAAATGACTCTTTTTTTAACTGACAATTGACGTACGCGGAACTACACTTACGTTATAGGCCTAATTACGTAGTAAAATCGCGTCTATGAAGCAGTACCTATTGCTCGAATGGAGCGGAATGAGGAGCCAGAGCCAAAGCGAACGTGTTATGATTTAGCTTTGGCAAACGAACAAGAAATTTCGTACACAGCAGTTGAATACAGTGCTCTATATGTGCCGAAGTTGGTGTTGGTGCTCCCTTTGGCTCGTCTCGAGTCTCCTTTTGCTCCACTCTGCTGCTACGAGCGGTTACCGCCACGTCCGATATACTTGGCGAAAAATTTATCGATAAGAGGTCTGGCGAGTTGGCCGAGGTATTGGACGTGTGAAAATGGGCGTCAAGTGCATACTTGTAGAAATACGTCGACTGTAGAATACGAGTCTTATAAAGGTGTGCATTGTTTTACGTATACGAGTTATGTGGGCAAGGTTGTTTTGTATTTTGGTGGGCAAGGTGGGATCTACCTCTTGGAATTGAGATTTGGATGTAAAATAGAACGATAAACGAAAAAAATTGGATTTTGAATATCGATTCTAGGGCAAGTCATGTAAAAAACTTTAGGAAAACTCTGTTGTCATGTTGGCTCAATTTTACAGCAGAAAGAGAAAATTGAAGTGATTTCAATTTTCAAAATTGATGAAGAAAATTATATAATTGAAAAGAGGAATCTATCGTGATTGAGTTGATTAATGGAAAAATTGTTGGAAAATCGTTTTTTTGCCCGTTTTCTCTTCATATAGTCTACAGTCCAAGTGGCAAAAAGTGCTCTAGAAATCGAAATCAGCGTGCTTTTTTGGGGCGCAAAAAAATCAGTTGGCTTATTGTGGGTATGGGTCCCATAGTACGAAAAAAGTGTATTTTGGATTTTTGCCCTTGCACAATAGGGAGCTGGGGCCTAAAAACCCCTCTTTTTTCCCATTTTTTCAACTTGGCCGGGCGCAAAAAAAAATTTCACAGTGTGATAGCAGACACTCTCCCGACTCCAAATATATGTCACAACCCTTGGGCCACTTGCACAATGGGGCGCTAGGCCCCCCAAAGTGCGATTTTTCGCCAAATTTGACCATTTTTGGCACAATAATGCCTCTGTATGCGACATGTGGTCTGGGGCGCAAAAAAAATTAAACGAAGTGTATACTCACATTCATTCCGCATCCGATGAGCCAAAGTTTAAGGAAAATGGTTTGCACAATACGCCGTGGCGGAATTTCAACGTTGGGAAAATGTGTGATTTTCACCCCTTTTCATCGTAAATTAAGTTATCAAAAAAATTCTGAAATTTGGGTTGCGACCTATCAAAATGGGTTAAAATTTTACAAGCAGAACGAAATTATTAGTGAAAATTGAATTTAAGCAATTTTGACCCTTTTTTTAGCCTCAAATTGAGCCCCATTTTTGAGTATTTCCCAAAAATTGGCATGTGACCTATGAAAGAGGGCTAGAATTTCGTCAAAAATTCAAAAATGTCATCCAAAACTATTTTTGAGCAAATTGTGAGAATTTTGAGCCTCAAATAGGATCAAATTTTGAGTATTTTCCAAAAATTGGCATGTGACATATGAAAGTCGTATAGAATTTCGTCAAAACTTCAAAAATGTTATCCAAAACCATTTTTGAGCAACTTTTGAGAATTTTGAGCCCAAAATAGGATCAAGTTCTGAGTATTTTCCAAAAATTGGTATGTGACGTATTGAAATGGGATAAAATTTCTTCAAAAATTCAAAAATGTTATCCAAATCATTTTTGAGCAACTTTTGAGAATTTTGAGCCCAAAATATGATCATTTTCTGATTATTTTCGAAAAATTGGCATGTGACCACCCAAAGTTTTGAAAATATTAAAAAATTTGCTCAATTTGAGACTCAAAATTTTTGAAAATTGCTCAAAAATGGTTTTGGATAACAATTTTGAAGTTTTGACGAAATTCTATACGACTTTCATATGTCACATGCCAATTTTTGGAAAATACTCAAAATTTGATCCTATTTGAGGCTCAAAATTCTCACAATTTGCTCAAAAATAGTTTTGGATGACATTTTTGAATTTTTGACGAAATTCTAGCCCTCTTTCATAGGTCACATGCCAATTTTTGGGAAATACTCAAAAATGGGGCTCAATTTGAGGCTAAAAAAGGGTCAAAATTGCTTAAATTCAATTTTCACTAATAATTTCGTTCTGCTTGTAAAATTTTAACCCATTTTGATAGGTCGCAACCCAAATTTCAGAATTTTTTTGATAACTTAATTTACGATGAAAAGGGGTGAAAATCACACATTTTCCCAACGTTGAAATTCCGCCACGGCGTATTGTGCAAACCATTTTCCTTAAACTTTGGCTCATCGGATGCGGAATGAATGTGAGTATACACTTCGTTTAATTTTTTTTGCGCCCCAGACCACATGTCGCATACAGAGGCATTATTGTGCCAAAAATGGTCAAATTTGGCGAAAAATCGCACTTTGGGGGGCCTAGCGCCCCATTGTGCAAGTGGCCCAAGGGTTGTGACATATATTTGGAGTCGGGAGAGTGTCTGCTATCACACTGTGAAATTTTTTTTTGCGCCCGGCCAAGTTGAAAAAATGGGAAAAAAGAGGGGTTTTTAGGCCCCAGCTCCCTATTGTGCAAGGGCAAAAATCCAAAATACACTTTTTTCGTACTATGGGACCCATACCCACAATAAGCCAACTGATTTTTTTGCGCCCCAAAAAAGCACGCTCAATGAACACTTTTTGCCAGTTGGACTGTAGACTAATATTGGTTTTGAAATTCGTTTTCATTTGGTCAAATTTCGAAAAACTTGCATAAACTTTTTAATTTAATTTTTTTAGTTCAGTCATCGAAAATTTGTGAGAATAAAAAAAAAGAATTTTGAGTGTTTTACTGGAATAATCTCGAATGGAGTCTTGGAGTATTTTGACTTTCTGAATAGGTACTATTCTGGCGTTAGTAATTTCATTTTATGAATCGAAGTTGGTTTAAGTAATGAGAGGACGAAAAATCAAAACTTTCCTATTGATATACAGTAGAATTTTTCTTATTTTTCTGACTTTAGGTACAATTTTTCTTATTTTTACGTCTCGAAATGAAATCTATTGATTTTTCAGCAAGATGCAAGGCACCTTTTGGACTAGAATTTTACAAAAATCTCATTTTCAAAAAAAAAGTTGACTTCGAGAGCACTTCCGATGAAATGCTTTTCGAGTGAAAAATGTTGAATACATAGGTATATAATTTATGTTTTTGATCAGTTTGAATGCTATTATGATTCTGTCAAGAACCAACCCAAATTGATGTTTTGCCGGGGGGGGGGGGGGGGGGGTAAAATCTAAAACACTTTTCAATAAAAATTTTTTCCAGCTTCAAGTATTACTTTTACATTTTTTTTTCATTTGAAACGAAAATTTCCCAAAAAAGTGAGCCATCATTCAAAAATTATATTTTTTCTGACTTAACCTAATTTTTCCGATTAAAAATTCAATTTTTCGTTTTGTAAGGGCAAGTTACCTCCCTCTCCCCCCAACCTTTTGGCTTGGTCCTGAATTATGTTTTGCAATTTTGATCCATATTGTTATCGTTGAGTTTGAAAATGATGTCAATTTCTAATTATTTCGTAAATAGGGAAAAAATTAAGCAGTTTCTATTCTATTATTCATAATCTGTAGTATTTTGATCTTGAAAAATTGTTCAGGACAAACGAAGGATCCTTCGAAAAAATTGATCCGTAGAAACAAAATTGTCAAACGAAAAGTTTTCTTTCATTTTGAATTATTTATTGGTATTTTTTGTGACATCAAAAATCAAAGTTGAATTTTCTATATTTCAATGAAAATATCTCATAAACTAAGTTTCCAAGGAAAAAACGAATGGAGCTGAGAATCAAAACTCACTTTTGCCAGGTAGGGGGGGGGGGGGTGGGTCGAAAAAAAACGCAATCTTATTTAGTAAACTTACCGACGTTACCGACCATCAAGTTTGCTAAAATTATCTTACGAGTATATCGTCAAGAAGGTCCTGAAAACAGGATTCCCTAATTTTTTTCCCGATCGCGAAGGTACTCTTTTTAAAATGACGCGAGAAGAATGGCAAATGTGAGTTTTGACACCAACCACGTTTTTTTTGAAGCTACAGAAAAATTTTGCAGAACCAAATTTGTGGAGCTTGAAAAAAGAAATATTTTTTGTCTCTTGAGATTTTTGCCCCAGATCAATCGTCTTCGAGTTATGAACCAGCTTCGAAATGCATTCCAAAATTAATGCATTTCAAATCTGATTCATAGCTCGAAGATGAATGATCTGAGGCAAAAAAGTCAAGAGACAAAATTTTTTTCTTTTTTCAAGCTCTACAACTTTTATTCTACGAAATTTTTCTTTAGCTGGCAAATGTAAGTTATGATTTTAACCCCGGTTTTTGGAAGCATTTTTAGCCACAACGGAGACGATTTAGGCAAAAACTATTTCAGCCATGTTGTAGAGCCTGAAATTCTCTATCAGAATCCATCAAAAAACCCATTTTCATATTCTTGGCAGAAGTGAGTTTTGATTCTCAGCGCCTATGTTTGCAGTAGAAGGGAATTTCACCCTCATGGTTTCTATCTTCTTTTTTCGTTCAGTCTTTCATTCATCCAAACATATATTTTTCCTCATGTTAAAGTGATGAAAAACAGGCGAATGTTTTTTGGAAAATCTTTCTTTTGAAGGAACTTTGATGATTGAATTTTTTCTTTTATTATTCCTTGATCGTGTATTAAATTTTTTTTTCAGAATTTCCATCTTTGGCATAATATGTGTAATTAAAAATTTTTCCTCAATTAAGTATTTCAAAATGCATTTTTTGCTCCTCTACAATGAAATAGTGAAAAAACGTGATTACAATGTGACCTTTACTCTTATCTTATATCTAGGTGTAGAAAATACTCGAATCAATCGCAGAATTTTTTTGTTCGTCTCGAGCGAAAAAAAATAGTTAGGATTCGTATAAATAAATTGGTAGACCTGCTCAAAACCGGTTTCTATTTCGATTTTTTTCTTTACCTTTATTATTTTGTTTTGATGAAAATTCATAATACCTGCTCACTTATTTATTTATAAGTGCAACGCTAACGGGAATTTCTATTCTGTGTTATTTGCGATTCCGGCTCCGGCAAATAACAACGGTAGCAAAATTGTAACAATGATGACTCATAAAGGAGTCGTTTTTTTCACTATGACGTCACGTTTCGAGTACTCGGTAATGTTGCCCACGTGTAATTTGTACAAATGAACTTCGTACGGCGTATTTTTAATGCATTTCGGTTTTTTTGCCTCCTCGAGTCTTGTCTTATTCTTTCAAAGTAGAATGATGACGTCTTGAGAGGTGTAAGGCGTTACGGTATGTTATCTGAATAAGTACTCGAGAATGTAGAATACGGTGTGATCGAGGTAGGTATGCGTTGCCCTGCCCACCTACCCAAATCGACCAGCAATTCACCTTACAGCGAAATACTATTACGTTCGAGTCGGTTTTAGGTTTTTCAAAGATAAGCAATCGCGTTTTCCTCGAAGGAAAAATCAATCGTTTCACGATGTTCGGGTTTGGGCAATTTTTCACGAAAATTCGATCACGTGGGATCAACCTGGCGCGTGAAAAATATTCGTAAAACGTAATAATGACGTTTTAAACGTAATCGTCGTATTTGCCGCGAGTAAATTTTTCTAATAATAATCGTTTATCGGTTGATTTATCGTCTAGGTATTTTTCAAATCATCGTCATGGGTTTTTTAATTAGAAGGTTTTAATTTTTTTCGTTTCGTTTGGCAATGTTCGCCGAAATTAAAGGTAAACAGAGTAGAGGGGAGAGATGCTGAGGGGTTGGTGAAAATTTGTGAATTTTTTTTCCACTTGATCAGTTTACGTCAAATTCCTTCAATTTTGAGACTCAGGCAATTTTGATATTGAATTTGTTCCATTTGATTTGAAAATTTGACCCGAAGTCTACCACTTTGGTGAATTCTGGAAACCCCTGCCCTTTGAATTTTTTGAAAATTTGACCCGAAATGTACCACTTTAGTGAATTCTGGAAACCCCTAGCTCTTTTGAATTTAAAAATACGAGTGGACCATGTGTTTACATAAATTATTTCGTTTACGTCAAGTTCCTTTAATTTTGAGACTCGGTCAATTTTGATATTGAATTTGTTCCGTTCGATTTGAAAATTTGACCCGAAATCGATCACTTCGATGAATTCTGGAAACCCCTGCCCTTTGAATTTGAAATTACCAGTAGACCATGTGTTTACATAAATTATTTTCTACTTTCCACTTCGCTTCCGGTTGCTGGAAATTCGAACTTGTCATCTGTTAGTCGTGTGATAACCGATAGCTGGAAAATACTGAAAAAACAAACTTTACGTGCGTTTCGTTAAAGATACAGGCGATAACGTTGGGTTAACTTATTCGTCGCGTACAATGGCGGTGTGATTCATGGGCACACGAATACTAGCAGATAGAGTGAATCAACGATAACGAACCGTACGGTCTGTCGGGTCTGCAGGAGGGAAGCAGAAGGCAGCATAGAATGATTATTCCGATGGAAATTTCACCGAAGCTCGAGTGCTGCCCTGCCTGCCTTCCGCTTCCTCTGCTGCCGCCGGTCGCGCCAATGTCAGAGAGAATTGTCTCATCGGGCTGCGGGCTCACGATAGTTCTGCGCCAGGCAATTAATTACGTGTAATTTAGGTTCTATTATAAGTGCTCGACCTTATAAGAGCGTACAGCGTATTGTCATTGGCAAAGATAGACGTGTACGGGAGATGGGCGGTGAAAGAAGGGTAGAGGAAGAGAAAATCAGTTATTACGTATGTGGATTCGTAGATCCATTTACCTAGTCTCGTATTTTTTTTTTTGTATTGACGAGCATAAGCGCACCCAGAAATTATTCAAGGGAGGGGCTGAGAATTCGAAAAAGGGGAGGGGGTCAAATTTCAATGAAAAATTGAGTGAACTGTTATTTCAGTGGCACTGGCGTACTCGGGTTATTTTCAGTAGGATGATGATACATAAACAGATTTGAGCTGAGAAAAATTGAAAAATTGCAGAATTTTTTGGAACAAACGATCAATACACTCCTTGAATCTGAATTAGTAAAATTTACTTTTTTGAAGCAGTGAAATAAATTTAACTGAAAATCAGTGATTTTTCACTAATCTTTCAATCAAAATTATTGATTTTTTCTGACAAATTGGGAATTGATTGAGAAATCAGCGATTTTTGACTGAAAGATCAATGAAAAATTAATAATTTTCAATGAAGATCATTTCACTGATTTTCAAAGGCAGAATTTCATCAAAGATTTATTCAGAGGCAGAGAGTTCTATGTTTAAATTTTTTTTGAAAAGTCATGGTTGAAGAGCAAAAAAATGCACTTTTTAACATTTTTGTTATGAAAATCGCCTTTCCGAGCCTAGGAAAGCTTACACTGACGAGTTCTTCAAATGCCAAAGGTTCGAGGGGGGGGAGGTCGTTAATGTAAATTCGAAATAGCTGTAGATGGGTTTTATCTCTAGTTCTGGACAAATGGGCAACCTAGGTGAAATTTCAAAACAGCTAAGGACGTGGAGAAAGAACGATCGTCCCTCGCTGTGCTACGGTGAAAAGTACACTCAGTACACGTTTACAGCATTACGTTATACGTATAAAACAGATCCTTGGCTTAGCAGTGTTGTCGGTGAACTACGCACTTGGAAACCTCGATTGTGGGTTGTGTAATGTACCTACTCGGTCTCGTTCTCGGCGTATGTGTGCGTGCTGTAAGTGTTAATGTAAATGTGTGCAGCATACAGGGTATTATACGTACACGTATGTGTAGTCTGTAGTGTAAAACGCGCATATACAGTACCAGTGTTACCGCTTTTTTTGAGGTTATAGTACACGTTGTACACGTACGTGTATTTTAGAGTCTCTCTATCTCTACTCTCCGTATACGTAGAATACGAGTATATGCTGCCGATGTTGCCGCAGCTGCCGAAGCGGCGAAGCAGCCGTAGCCATCGAAAGAGGCGCGTGTATGTATGTAAAGCGCAATATTACCCATTATGACGACGATGGTGGTTTTCTTAATTTATAACACGAGTTCGAACCGAGATAGGAGGTTTTTTCCATTTTCTAATCGAGCTTCCAACGCGAACTTGGTTGCAGGACGCCTTTATGGGATGGATGAGAGGCGTGGGGAAGAACGAGGTACGACTCGAGTGCTGTGTGGATGAATTTTCTCGGAATTTATGACAGGGAATTTGAAAAATATGTCGGTTTACTTGGAAAGAGTTAGGCTGGTCTTGAATGCAGGTGTATTGACGAGAATTGCACGTCTGTTAGGAATGTTTCTAACGCAGAATTATAGATTTTTTCGACAATTGGTGAAAATTTCGTGGTCGGTGGGTTTCTGATTACAGATTTCCCCCTAATCATGGCATAAAGTAATGTGATTCATATACATTTTCGTAAAACTATAATTACCATCAAATTACAGTAAAACGTCATGGTCTTACCGTAATTTGGTTGAATTACCGTAATTACACCGTAATTTGTCCAGATTACCGTAATTACGAGTAATTGATTCAAATTACCGTAATTACGAGAAATTGATTCAAATTACCGTAATTACGAGTAATTGATTCAAATTACCGTAATTACGAGTAATTGATTCAAGTTACCGTAATTACGAGCAATTGATTCAAATTACCGTAATTACGAGTAATTGATTCAAATTACCGTAATTACGAGTAATTGATTCAAATTACCGTAATTACGAGTAATTGATTCAAATTACCGTAATTACGAGTAATTGATTCAAATTACCGTAATTACGAGCAATTGATTCAAATTACCGTAATTACGAGTAATTGATCCAAATTACCGTAATTACGACTAATTGATCAAATTACCGTAATTACGACTAATTGATCCAAATTACCGTAATTTCAGGTAAATTAATCCCAATTACCAATTACCAGTAATTGATCCACATTTCCGTAATTACGAGTAATCAATCTAAATTACCGTAATTTCAGGTAAATTGATATAAATTACCGTAATTACGAGGTAATTGACCTGAATTTCCATAATTATAACGTTAGTGATTCAAATTAACTACTGTAAACACGGCGCAACTAATTCTAATCGGATTGTCATTAGCGTAATTACGGGAAAATGAATCCGAAATTCCGTAATTACAGCGTAATTACCATATTTTGGCGTAATTATTGTAATTTTGGTCTAATTATTCGTCTCTAGCTTTCAAATTATCTATAATCAAATTACCTACCCAAAATTTATTGTAATTACAGCTTTAAACGTTTGAAATGTTGTGAAAATTGTTTTAAACGCTGTAGGTAAATATTTTTTGGATTCTGTAAAAAAAATTTAAAACGTTGTGAAAGAAGTTTGAAAAAGCGTAAGTAATTAATCAATAATTTCAAAAATAACCAGCTCATAAATTTTGGTAGTAGATGAAACTAATTATTGAAAGTTCTCAAAAAATTGCATGAATTATTTTGTTTATCTCATTTGTTTTTAGTGGTGTTGAAATCGCATAAAACTTTTAAAATTGATGAAAATATTGGACTTGAACTCGGAAAATTGGGGGTTTCAGCATTTGAAAAAGAATTAGTATTTTTTCCGGCAATTTTCAAGTTCATATTTGGAAATTTAAATTTTTATCAAAATTTCTGACGTTTCGGCCATTTTTTACAGGATTTCTATCATTTTTATGTTGTATAATGATCTTTGATATTGTTTTTGTGAAAAATCAACATTTTTTCTGTAATTTTAACAATTTTATTACTTTTCAGAAATGTTTGCAAAAAGTGTTATGTAATTCTTATGAGTTTTAGTCTGCTCTCTCCTAGTTTTTTAAAAATGTCTTTCGTTTTGAAAAAATCACATAATTTTGATCAATTTTTACTAAATTAAACCAATCTCAACCCTAATTTTCAAACAAAACAACGAAATATGATCAAAATCATTCCCAAATACACATTTCAACCAGGCTTATGATAATTTCAAAACATCCATCCGTCAATTTGAATAATCTTATGATATTTCAAGCCATTTTCATGAAACCTCAAAAAGTTTTAAAGTACCTAATTTTTTTTTACCAATTTTTCAATATTTTTCCGTGACCGAGTATTTTTTCATGAGAGTTGAATTTTTTAGGTACTGCAAATTGAACAATAATTTGATATTTTGAGTAATTTTATATTCAGGATTCCTGTAAAATATGAAGGAATTTTTTTCTCAGATTTGAACGAAAAGTAGCCCCCCCCCCCATTTTTATAATTTTCTATGATATTTTACTCCAATTTAAACTTGAGAAAAATTTTTGCTTTATGGAACAATTTTTGTGAAAAGTCAACCAATTTTCCTGATTTTTGTTATGTAAGCTCTATTTTTAATTTTTATCAATTTTCAGGGTTCCCGGCCTTCAGAGACCGTGGAGCCCTATTAAAATCAGTAAATCACTCATTCATCATCTTTGCGATTTTCTTTAGATCAATTGAAGAATGTCATTGGCTTATATCTCGATGACGTCAAGCTGCATCGTGTAAGTAAACAAATTAGAAGAGAGAAATAAATAACGAAAGTTTTATTTTATTTTACGTCATGGGACGGATAATTTTGTTTTGTGTGGAGTAGTTCCTTTGTCTGAAGTCCAATTTCAGTTTAATTTCAACATTTTTTTTCCAATTTAAAATTTTCCCGAAATGTTATGCAATTTTGCGTTTTCTCCTTTTCTCTTTTCTCAACATTTTTTCCAATTTGATTGAATTATTTTTCTCAAAATTTCCGACCCAGACTTTTTGAAAAAAATTTTCCAAACTTGATTTTTTTGAAAAATTTTTCCAATTTGAAGATCAATGCCAATAACCAAAAACCATTATGTGAAGAAAAGGGACCTAATTTATTTTCATCCCAGAAGCTTCACCAATATTAATTGGTCTTTATTTCATACCTTTAAAAAAATTTTCAACTTCAAATTTTCTTCCGAGTTTATTGAATTTTGACAATTTTTAAAAAAATAGTCAAGAACACTGGAAATCATAATTCCGGGAACCCTATTGCCAGGTCGCCTGCGACCCTGCTTGTTTCAACTTATTTTCTTGTCAAGTTGAAAATTTTCAAGTTTTCAAAGAATCCTGATTATGTTGACAATATTTTAGCCAATTTTTTGTACTTTTTTGTACGATTTTCGTGATATTTCAATAATATTCTGCTAGACCGAACGAAAATCATATTTTTCCCAACTGTAACAATACCAGTCTTTACTTCAACCCTTATTACCGATTCGAAGTGATTTATGGTTTTTTGAGACGGCGATAATGACAAAGGAAAATACGAGTCAACGCCCTTTTCCAGACGGTGAACACCTTTTTTCATTTTTCCCCTTTTCAGACACCATTTCTTAAAGGGTGTAAACCTACCTTCCAGTTGCATATTTGGCCGACTGCGGGGATCTGCAGACACGCCAATCGTCTACTTCGCCAGTCTTACCTATTACCTTCGCATGGGTCTTTTATTTCCTCACCTTTCGAAGGTGAAAGAAACTAGGGTGGTTCTCGATAGACTTGAAGCAGCTGTTCAGTCTACCTGATTACCCGACTATAAACTTCCCAGTGGCAAATTTGCCACCAATTTTCGATTCTTTTTGCAAAATCGTGCAATTTGGAGCTGGCGATTCGAAGAATACCTCGCAACAATGTCAAGGTCGTCGATGATGTTTTTTTTCATCATGACGCCCCACTCGTCTCTCTTGCATTGCACATTTCTCTCGATTTAAAATGGACAACGATGGCGATAATGGTCTGCGTTCTTCTTCTATTAGCGTATATTTCTTTGTGGTACGTCCACGTAGTACGCAAGTATGCTAGATCTCCAGCTGTGTTATCTGACTTGGTTTTCGGAGCCTACAACAGAGGACAGGTGGATGTTTTGTGCGAGTACGAGATTCGATAATGGTGTTACCAATGACTGCTGAGGCGCAGGCGGTTCTAGCGTGTTTTTCTTGAGCAATTGGATGCTGTTTGAATCCAACGTACGTGTTTACGTCTTCGATCGGTCGGTAGGCTAGGTATTGTGCCATCGTGTATCGTAATGTGACTCTGACGACGTTGTCGTACCGAAGAATGCCAGATAACTATACAATTGTGTAAAAAATTGTCACTTGTTGGCGAGAGAGAGGCCAAAGTCAATAGATGAGGTCTTAGGCGGAATATGAGAGTTCGTGGTCGCGCCGGTTCGATTTACAGCTCGTATAGGGCGTAGAAGTGTAAAATGGTGTGATGTGTATCTCAAACACGTCTTCGTCTCGTTCTATGTATTTGTATGCATATGTAACGAACCTACGTACGTAATAAAAACAGATTTTACGAAATACGTATCTCGTACGAAGACTTACGAGTACATACTGTGTACGCTTGTCTGAGCCTCAAACGCAGTCGTAATTACATAAGATTCTCGGTAGCGCCGTCTGCGTCTTGTTGCATCTGTTGTTCGTGTTTCTTTCTCGCGACCGAAACCGCAGCTCGAAGCGAATGCTTGAAAAAGCCCGAGAGAAAGAGAAAGAAATGTGCAACCGTGGGCGAGATGACAACCGGCGTGGCGTGGAAGTGCGGATAAGTAGAGGAAATAAAAACAATTTTTTTCACGACGACTCCGCGTGAGATAAACTAAATGGATATGCTGGCAAGCTGGCTAGAAAAACGCGTAGAAAATTGCAACGTAAAAAATTCGCTTATAATTTAGTACGCGAATTAGCGTCCGTTGTCTGGGTATGTACTTGGAACTTGGGAAGTTGGCGGTGTATTCGAATGAATTTGGCGAATAAGTATAATACGTAGGTACCAGGCTGCGTTATAACTTATAAAGTCACGCTGCCTCTGATACTTTGGTAGTAGGGTGGATAACCTTGCAAGAGGTCGCCTTCTTTTGTGTATTTATTTATTATTATTATTTTTCAAACGTGTTTTTTGCGTTTTTCTCTCTCTTTCGGTATGCAACGTAACTCGGACGATATTACGTCTACGTACGGACGTATGTGGTATTTTACCAGACTGGATTTTTTTTTCAGTTCATTGCTGATGGTCGAAATAGGTATATTTTCGGATACACGGTTTGTTTAAAATAGGTTTCGCATATTTCCGCGTATTTTTGTACCGTTTCCGTTGAGAGGAGTTTTTTCCAGGTCGCGACATACAGGCAACGAACATAGAGCTGGGGGAGATTTTACAATCGAGGGATGATAATGCAGAGAGGAAGTAAGAGAGGTGCGGTTGCCCTGGATTTTGCGATGTTTACTTTCTGTTTTGTTGGGAAATCGATGTGAAATGTTCAGTAGAAGGGGTGAAAAATGCGAAAAAGAAAGTTTAAATGAAATTGGGTGAAATTTTCATTTTCGAATTTTTTAAATATGTAGTTGGAATTTTTTGCCAATGGTGGGATTTTATCCTAGATATTGGTATTTTGGAAAAATTTGTCCACCGAAGACTCGAATTTTTCAAAATTACGCACTGAGAAAAATGGAGAATGAAAAATGAATAAAAAGTGTTGCAAAAAATTATAAATTTTATTCAAAAAATTATAAATTTTATTCAAAAAAAATAAATTTTATCCAAAAAAAATAAATTTTATCCAAAAATAATAAATTTTATCAAAAAAAAATAAAGTTTATCCAAAAAAAATAATAACGGGGCACCATTCGCAAAATTAGCAATTTTTATCAAAAAAAATAATAAAATTTATCACGAAATTTGGTAAAGTTTATTGCATAGAAAATAAAGTTTGTCAATTTTGCGATAAATATTATTATTTTGCGATAAATATTATTATTTTTTGAATAAATTTTACTAGTTTTGTGAATGGTGCCTTTTTATTATTACGTTTAATAAAATTTATTTTTTATTTTTTTGAGTGCGAAATTTTGTAAAATACTCTAGTTTAAAAGGACGATTGGATCACTCATGGTGTCCCTTCTGTGAATTTACCAGATATTTTTGTCGATTGGTGAAAGAAACTGGATAGTTTTTAAATTTTTGAGAAATTCTGGAAAAATGAGTTTTTTTTCATTATGAACCATTTTTGATATCTGACCATCATCAACGCAACAAAGCAGCTTTGAAATTGAAATATTTAGGTATTTTGAAAAAACAAGGTACTTTTTTGAGATCATCTTCAAAGAGGAAAATGTTGCATAATACTGAATTTTCCACCTTTTTAGAGTGTCTAATTTAAACCAAATTAAGCACTAGGTGTGCCCCCCAGTTACATTACATGGTGTCCCAAAAATTAATCAACTCCGGGTTTCGCTCAAGAAATTCAAATAAATTTTACTGTTGATGCGATAGCCATTCAATGTTGTACCTAATTCTAACGAGACAAGAAAATTTTGAAACCGGTTCAGTGATTTCGAATCGTCAGTCGAAAGTTCCTCAAAGTATGAAAGTACAAAAATGTTTGAAACCAAATTTTGTAGAAAAAAAGAATATAGGGGATTCTTTTTTCATAAGATTGAATGAAGGTAGGTATGTGGAATTTTAAAAAGATACCTTTTTTTGGCTTTCAAGTCATTATTCTATATCCTTCATCTCCTTCTTGAGAAAATCTAAAAAAATTGACGTAAAAAATTTTATGTCCCCCCCGCCACCTCTTCCCATGAAATCGTTGTCTGAATCTCCTTCTGGTGAAAATAAAATTTTAGAATTCTTTGTGACTGTAGTTCGAATTTTTTTTCCATACTTGATTTTTTTAAAGAATTTCCCACGAAACTGGTTTCTGAAAATTGGTTTCTCGTTAAGATCAAGATAAGTTGATTTTGTTCATATCCTAATAATAAATTTATTTGAAATATTTTACCCTAAATTCTGTTTTGGCTAATTTTGAGACACTCTGTGTAACAGTCCTAATTTAGAAGCCCTTGATTCAATTTTGTCAACCGATGTAAAAATTGCAACGACTGTTTCAAACTCGTCGAGCAAAGGTCCACCTTCAATGATGCACTAAAAATGATTTGTATGTGCAAAAAATCAAATTTTTTTGAATGAATGGAATTTTTTATGATTTTTTTTTAAATTTTGAATTCTATTACTTCCATTTTTAGGCTTCCTAATGCGTCGGAAATCCTATTAAAATCACCTAATTTTTTTTTCATTATTATTTTTTTTTTTGTTTTCTTATGTAGTGTGGTATAAAGTGAACTTATATTATCGTGTTAATAAACTGATCAAAAGAGAGAAAAAAAATATTATGAAAGTCTATTCATATTTACGAGAAAGAACAAAAGGCGATTTTGTTTCCTGTGAAGTATTTCTTTCTTTTCAAAGTCCAAATTCAGGTAAATTAAATGTCAACATTTCTTCCAATTTCGAATTTTCTCGACATTTTATACAATTTCACATTTTCTCAACATTTTTCCAATTTCAAATTTTCTCAATATTTTTCCAATTTCAAATTTTTAAAATTTTTTTCGAATTTCAAAGTTTCAAAATTTTTTTAATTTTGAATTTTCTCAAAATTTTTCTAATTTTGAATTTTCTCAAAATTTTTCTAATTTTGAATTTTCTCAAAATGTTCTCAATTTTTTTTAAATTTTGAATTGAAAATAAATTCTTTTCAACTTGAAGATCAATTAATATTAATTAAGCATATAATTTTGAAATACTTAATTAATACAAACAGTAAATATCCAAAAACCGTATATGAGAAAAGGGACCTAGGTGTAAATTTCTTTCATTCTGCGGATTTTCGCCGATTTTTCAGCAAATTTCACTGATCTTTCAAAAAATTTCACATATTATTCTTTAATGTAGATGTTCCCTGAGTATTTTGTTTTGGCTGTTTCTTTGAACTTATAGGTCCAAAAATCGCGAAAACCCATGCAGAAATGTTGTTGTTTTAGCAGATTTTTCAAGTTTTGAGTGCTTTATACGGAAAAAACCTTCAAATAAAGAAACTAACGTCGGATTCGTGTTTAGCGGGTCAAAATACCCCGATAAACACCCTTTTCGCGATCGTTTTGCGTAAAGTCTCAAAATTCACCTTTTTCACTGAATTTTCATGACAAAAATAGCGAATTTCGAGTCTTCAAATAAAACGACCGCGAAAAGGGTGTTGATCAGGATATTGACCCGATAAATACGAATTCGACGTTAGTTTCTTCGTCCAGCCATTTCTCTCCTTACAAAACGCTCAAAATTTGAAAAATATGCTAAAAAAAACAACATTTTTGTACGGTTTTTCGCGATTTTTGGCCCTTGGTGCATCGAAGTCGCCAAAAGTGAATACGTGACGTGAATCTACGTTAAAAAACACGTTTTTGGGATATTTTTAAAAAGTGGTCGCTCTTCGTTTATATGGCGTTTTTTACGATTGAAAATTTCAAATAGGCGAAACAACATGAAGGAGTGCAATAAAATTTTTGAAAAAATTATCGTAAATACACCTCTACGAGATGCAACTTTTTGCCAAAGAACAGAAAATTTCCTTCACTTCCATTGAAATTAAAAATTCTTGAAAATAATGCAATAAAATGGCCATAACTCCGAAAGGGAGGGGTTTGGGGGGGGGGGTCAAAACTTTTTCTGAATTTTTTTTACATCAAGGTACACCACCTGAGGGGGTTAGATCGAAAATCGGAGAGGGGGCCGATTTCACCAAAAACCCGGCTATACCCTTTTACTAATTTTCTAGCGATTCTCTTACTGTTTGCTTTCAGTGAAATTTTTTCCACTGATTTATTACCGTGCTGCAGTGTTGACTGTTTTTCAGTGATTTTCGATAATTTTCATTGATTTATAAATGAGAGAGTACTTGAAGCTTTATCCTTATCTTTTTCTCCAACGAGGAAAAAAAGAAAATCAACTTGGAAATTTTCTGAATAAATTAGTAAAATGAAGAGAACTTGAAGAAAGTTGAAAAAAAAAAATCATCTATTTGGATTCCACTGACTTCAATCTTTTCCTTTTGGATTATTTCGTTATTTTCGTCAGTGAATTTGATTCCCCAAGAAAGTATTTCGTGTCAGAAATGTTATTTTAGTCTTCTCCCCTTCTGTTTCCTCATTTTCATTGAAATCAATTCTTCCAGTTTAATTAGTTCAGGTCCAGATGAGCTATTAACCGAATTTGTTTGGTCGAACGTTTAGCAGAAAAATTCTCCCTACAAGGTGTGCATTTCAAATTCAGAAATTTTGAACCGAATGTCTTGAGTTTTATTCTTATTTTTCAATGTTTAAAATGACAGATTTCCATTTTTAACGTTCTCTGATGATTTCAGTTAGCCACTTCTTCAGAATTAAAGATATCTGGCATACAATTTTTAAAAATCTCAAAATCTAACCCTGACAATAATCATCTAAAAATCGACGACAATCTCGCATGAGTCTATCTCTGTTGCAATTCCGACCCCTTCCCTTCTCCAACTGAGTTCTCTCTGGATTGAGATTCATGCAACAGATGTACATACGTGTACGATAGACTTACCGAGTCATATCAACGTACCCGTTAATCCAATAAAACGGACGTGTAACCGGTTACTTTTCTAAATTGAATCTTTATATGTAATTTCCGTTCTCTTCGGAGGTGTTTGTTTCGGTCGTCGCATCGACGAGAATTTTTTTCGCATTTTCGGTACATCGCCAGGGTGCATATCCGTCGTCTCGTAACGATGACTTTCAAGTGCGCGTGACGTAATTAACGATTGAAAATTTCGCTCGTGATGAAATTTTAAGCTCGCTCGAAGCCTATGGAGATGGCGAGGCGCAGCTCCGGTCGCCCTACGTAGGTCTAAGCATACGTAACTCACATGTCGTTATTATTCGCAGAATACACATACGGTACGTAGATGTTCGAGGTTCGAGTATTACGAGAGTACAGAGAAATGAGGTTAAGATAAGTAACACGTACGTCGTACGCGTCTTTTTATCTAGAAGAACGTTTGTCTATCTGTCTCCTCTGCGTGTGTGGTGCGGCCAGGTGAGGAGCATCTTCGCCTGTAGGCGTCTTTTTGTTATTTTTCTCGGTATTTATACGTCTAAACGAGTTAATTATACCGTAATTAATACTAATTGTCTGGCCGGGAGGAGAAAGAGGACCTTAGACGTACATTTTGGTCGATTGTTTGTAGAGATTTGCCATACCAGTGTGTCGAAGTGACTTATTTTTATGCTGTGGCCTTACGAAGTGAGATTTTATTTCGGCCATTTTTGATTTTTTTTCCTGCTAAACACCATGTAATCGTTGCCGAAGAAGAGTTGATTATAAGGTGTTTCGATGGTACGAAAAGATAAGCCGATTCGATTCCTACGTATTTCGTAGCGTAAGATAATCGTCCAGTACGTCATCGATGCGATGGAACGTCAGCTCAGCGGTTGAATTTTAGAAGGCGCAGGCGGCGATGGCCGCTGCGACGTCGACCTTCGGCCATAATAAAGCCCATTGTACGAGCTAGATTATACAATACGACCGCCTCGCTGCAGCGGCGTCGTAAGCGCAGCCAGAAACAATGATGGCTTTGGTGGACGAATAATGGGTCGATGGTCGACTGGTCGTAAATTTTCCAAATAACCAGGGTTGTCCGAAAACTTCAAGCGCAGGATATAAGTTTACCGATGAACTTTGCTCCGAGGACGTGAGCACTGTGTGGATGAGCTACTTAGTCGACTTGTTGACCAAAATAGAACGTAGTGTTGCGCTGCTGCGTGTTTAAAAGTTAACGACGACAATCGCATTAATTCTTAGTCGCATCGCGTTTAATAGGTACTGCTTGGCAGGGGACTTGTGCAGTGCACATGTTGTACTCGTCCTAAGTTCAACCATTCTCGCCGAGAATGATTACTGTAATGTGATGTGGAGATATAGACAAATAGGCGGACGGACAACGAGAGGAATAGCAATCGACTGAGAAGAGACGAGGACTGAGGAGGTGAAGGAGACATATGCTGCGACGATGTTAATTAGCGATATCATTTCAGCCATTATGACGTCATTTGTGAGTTACACTCATACGTGATGAGTGATTTGTGTAATAACCAGTCGATGACGTAGTCTCGGGGTTTCGATCAAGTGTGAAAAACTTCGTGTTTATTCGCAAGTTGAACGAGGAAGGAAAAAGGAAAGTTCGGATCGAATTTGAAACGTCTTCGGATCGTTTCGTTAAACCTTTCAGTTCCCTTGAGTCAATTTTTATCTCCAAAATTGACCCTGAAACGTGGCAATATGAAGAACTTGGTGAAAATTTGAAAAAAATTCACTAAAAATGGTCTTTAACGAAGATATGTTTCTTAAAAAATATTATCGGTGATTGGATTTTATAAACCGAACGATTTAACTGCGAATTTGAATAAAATCGAAAATGATTCTGCATATTTGAATCAATCATGAATTTTTACTGAAGATCGAGATTTTTGACTGATTTTTTCAGTTGAATTTTCTGATTCGTCAACGAATATTCTCGGAGGTTTGGATTAGCAGGCATCATAGCGAGTCACTTTTATAGGGTGTTTGTCACTTTTTTCGATTTCAGTCACTTTTGGTTACTTTTCACGTCTAAAAGGTCACTTTGGTTACTGTTTTCCCCTCAAGTCACTGTTTCTTCGCACTTCCAGGCAAAAATTCAAATTTTCACGTAGAAATTGCTATTTTTCAAAATTTTTTAAGGAAAAAATGAAAAAATGATTTTTGCTAGTTCGTTTGTTGTTTTGGCGAAGGAATTTAATAAATGAAATTATTCACGTATTTTCAGTTGATTTATCTTTGAAATGTTTGCAGAACCCCCCCCCCCCCTCAGAAAACTGTAAAAAAATTGTCCCCGGATAAAATTGAATTTTTGGTTACTTTTGATGACTTTTTGGTCATTTTTAGTCACTTTTTAGTGACTTTTTCTCAAAAAAAGTTACCGAAAGTTACTTTTTTCTTCAAAAATTTTGCTGTGATGGCTGGATTAGGAAAAATCAATTTATTGTATTTTTTTAATGATGCTCCAAGATGCTTTCAGAGATATTTTATAATACGACAACTTTCTTTGAAAAATCATTTTGGGAAAACAATGAAATGCATATTTTTTAACATTCAATGAGACATTTTTGATTTTGACTTTCTTGGGACGACTATCGCCTTTTCAATTTCGGAAAAAATTGCTTGAAAAATCATTCGAAACGCGAATCAATTTACTGTTCGCGTTTTGAATTAACGTGTTTGAATCACGAATTATTCAAATCACAATTTGGTCAATTTTTTTGATCACATAAAGCTTTTCTAGAAAGAACATGGTGTCTACTGGCAAGAAAAACTAGAAAAATTAGAATATAGTAAGATCTTGACAGAGTTTTCCTCTTTTCTTGATTTTTTCAATGGAAGGATAAAAATGAAATTCTATTTTGGGCAGATTCGAACTTTGAAGCAGAAAAATTGCATGAAAATGGCAAGAAAAGTAGTAAGATTTTTCGTTTTTCAGACCCAATTGACGCCATGAAGAATTGAATCTAAAATTCTCGAGGGGTATGAATTGAAAATATACTTCTCCTTTGATTTTTTTTTCAATTTTTCCAATTCTAAATGCAAAATTTTTACAAAAAAGTGAAAAACCGAGGTTTGGACTGCAAACACAAATTATCAGAAATTTGATTCGAGTATTTTTTACGATGTATTTTAGTTCATCGAAACCTTGTTCGAGGTGGCGTATCGAAGGCGTCCAGACCTCCCCTCCCCCCCCCTCCCATGAAGTCAAAAATTTACGTGAAAAAATGTCTTTTTATGGCATTGAAAATCCAATTCTTTTAAATCTTCGCTCGGGCATGAACGAAATCAGAATCCTATAATTATACCCACATTGTACCCTTCCAAAAAAAATTCGGATGTCACTCCTTGGATTGTTATTATTTTTGTTTTTTGAGGTCAAAATATTTAGCATGAAAGTTGTTTGTTCCAAAATTACATTTTTCATCGAAGTATTTCTCCTAAATATTCCAAGTATGCGAATCAAAATTATTCAAATTTTGAATTTAGTGTTTTTATAGTAGAAGTAATTTTTTGGAAAGGGAGTGGGGGTTGAACTCAAAATTTCTCAAAAATTATGAAAATTTGAACCCCACCGATGAGAAGTCACTGGCTGGTAATAGGTGCTGTGCTTTTCAAATAATGAACTGTCTTCAATTTTCTGCAAGCAGGATGCTCGATAGACGTAAATCAATTTCTTTCCAATTTCAAGACTTTTTCATAACTTTCATCATGTTACTCGCTTTGAATCCAATTTTTTTTGCTTCATCAGATTGAGTCTCCTTATTTTAAAAAAATTATTCAAAAATCGCATCATTTTTTAATTTTTTATCGACCATACTGAGTTTTTAATTTTTTTTGCTATCGGCATTATTACCAACTGTCATATTTATTCTCCTAAAGAAAATATGGTATAAATTTAGCATAAGAAATTTCATTTTCTCAAAAATCTTCATCTTCATCTGAAACTGCTATTTATTAAATTTTACGCTGGAAATGCCAAAGTTTTCAATAGATCAAGTGCAGTGATTCGAATCGAAAATATTCAGTGGCTGTTACCAAATGGTCGAAAATCAGCCAATTGAAAAATTTTCAACTTTTTTTCTTCTTTCGGCAGTAACATTGTTTTTAATCGTGTTGGGATCACGAAAAAGAACAAAAAAATCTTTAAAAAATCGTGAAAATTAGAAAAGGCAATCTGGTAGATAAACGGAAACACCCTGAAACGATTCAAAGATTTATATTTTTTTCATTCCTTTCAGCAGTCCTACGAAATAGAAAAGGCAATATTGAAAATAATATTTCTTGCCTGGTGATATCGTCGTATGAGGTTTTGATCTCGACAAAACATATGCTGCTGGGCTGCTATACGAAAGAGTATGAGGCAATCTCGAGACGTACGGTACATGCACGTGCTATGTGACTGTATCGCGTAATTTTGTACTTACACGAAAAGGAAAACAAAAAAAAGAGCCTGTATTCGAATTATATTGTGAAATATCACAAATAACGTTGCGAGAATCCAAATTCCCTGTCGAGGTCAGCCCAGACTGCAGAGCACGCGTGATAAAAACGTGTTGTGTATGATTTAGGGCAAAAGTAGAATGAAATTGTTCTTTTTGACCCCCCTCCTTCTTAGTTATGTCTCAGTGTAGTACTTATTGGTTATCGAATTGATAATTAATTTATTAATCAGCAAACTACGATACTGTGGGATAATTAGCAATCGACTAATCGACGTTTTATTTTGTTTCTTTGTTTTAGGTGAGTATTGAATTTCATTATGAGAATGCATAAGTTACGAAAAATGATGAGTAAGTAATGACAGAACGTATATTTAAATGATGAATCGTAATTTTACATTTTTATTCCACATCTGCTTCCCTTTTCCTCGTTTTTGTTTTTAATTTCAAAATCATCGAATTTTGATCATATTGGGGAATTTTTTGTTGGTTGAAATTCTTCAATTTTAGGCATGTAAGTGTTCTAAATTTTCCTTTCCTTCCTCCTCCCCTCTTCTACATAGCTCTGTAACTCGTCATTTCTGCTACACAAAGAAATGAAATCGGAACCTTGAAAATAGGATGGTGAACCCATTAGGAGTGGGAGAGGGGTCAAATGACATATCATTTATTTTTCCTTTTTTTTTGTTTGTTCGAGCAGTTCTGCGTATTTTCCTAAAATCATAATTCCTGCCCTTATTATTGTTATTTTAATGATAGGAATAAATTTACGCAGACATCGCGACGACGATGACGACGATCCACATACGTCGATAAGGTTTTATTATTTTTAAAATTCCGAGACGTTTTTCTCCTTGTACTGCTATCTTCGGGGTTTTATTTTACGATGGAGATGAAACAAGATCGCCGCATTCGTATTCGCGTTCGCGTTTGTAATTGTATGCGTTCGTATGTAGTACCTAGATATTTATTTTTCATTTTAAATGACGGTACTGTTTCGAGGGCAGCCTTGATTTTAATCTATCCGCCGTAATATTTCACGTTTCAGTTATTCTCAAACGAAGTTCACCGCTTTTTTTCTCGTTCGCTTCCTCGACCCTTGTGGAGAACCTGTTGCTTCGTTCGCGATACCTTTTTCCTTGACTTTTTCCATCTTCTTCCTTCCTGAGTTGGTGATGGTTTGGTTGTGCGAACCGAACGTTGATGCGAATGATGTCTTTGTTGGGATGAGGGATGAATGATATCAAATGCGTGGAAAATGTCTTTGTGTGGAAGTGAAGTGTACGGGATGGTTTTACATGTCGATTTTAGGGGTCTGGAATTTTGATTTTTTAATTTGTAGGATGTAAAGAGATCGTGATTTCAAATTGTGTTTTTGGGTGAATTTAGCTTGGTTAATTTGTTTTTGAGCTGGGATTGGTTAAGTAAAAAAAATTTTCATTATAGCAAAATTTATGCAATTTTTTTGAAAAAATAGAAATATTTGTCTGTATTTTTCAGAAAAGTAAATATTACGTCCTAGTTTTTAAGAAAAATGGACATGTTCCTATTTTTTGAAAAATGAACAATCGTTCTAAACAACTATTGAATCCTGAAAAAAATATCATTATATCGATATTCATCGTTCATAAAAATTCATAATTCGCCAGAAAAAGGTCATTTTCTTTCTTCTTCTATCACATTTCTTTGTATTTTTGAGGGTTCGAGAACGGAAGCTTGGCAATGAGATGTCAAAAGGGGATCAATTTCCTCTAGTACTGTTGGATTTGAGATGTAAAGTTGAGAAATGTGTTTCCAAACTGTCTTGAATCACGTTTCCTAAATTTTTTAGGGAAAGCAAAAAACTATGGCGATTTTAGTTTTCAAAATTGAGCGAAAATTGTATCGTAATATGAAAGAGCTGCGGTGGGGGGAAGGGGTTCTACCGAGTTTATTTGTGGAAATATATACAGTTTTGATATTATTACTTTTCTCTTGAAAGGTAGCAAAATAGTGATTTTTGGACCAAGAGAATTAGGGATAAATTAAAGAGACGTAGGTAGGAGGAAGCTGAAAAATTGAATTTTTTTCATTTTTTGACTTAATTTTTCAAAATAGTTCATTTTCTGAATTTTTTAAAATTTGAATGTGCTTTTTACGATTTAAAATGCAGTTTGATTTTATTGAGAGGAATGAGATGCCTCTTTTGCGGCCTTTCATCCGTTCGGTCCGGCCTTGAGGACGTTTTGGAACCCAATTTTTTTATTTTTTGTTTTTTCATGATTTTAATTCTTTTTTCGATTAGATTTTTTAGTCGTCTTTTTGAAAATTTATGAAAAAATGATTTTTGTACGTTTCATTTAAATTATCACCGAAATGTTAACCGAGATATTTTCACCCGATTACGCAAATCTGGCGTTAATGTCCAGTTTTTTTCGTATAAAATTCTCAGATTTCGAAAAAAAATCCATCGAAGAATGAAATTTGAGAATTTACGTAAAGTGATCGTCTGATTGGAGTAATTTGAGCTGCTGAATCCGAATATGAGATTGGTTTTTCCATTTGGTGATTTCTTCTTTGAAAATTCGTCGTTTCTACGTTTGAACTTTGAATCGACAATTACGAGGTACGAAAACACGTAAGACTTGGAATGAATAATAGATTCGTATTCTACGACTCAGAATTGGTCAGAAATTGACATTTTTCTAAACCTAAATTTTTGATTTTTAGTTCAAGTGGGAATTTTAAAAAAGATTAGCGTTTCGTGTGGTTTGGAAAGTTAATTTTTTCACGAATAAGTGAGCTACTGGTTACTATGAAAGATGTTATGCATTTATTAGATAAGAATTATGTAAAGCCTAATTTGAAAAAAAAGTCTTCGTTGATGCATTTTGAGAAAACTCTTCTTCAAATTTCAGTTATAAAAAATTATTGTTCAAAATTGAATTTACAATTTTTTCATTTTAGCTTCTTGAAAAAGATTTTTTCAGCCAATTTTTGCCATCGTTTCACTCGAGCAGTGCTTTTTTCTCAATTTTTTTCATTATTTTACAATTTTCACTTGAAAATGAAGAAATTTTTTTCACCATGCTGGCAAATTTTTTCACTAGTGAAATTAGGAAAAAATTAGTAGTTAAAGTTTGGAAAAGTGAATTGTGAATTTTGAATTTTGAAGCACCCCCGCTTCCTTTGCCTCCCACCTTGAAACCAGCTGAAAATCCTCAAATCACCTGTTATAATTACTCGTAGTCTGGGTTTACTTATTTTTGGAGTAATTCTGGGAATTTTTGCATTTTTTTGGTAAATCCAACAACGTCGAACGTACATCGAAGCAAATGATTTTCAGTCGACTTTTTTCACATATTTTCTACGCAAATCGCATTCAATACCTCGAGTAATTTATACCGCCATTACAATGAGAACCTCACACGCGGCGATTTATACCTGCCTGGTATACGTATACCTATAACTACCTACGTATACGGTATTAGGGTTAAAAGAAACCCGAGTCTCGGTGTCAGCGAAATGAGAAATGAGCCCGGAAACACGCTTAAAAAGAGAAAGAAACACCGTTGCAAATTTTTTTGTGCGTCGCGTTCGAATGAACGTTGAACGCTCGATGATTTCAAAAACGTGTCCCGCAGACGTATAGTTTTTCGTATAAATACGGGTGTGTTTTCGCGAACGAATAGTACGTACGTCTGTCAGTCGCTGGTTGTTAAATTCGAATGTATACGCTGTATTCGCGGTGGTAATTTATTCGACCTTGGTGGGTTTTTATAAGCGTATTCGTACATTTATGTACGGTATATTTGTACCGTACCGTACGTCTGCGTACGTACGTTTTTTAAGTATAAATTTATATATACGCGCATCATCGTCGTCGTACGTAGTCGTAATCGTGAAATGTGGCCGCCACCGCGTCTAAAAACCATTTTAGTACGTAATTTACGTAGATAAGTCGAAACAGGTTCGCATTGGATGAAAATTACAGCTCGACAGGTCTCTCTGTGTTATACAGGGTGACTTGAAAATACTGCAACTCGAAAATTGCTTCGTAAAAAAATAATAACCATCGACGAATGATGAAATCCCATTTATAACGTAGTTTGGCGTTCCTTTCTCTTCGTAAAATATGAACCCATCCCTCATTAGTGAAAAATTATGACTTTTTTCAATTTTCGTACTTTTCAAAAAAAAATCAAACCCCAAAATTTCGAAAATTTTAAAAATTGAAACATGTGAGCCACTGAACCTGGGTATAGAAACCATCCTAAGGGGTCAAAAATTGGTTTTTGAGTAGAAGTTTCCCCTTGATGCTGTTTTTTTTGAAAGGCTCAAATTTAGTGTCAACTCCAAAACCAATTTTTGAACTCCAAATGTGATTTCTATATCCATGCTCACATATTTGATAACTAGATAATAGTTACACATGATCAGAGTTTTGAATAAGGATTAAAAATCATCGAATGCAGATTTTATCCACTATCTCATTTCTGAATCAGTGAAATTTTTCAAAAAACACTGAAAACAGTCAGAATTGCAGCACAGTAATAAATCAGTGAAATAAAACACTAGAAATCTGTGAAAATTCACTAAAAACTCAGTAATATTTATGAAATATACTGCAAAACTTGTGAAATTCTTTGAATTATCAGTGTAAAATCTCTGAAAATCAGCGAACTTCTCTGCTTGTTCTTGTGCTGCAATTATGACTGTTTATCAGTGATTTTTCACTGATTTGAAATGAAAGAGCAGTCAAAAATTTGAAGGGGCCAAACATTTTTCAAAAAATTGGATTTTTGTGAAATTGGCAACACACTGCATCTCCTCTTTCAACTCTAGTTGGCGTTCTCCCTCGACGACCTATGTACAATAGTACTCTCTCATTTATAAAACAGTGAAAATTATCGAAAATCACTGGTAAACAGTCAGAATTGCAGCACAGTAATAAATCAGTGGAAAAATTTCACTGAAAGCAAACAGTGAAAAAATGTCACTGAAAGCAAACTGTGAAAACATTTCACTGAAAGCAAACAGTGAAAAAAATTGCTGGTGAATCAGTGAAAATTTACTGGTAGGTCAGTAAAATTTCTGAAATTCGATGAAAAATTAGTGAAATTCTTTGAAAAATCAGCAAAAATCCGCTGAATATCAAAGAATTTCACTGATTTTCCCTGTGCTGCAATTCTGACTATTTTTCAGTGACTTTTCACTGATTCAAGAGTAGAGAGTACATGTAGGCCTCCCTTTGATCAGGCCAACGCAGGACAATGAGAAATGATCTCTGTTTAAAGAGGAGATTTCACTAGGCAAGTTTACTTGCTGCAAGTTGAGTCAGCAAGTGAAATTGTGGATAGGTGGCGTTTTTCACGATCTAGCAACCTGCATGCCGATATCAGCTTGTGTTGTGTAGTGTTAACTGATTATGCGATCGACAATATATTTTTCAACCCTGAAATTTTTCTATTTTGAATAAAAAATTTTCTCAGTACTGAAATTTCTCCCTCTAATTTTTTTCTCTGGTCTACAATTTTTTGATTTCGAATAAAAATTTTCTCAGTAAGTACTGAAATTTTACCCTCCAATTTTTTTTCTGGTCTGAAATTTTTTCCTTTAATTTTTTTCTCTAGTCTAAAATTTTGTTATTTCGAAATTTCTTCCTCCAATTTTTTTCTTAAGGCTACAATTTTTTTATTTCGAATAAAATATTTTTCTCAATACTGAACTTTCACTCTTAATATTTTCTCTGGTCTAAAATTTTTTTATTTCGAATTAAATTTTTCTCAGTTCTGAAATTTTACCCTCCAATTTTTTTTCTAGTCCGCAATTTTTTCTCAAAACTGAAATTTTCCCCTTTAATTTTTTTCTCAAGTCTAAAATTTTGTTATTTCGAATAATTTTTTTTCTCAATACTGAAATTTCTTCCTCCAATTTTTTTCTTAAGCCTACAATTTTTTTATTTCAAATAAAATTTTTTTCTCAATACTGAACTTTTACTCCAATTTTTTCTTGGGTTTATAATTTTTTCAACTGTGTTCTCCGCTTGAAGAAAATTTAAAAAAATGAAAAACGACTGCAGAAAATTGCAAATTTCAATTTCAATTTCGGAAAATGATCCAAAGATCATACTAATGTACTAATTTTTTGTAATTTTTTGATTTTTCCCATTTTCTTGACTTCTGGCATTATTTTATTTCATTTCTGATGAAAATTCTCCGAAACGACTGCAAGTACATACTTGCATCCAGTACGCAGGCCCACTTATTTCCTAAATTTTATTGGGAAATTTACTCGCTCAAGTTACTTGCCTCGTGAAATCCCCGCTTTAATAACAAAAAAAGTTGGTTTCTGGATTTTTTGGGCCATCTTATATACGCAAGTCTTGATTTACATTTGGGACTCATTTTGGGTCATCCATGTCAAATTTTCGAACGGTTTGTTAATTTTTTTGATTTTTGTATCCGGAAAACTTTCGACAGAGGAGGATTCGGCGAAAATTGAAATTCCATGTAAAGGTGCCAACTACACGACGGCTTTTTTACTCGTTCGACCATTCCAGAAGACATTTCAGGGCTTCTATGAAGGCTCAATCGTTGCCAAGTACTCGTTACATGGATTTAGTAATTGAAATACTCGAGTACTTAGTGTGCAACGGGTTTCTATGAACGGTGTTTCCGCCTCGCTCATATTCGGCGGCGAAATAGCCCGGACGCGTTTGATACGTACCCACCAATAATCCCAATCAAGGTTTGGAACCCGAGCTCTTCACAAATTCGCGTTTTATCACGTTTTTTCCGTGTCAATAAAAATGTAAATACGCCATTGATACCGCAAATATACAACGACGGTGTATTTGCCAGGTCGTTTGTCGTGGCCTACCTGTTGCCGCTATTGTCGCGCCGCAGAAGGAAATACGTTTGAAAAGGGCGTCGTCGTCGGTATGGTCAAATATGGACGTCGCGTCGTTCTCTTATCGGGTCTTCGCACCGCCATCGCCGTCGCGATAACCGCAGGTGTGCTCGAATCTAAGTAGAATGACCGCCCGTCGAATAAGAAAAACCAAACGGGTGCGAGGAAATGCACCGTGTGATACATTTTTCAACGGTTTTCTCCGTCCAGGTTGAGGGCCGACGAAGGTGTGTTCGAATTCGAGAGGTAGGCGCAGACCACTTGAGAATGCGAGTTTACCATCGTGGTGGGTAAGCGTCTGAGCGATAATTTGCATCTGGAGTGAGGGTGTTTTGTACTTCAGTATAAGGTTAGATTTACTTAACGATGTGAGAGGAAACGAGATCGTTGGGGGTTAATGAAGCGTGAAAATTGAATTTTTTTCGAGTTCGTTTTGATTTCGGTCTGGAAGGTGATTTTGATTCGATATCTGGGCAGGATTTATGAATTATTTCGAAAATGGGATTGAAATCTCAGCTGAGAGTTGATAAATTTGTGCTTTTTTCGTTCTCTCTTGTACAGAAATCAGTGAAATTGGCTGTAAAATCAGTCAGTTTGTTCTCTCATTTTACATACAAGGGCAGTGTGAATTGCGATGATTTCTTTACTGAAATTTGTGTACTGATCCACGAATAAAAAAGAATTTTCACTATCTTATTTTTCCGTTCAGTAATTTTTTTTATTAATTACATGAATGAAACGGATTTTCGGTGATTTTTGGTAATTCTTTCTGACAAATGAGCAAATTTTCATCCAGTTTTTAAAAATTTTTTCGTTGATTTTCTTTCAGTGTAAATTGGAGTGATTTTCAGTGAATTTTCACTAATTTTACTGTGATTTTTCTCACTGATTTTCTATCTGATTTACTTACAAATGAGAATAATTTGAACAATTTTCGCATTGATTTTTAGTTATTTTTTGCCACTTGATTTTTTTGGTGAAAATTTTCTCATTGATATCCTTCCCTGATTCATGTATGAGAATTATTTTTAGTGAATTTTTATGAATTTTGAAGTGATTTTTCTCACTGATTTTCCTCTTGTGTATTTTTTCTCAAGTTTTGTAGGTAAGCGATGATTTTTCCTTGGGAAGTTTTTTTTCAATGACTCACGAATGAGGTTTGAATTTGACTCATTTTTCCGTTTTTTTGCTGATTTTTTTCAGTGAACGTTTTTTCACCAAATTTATTAATAAAAATGATTTCCAGTAAATATTCGTCGATTTTTTCTGTGCTTTTTCTCACTGATTTCCTTTTAGCAAGAGTTTTCAAATGGATTTATGAATTACTCATTTTCAGTGAATTTTAACTGATTTTTTGGAACATTTTTTCATCAATTATTCATAAATTATGAATTTTCACCATTTCCATAATGATTTTCTTCCCGATTTTGTAGTGATGATTTTTTACCGTTTCGTAAGCGAGAATGACTTTTCTCGAATATCCACAATTTTTTCACTGATTATTGAATTTTCACTGCATTTTTTTGTAATTTATCTCTTTGATTCCCTTATTCTAATGTAAACTTTCCAACCGATTTATGAATGAAAGTGTTTTTTAGTCAATTTTCGCCAATTTTTCTGGAAATAGCATTCATTTTACTTACTGATTTTTCCTGAGCTGCATTTGTGAGTATTTTTCACTGATTAGTGGATTTAAAAAAGTACAAAATTTTTAACTTTTCCACATCTTTTTTTAGATTTTGACTCCCCCCTCTCAGTTCTTTCCTAAGAGTAATTTTAATCGCACAAAACTAAACAATATGGTGTTGAGAGGTTGAAAATAGGTATTTTGTGAGCATGAGTTATGTCATCAATGGATTTCGCAATTTTTCCCGAAAATATTCGATTCTTGGTATTAACTGCAAAATATTTTAATGAAAAATTTACTTCTTTTGAACGTAAATTTTTTCAAAATTCATGCTTCAAATTGTAAAAAAGCGATATTTTTGATAATACTGAAAAAAATCAGAGACCGAAATTGAAAACTAAGCTTTTGGCTTATAGCTTCTAAAAAAAATTATAATACTTGAGTCTACTATAAATTTATGTGTCTACTCTCTCATTCTGAATTAGTGAAAAGTCACTGATGAACAGTCAGAATTGCAGCACAGGAAAAAAGTGATTTTCACTGATTATTCAAAGAATTGCACAGATTTTTCAGTAAATTTCATAAATATCACTGAGTTTTCAGTGAATTTTCACTGATTTCCAGTGATTTTCTGTCACTGATTTATTACTATGCTACAATTTTAACTGTTTTTCAGTGATTTTAGATAAATTTCACTGATTCAAAAAAATGAGAGCGTATCTTTCCACTCATCAATGTTCAACTTTTTCCACGACGCGACGTGAATTTTTGGCTTTCGATTTTCAGTTTTTGTCGAATTTTTCGTCATATTTTCTATTCATTTATTTTGTTTTGAGTAAGTCTGTAGTCTGTAGTTTTGCTTTCTAAAGTGAAGTATCTAATTACAGAAAACGAGATCTAGTCTTGAGTACGAAAATTGGAATTCATTTTTCGTGATTATGGGAGAGGGAAAGGTGCTCAGGTTGAGAAATTTAATTTTCCAGATTGAGAAAAACTTTCAAAGAGATGAAGAAACCTGTGAAAAATATCGACGTTATTTTGTGGGGGAAACGAAAAAATTGTAGGCAATTTTTCAGCAAAAAACAAAACTTTTTTACAATTTGTTTGAAAACTCCGATCTTCTGGAGTATTTTTTTCATAAAATAAGGTGTATCAATAAAAAACAGAACTTTTGCTGCATTCGTTCAAAAAATAATCAGTTGGAAGCAGCAATTTCTCCAGAATTATCAGTATTAGAGACCTGTTAGATTTTTACCGACTTTTCTTGAAAAGTCAGGTACTAAATTTGTTGGCGTGGTGAGACTTGGGGTCTGGGGTGAGTTTTCTTTGCGTTTTGGGTCATTTGGAACACAACTGTACCATTCGTTCATTTTCACCTGTCCTTATATATATATATATATGGATCATACTAACCTTGCGAGACCCGCTTTGCAAAAAGAGATCATACAGACACTGTGAGGCCCAATACTTTAAAAATAGGCATAAATAAAGGGTCAGGTAAAAATGCCAATGTGTGTAACCAAAAAAATAGTAGAAAATGAGGCGAGTCTAATGGTGCTAGCGTCATATTTCTATCTCTTTATGCCTAAGAATGGCGCATGGTTAAAGTTTTTAAGTTTTGCTGTGTGCAGAGAGGCGAGGTAATTTGTATATAAAGATATACAAACGACCTTGCGAGACCCTCTGCCTACAGACTCCTGAGTATGCATACATCATGAAAAACCACTTTATATGGCATGACGTTGCGAGACCCGATTTCGGGCCTCACAAGGTAAAATCGGGCCTAATAAGGATAGCGAGATATCCAAAACGGGTCTCGCAACGCTGCAATATGCCTGTATATATATATATATATATGCCAACAGTACCTCTTCGTCACCGTTTATATAGGCAAGTATCCTTTCCGTCACCGAAATCGGTGACGAAGGCGTTTTGCCGGTGACGTAGGCGTTTCCCTGTGTATATCAAGTTAAAACAACTCTTTTTAACCCAAAATGAAGGTGACAGAGGCGTCTGGTGGTTACGCAGACGTCCCCTTGTGTATACTCGCCTAAAACTGCTTTTTTCACCATGCACATGAGATCGCGATCTTTTTTTTGTGGTGACGTGGAGGCTATGTATATACCTACAGTATACAGATTTTGAAGTCCATTGTAATAAAAGTCTTTATCATGTCGCGCCACCTGCTTATTCATTTGACTTGAGGGAGGCAAAGACGTATAAACACTATAAAAACTATGCTGGTTTTAAATACCACGTGTAGAAACCAACAGAAGCATATTTAAAGGTGGTGACGAAAAGGTACTGTTTATAAAAGGTGACGTCGAGGTTATGTTGGTCCATATATATATATATATATATATATATATATGCCAACAGTACCTCTTCGTCACCGTTTATATAGGCAAGTATCCTTTCCGTCACCGAAATCGGTGACGAAGGCGTTTTGCCGGTGACGAAGGCGTTTCCCTGTGTATATCAAGTTAAAACTACTCTTTTTAACCCAAAACAAAGGTGACAGAGGCGTCTGGTGGTTACGCAGACGTCTCCCTGTGTATACTGGCTTAAAACTGCTTTTTTCACAATGCACATGAGGTCGCGATCTTTTTTTTGTGGTGACGTAGAGGGTATGTATACACCTACAGTATACAGATTTTGAAAATTGCCAGCATATACTAAAGGTATCTCCACGTCACCATGTATACACCATACCAAAGGAACCTCAACGTCACCGTCTACGTAAGCACTGATTCCCTGTGTCACCAGGCCGGTGACGGCATTTGTATCTGTATATCTTAAATTCACTCAAATCAAACGGTTCCGAGTGTATTAATACTATATTAACCATGCTGGTTATAAATACAGTACTTATACACCTCCAGAAGCATATTAAAGCATGGTGACGAAAAGGTACTGTTTATAAACGGTGACGTCGAGGACATGTTGGTCCATATATATATATTTATGTATGAAATTTGTGGTCGATTAAACTCCGAAACTATGAGGTTTGAGAAAAATTTGAAAACGTCGCGCTGTTGGGGCATTGCTGAACCTGTGAGATTTTAAGTTTTATCGAAATCGGTTGAAACGTTTTTGAGAAAAATTAATTTTTGTGATTTTTTTATGAATTTCATGTGAAAATAGCGTTGCCTAGAAGCGATTCTTGTCCAAAAAAAGGCCTTCAGGGTGTCCAAAAGAATTTAATGAAAATGCATGGCAAAAATTATTCAACCAACTTAATTGAAAAATTTTAAATCTGGCGTCAGTCCTGGCCTATTACCATTCGAATGTACATAATATTAAAAAGGATCCATTCGAGATGATCTTCTTCAGGTTACGAATTCATCATTTCCGGTTACCATCAACTTTGAAGAAAAAAAAGAGGTCTTCAGGGTGTCCAAAAAAAATTACAATTAAAATGCCTAGCAAAAATTTCCTCATTAACTTAGTTGAAAATTTTTAAATCTGGCGTCATTCCTGGTCTAATACCATTCGAATGTACATGATGGTAGAAATACAACACCCCTCGATAATTATGATCTTCATTAGATGATGAATTTATTGCTTATGGTTTCCATCAACGTTGGAAAAAAAGAGGTCTTCAGGGTGTTCGAAAAAACTTACAATAAAAATGCATAGCAAAAATTCTCTAATCAACTTGATCGAAAAATTTAAAGCTGGCGTCATTCGAATTTATATAGTCGTAGAACAACAGGACCCACTCCAGATGAACTTCTTCAAGCGACCCCCTGTTATTATATTTGCATAATAAAAATATTCAGCAAATAAAAAATGATTATTACCGACTTTTCTTGAAAAGTCAGGTACTAAATTTGTTGGCGCGGTGAGACTTGGGGTCTGGGGTGAGTTTTCTTTGCGTTTTGGGTCATTTGGAACACAACTGTACCATTCGTTCATTTTCACCTTTCCTTATATATATATATAAATATATATATATATATATATTTATGTATGAAATTTGTGGTCGATTAAACTCCGAAACTATGAGGTTTGAGAAAAATTTGAAAACGTCGCGCTGTTGGGGCATTGCTGAACCTGTGAGATTTTGAGTTTTTTTGAAATTGGTTGAAACGGTTTTGAGAAAAATGATTTTTTTTGATTTTTTTTAATGGAATTTGCCTGGAAATAGCGTCCGAAAAGAGGTCTTCAGGGTGTCCAAAAAAAAGAAGAAAAATGCATAGCAAAAATTATTTGACCAACTTGATTGAAAAATTTTAAATCTGGCGTCATTCGTGGTCTATCACCATTCGACTATACATGATGGTAGAATAACAAGACACCCATGGTAACTATGGCCTTCTTTAGATGATGAATTCATTGTTTCTGGTTTCCATCGACTTTGGAAAAAAAAAGAGGTCTTCAGGGTATCCAAAAACCTTACAATAGAAATGCATAGCAAAAATTCTCTAATCAACTTGATCGAAAAATTTCTAGTCTGGCGTCATTCCTGGTCTATTACCATTCAAATGCACATGATGGTAGAATAACATGACCTCCATGATAACTATGGCCTTCTTTAGATGATGAATTCATTGTTTCTGGTTTCCATCGAATATGAAAAAAAAGGAGGTCTTCAGGGTATCCAAAAACCTTACAATAAAAATGCATAGCAAAAATTATTTAACCAACATAATTGAAAATTTTTAAATCTGGTGTCAGTCGTGTTCTAATACCATTTGAATGCACATAATATTACGAAGGATCCATTCGAGATGGGCTTATCAGGTTACAAATTTATCATTTCCAGTTACCATCAACTTTGAAAAAAAAAGAGGTCTTCAGGGTGTCCGAAAGAAATTACAATTAAAATGCTTGGCAAAAATTTTGTAATCAACTTAATTGAAACATTTTAAATCTGTCGTCAGTCTTGGTCTATTACCATTCGAATGTACATGATGGTAGAATAACAGGACCCCCACGATAATGATGGTCTTTTTTATGTGGTGAATTCATTGTTTCTGGTTTCCATCAACGTTGGAAAAAAAGAGGTCTTCAGGGTATCCGAAAAAGCTCACAATAGAAATGCATAGCAAAAATTTTCTAATCAAATTGATCGAAAAATTTCAAGTCTGGCATCATTCGAATATACATAATCGTAGAATAACAGGACGCACTTGAGATGGACTTCTTCAGGCGACGAATTCATCGTTTCCGGTTCTCATCAAGTTTGGAAAAAGTGCAGACAGGTCTTTGAAATTACCTGTCAATTTAGAATGTTCAGAAACTGAATCACCACAAGAATATGTGCCAAGTTTTTTCATCCGATTTTTCTTCAATGAGATTAAAATTCAAAAAAAAAATAAAAAAATAACTTGTGATGTGTCTTTTGTTGGGTTTTTGATGAGGCGTGCTGATTTCAAATATCTGCTTGTTTTAGCGATTCGACTATTCAGTGTCCTCCTGGCCCTCTAATTTGGAGAAAGATTCGAAAGATAATAGGTATCTTTGATAGCTAATACATTGATGCATAAAAATACGAGAAAAGTCGGTTTATCTCACGATTTAGGCGTGAGAATTTTTCATATTTAATCTAGTACAAAAATCAATCAATCAATAATGTTTTTTTCTGAAAATCAATTAATCTGAATGATTTCCACTTGTTTACGAGGCAAATATTTCATAAAAACACCTTTGAAACGACCGTCTCACAATTCAAATCATAATTTGTACCCTTTACCACCGGATCCTTCAATTAATCCGGCCGCTGGCCGTTAAATCAGCGGTCGAGCAAAAATCGCTGCCAGGGTTGGCCCGCCAATCGATTCGAATCGCATCGACGTCCAATCGTAATTTTTTTCGCTAATCGATTACCTAGATCTAAATACGATTATTCGAGTACCCTGCGTCGAAACGATGGTTACACGAGTTTCTCCATCAATCGTCCGTGTAGTATGTAGATGTACATACATTTGCACAATACCCCCGCATATCGTTACCCTACTTATACATTATGTAGTTAATCAATGCTTCGGCAATCGGCGGCTAATCGATGATACCTCACGTTATGCGGGTCTCGAAGCGAGAGAATGAGAAAAACAGCGACAGAGACCGAGTCACATAACCCAGACAAAAGACCACACCAATTAAACCAATTAACAAAGCCGACGACGCCATCATCTGTCGTTTTGCTGTCTCTGTGTGTGAATCAACCACGGTGATTCGAATCGATTGGATAGTGCCGTGATTTCCTTCCCTCCTGTTTACAATTTTTGATTTAGTGTGATTGTAAATTTACTCATTATCGACCCTGCTACGTGGTTTTCCTTCTGTGGTCGGTGAAAATTGGCTAATTCAACTAGTGCAGGCAAATGAGAGAAAAAATATACGAAACCCCCAAAAATTCAATCCTGATTTTTTTTTTCGCGTTTTACGTTCGTAATGGTCCACTACACAACATACTAAAATGGACACCCCATAACCCTCCGCTACCCCCAGGAGAGGGGTAAATGTCTGCTTAAAGCCGGTTTTTCGTGAATATCGCCTGAAATAAGCCTCAAAATTGAAAAATAGTTATGAACAATCTTGTTCTACGTGCAATTTCCTATCAGAAGGTTTTTTGTTTTTTCAAAAACACTCACTTCCTTGAGCAAAAATTAGGGGTAAAAAACACCTATTTTTCAACAATTTACAGAATTTTTTGAAAAAATCGAAACTTTTGTGAATATCTCCTCAAGTGAGCCTCAAAATGGAAAAATCACGGGGTTACTTTTATAGTAACCATGTTACTTTTTTCAAGCAAAGTCACTATTTGTTACTTTTTGCACTCAAAAGTTACTCGTATTTGTTACTTTTCTCTCAAAAAAGTTACTTTTTTCAACAATTTTACCAAAAAATTAATTTTTGTTATTTTTTGGATGAAAAAAAAGCTGAAAAAAATCTCGTACACCAGTGGCATTTTAGTATTACGAACCCTCTTGGTATGATTTGAGGTGGCGCAAGGGCCGAAAATTGCAAAAAACCGTAAAAATGTTGTTATTTTGGGAGATTTTTTCAAATTTTGAGCATTTAATACGGAAAGAAATGATCAAATGAAAAAACCAATCCCGTATTCGTGTTCAGCAGGTCAAAATACCCCGATAAACACCCTTTTCGCGATCATTTTACTTTAAATCTCGAAATTTAATTTTACTGTCATGAAAAATCAATGAAAACAGTGAATTTCGACATTTAAAGTAAAATGATCGCGAAAAGGGTGTTTATCGGGGTATTTTGACCTGCTTAACACGAATCCGACATTAGTTTTTTCATTTGGCCATTTCTTTCTATATAGAACGCTCAAAATTTGAAAAATCTGCTAAAATAACATTTTTTACGGGTTTTCGCAATTTTTGGCCCTTGCGCCACCTCAATTGCTAAAACTGAATACGTGACGTGAATCTACGTCAAAAACACGTTTTTAAGATATTTTCAAAAATTAGTCGAACTTCGCTTTTAAGATCTTTTTTACAGTTGAAAATTTCAAACGGCCAAAACCTCATGAAGGAGTGCACCAAAATTGATGAAAAAATTATCTTGAATAGACCTTTACGAGATGTAACTTTGTGCCAAAGAACAGAAAATTTCATTCACTTCCATTGGAATTAAAACTTCTTGAAAATGGCGCAATAAAACGGCCATAGCTCCGAAGGTTGGGGGCCAAAATCTTTTCCAGAATTTTTTTTCATCAAGGTACACAATCTGGGAGCATTAGATCAAAAATCGGGCTGGGGGGGCCAAAACCACCCCTTATCCGGTTATACCCTTTAGTTTTTTGTTTTGTTTTTTTGGTTATGCTCGTTATGAGAATAAATAGTTTCGGTGTTCCTTATAATACTAGGTATATGTATTACGTACACAAATAAATATTTTTTGAATTTTTTTACATGTTCTGGGCTAAATAATGAATTGAAATTAAAAAAAAAAGGTTACTTTTTTGAACTTTTTTCGACTATTAGAAGTCTCTAAAGTTACTTTTTTTTTCAAATTTTGTGTGGGATGCCTGAATTTCCTATCCGACAGGTTCGTTTTTTTTTTTCGAAAACACCCACTTCTTTGCCCAAAAATTAAGTGTGAAAAACGTCTATTTTTCCAATATTTACAGTATTTTTGAAAATGATAGAAATACGAAGCACAAAATATCATTTTTGAATCCTTACGACCCAAAGAAATGTTTTTTATTACCAACAATAAGCAATAACATTCGCGTTTCAAGTACGTTTTCTCTCCACAACCTCGATTTTTCAAATCCAGTATTCAATAACCTCCCTTATAATGAACAGTAGGGGTTAAAATTCTTTCGGTGACTTGTTTTGAAATACCCTACCGGCATGTATAAAAAAATTATTCTTCAGTGGTATAATTTTGGGTAATTTCAGTTTCGTATTTCCGTCATTTTCAAAAATACTGCAAATATTGGAAAAATTGGCGTTTTCCACCCTTAATTTTTGGGCAAAGAAGTGGGTGTTTTCGAAAAAAAACGAGCCTGCGTGATGGGAAATTACACGTAGAATAAGATTGTTCATAACCATTTTTCCATTTTGAGCCTTATTTGAAGAGATATTCACAAAAGTTTCGATTTTTTCAAAAAATGCTGTAAATTGTTGAAAAATTGGTGTTTTTTACCCCTAATTTTTGCTCAAGGAATTTTGAAAAAACAAAAAACCTTCTAATAGGAAATTACACGTAGAACAAGATTGTTCATAACTATTTTTCCATTTTGAGCCTTATTTGAAGAGATATTCACGAAAACCGGTTTTCAGCAGACATTTACCCCTTCCCTTGGGGGTAGCGGAGGGTTATGGGGTGTCCGGTTTAGTATGTTGTGTAGTGGCTATAGTGGACCACTAAGAACGTAAAACGCGAAAAAAAAATCTGGATTGAATTTTTGGGGGTTAAATCCTAAAATGACTGGACTAAACGTCAACGTAGGTAATTCGTTTTGGACCTCCTGTGTACCAATTCGGATCACCTATGTCCTCCCTTAAGCCCAGAAGAGTCAGCAGTGCTGGAAAAAATAAGCCAAATGACGATGGGAATGTTGTACTTGAAGGTTGCTCAGCATGGAGTCAATCCAGGCTCTCTTTTTTTTCCCGAGCTGTTCAATTGCCCCTTGTTTGAGACCAAAAATAAGCCACCGCTTAGAGACGAAGAGTGGAGAGAAATTTCACCATAATACAAAGTGCTCAGCTTTATTAGCAAAGGACGGATTTGGTTTCTCCATGCTAATCTCATAACGTGCTGTATGTATTGCTCGACTATGCACTATGCATAAGTATATCCCAAGCAAGGTATATGGAGTAGACGAAGGTACCTGGTACCTATGTATTATTTTACCGTTATAAATTGTATTGGTCGGTCGCGGTGAAACCAACCACCTCAGCCCTTCGGCTACGATTACCTTCGCTCGCGCTGCTTAGCTTCGGTCCCTCTTGCTGGAGCAGTCGTACACGCAGACGCACAGATACGAGTACGCAACGACGTAGTACTCGGGTAATTACACCTAATTATAAAGCGAGCAGAAGAGCGTACGTTGGAGCAGTGATTGCAGTATAATCGAGCCGAAAAAAGCACCTCTCGAGTAACTAGAGAGATATACCCCAGACATGAAACTATAATTACCTAAGCGTGCAGTTGAGCGAAAATTTAACCAACCGAACAATTTTCGGTTCCCTATCGTCGTACGAGTATATAAAGGTACATAGGTAAAGGTAATATATTTGATGGGCTGACATTGTATTTTATGTTGCTACGTAGTTGAAAGTGGAAAAAAGAACGACTCTGATGTGTTTTCGCTCAAGGGAGACATATCCCATCATTGGGCCATCATTTCGCCTCCATTCTCGTCCCATCTTCATTTTTCCTTCACCTATACTTATGCCTATATCATATATTACGAGATATTTACTTCAAGTTGACCTGAAAGGTACACCTAGGCAATGCCTACCTACCAAAAAACCATGCAAAAAAACATAATATGGAAAAGCTAGGTAGAATAATGCATAATGTATGTAATTTCTCGTATTCTAGCCAGGTACCTTCGTACAATGCTTACTCGAACGGATTGGGTTTAAACAATACGTATACATATGAACGAGGCACACCGCAGCAGCCTCTTTCCTCACTCTTTCTTCCCATCTGCGTTTCTGTGGCTCTCTTCCGCTCTGGCGTGTTCTCCGTTTCTCCATATTATACGCGTATTATTATAAGTTAAATGAAAAACGAATACGACCTCGAACGCTGGCTCTCCTGCCCTCGCCGCGCCGCCGGAAAATCGTCTATGACCTCGTTTCGCGATACATTGTCGGCGCGTTACGTCGTGGCGTCGAATAACTTTTTCGCGACGACGCGACTTCGCGGTCGCGACGGTTTTCACTCTCTTTTTAATTCATTACTCGTGTATTTTCCCTTTCGACATCCAGTTGTCGGTGTCGGTTTCTGCGCAGTGTGCGGTGGAGGAATTTATGTGATGGTGGTTGTAGAGGGAGGGAGGTGATTTGAGTGAGTTGAAATTTTGGTGTTTTTCTCTTCTGGGGGGGTGGGGGTCTTTTGGAATGGGTTGTTTGATAACCGAACGAAGTCATCAATTTTTCGATTACTTTCGATTATCGAATTCGATGAAATAGAGTGATAAATACAGGATAACATAGAAAATACTGTTGGAAGTTGATGAGTGATTTTGATAGAATTTTTCGCGCTGATCACAGGAAAAATAGTGAAGTAATTCCAGCACGTCAGAATTTTTCACAATTCTATTTTTTTATCGAGTTTTACACTTTTTGATAACTTTTGACGCTTGAAGTGGATTTTCTGGGCCAAGGAAGAGTTCTGCGGAAAAAATGAATAGAACATGAATTGTAGAGCATGAAATTTCCTTTCTGTGTAGTCCAATTAGCTTTTTTCTAAGAGGCTCAATTTTTGAAATACTTTCGATAAAAAATGAAAGTTGAATTTTGAACTTTTTGCTGAAATATCTCGAAAACTTCCCTCCCTAGAAAAAAATTGATCGGACATTTCAGGAAGAACATTTTACGCTCCACAATTTACGTTCCATTCATTTTTTTCGTAGGACTCTTTCTTTGCTCAGAAAATTGACTTGAAGTGTCAAAATTCATCAAAACGTGTAAAAAAATGAAAATTCTATTATTATGAAAATTTTCGACGTGATGAAAAAAAAACCTGAAATCATATTCGAATTCAGCCCTAAAAAGTAGATCAGAATCACCGGTCAGGGTTGATGGAGCAGAACGAAGTTGAAAAATAGCAGACATGTGTAAATATTGAAATTCGAATCAGTCCTTTTCAAAATTGAAATTTCGTCGTATTTATTGTCAAAAATCGACAACAGGTTCAAAGTTTTTATACGCTTTTGTCAATTCAAATTCAATATTTTCATTCGTTGCAATTTTTTTTTATTGGTGATAGATTACTATATCGATAGCTGTTGAAAGTGAATAGAGATCGAAATCGAAAAGTAAGGATTTCTAGAGTTGAATACGAAAATCAAATGTCATCGTTCTGAAAAATTTTCAAAATTTGAAAATTGACTGGATATTCTTGATTATTTTGTTCGTTTTCGACGAATATTAGAAAAAATAGTATATTATGAAACTAGAGAAAATAAGTTATTTCCCGAGTTGCATACTATATTTTTCGTTTTAGAGGGAGAAAAACGCGAATTGAAGCACCATGAGAGGGAATAAAGTAGCGTTTTTCTCCCTCTACAACGAAAAAGTTTTTTCAGCACTATTTCAGAGAGAAATAGAGTTTGAATTATGAAAAAAATAGAGGGGAGAGGTGTATTTATTTATGAGAAATAAATTGAAAAATTGGTGACTTTTTTCGAAAAATAGGTGACTTTTTGCCTCATAAAAGGTCACTAAAGTCACTATTTTTCCCCAAAATCTGTGTTTGATGCCTGATTGTAATTGATTCAGAAGTTAGACGATTTCGATCGATTTTCGATTTAAAATGATCGTTTGACTGTCGATATGAAAATAGTCGGAACTGTCGAATTTTTTGAATCGATTAAATCGATTGGTATCAAAAATGAACAAAATCTATCAAAATCAAGAATTTTCAATTTGATTTTAGGTTTTTAACGTTCTACTAAATATCGATCCTTGATGAAAAATTGATCGAAATTATCGATTTTGTGAATCGGTTACAATCGATATTTTTCGAAAACGATCGATTGATCTGAACCGACAATTTTGGATATATTTCTAATTTTTAACAATTGATTGAATGTCGATTCGTCGTCGAAAATCGTTCGATATCGTCCAATTTGTTAATCTGTTACAATCGATAGCTCTCGAAAACGACCAATTTCATTGAAATCGAGAATTCTCGGTAAATTTTTGATTGAATATAAAATCATTCCATCATTTAAAAAAATTGGCTGAAATCGAAAATTGATCCAAGCTGTTGACTTTGTGAATCGATTATTATGGATAGATGTAAAAAAAAAAAGAACTGCAGAATTAATAAAAATTGGAAATTCCTATTCAATTTTTGATTTTTAATGATAGATTGAGTTCCTATCGACTCCGGTCGAGACGAAAGATCAAATCTTGCCATATTGTTGTTGGAAAAATCAACCAAAATAGGAAATTGAATCAGAATATTGTCCAAGTTTTATATCGATTACTATCAATAAATGATGAAAATCAACAAAATCGATTAAAATTGAAAATTTATTGAGCTTGATCTTGCATGTTGATTTTTGAAAATCTATTCAATATCGATACATTACCGAAAATAGAATATAGAATTTTTTTCAATAGAACTTACTCAAAAATTAGTAAAAAAATCAACTTTTAAATGGAAACCCATAACGAACTGGCCAGCCACAAAAATCAATGAATTTTACACACGTCTCGCTGCGAAATAAAAATCAGAAAGAAAGCAATAAAAGTACGAAAAAACGTGTCAAAAACTTCCAAGGTCATTGAGGAACGCCCGTTGCATCGATTCCAGCAGCATTGCTGCAGCATCGTCATCAAATTCGAAGAAAATATTCGTATTATCATTTCCTCATACATATTCCGCGCATCTAAACTTACCTACCCAACTACATACAATGTATTTTATCATGCGAACGATATCGACACACGAAAAACGAATACAAATTTCACGAAAATTACATAATATACTCGTAGAAGTAAAAACGCAAGTTTATAGATACGGATTTGGAGCAAAGTTCGCCTTGATCGTCGTATTTTAACCCTGAAAACGTGTACAAATACAAATACAACACCACATACGAGAAGTTGGCGAGGAAAGAAGGAAGTGGATATGCGCGTGCGATACGACAGTCTGTTGAAAGATGTGCAACCCGACGAGACGAATTTTTAAATTGAAGGGAAATGGTAGGCGGAGGCTCGAAGGGAAGAAATTTTCACGACGAAGTTCACAACTATAGACGAGACCGTCGCATTTGTACAATTATTACGTACCGACAAATACGAAAGAATACGAGAAAAATTTCATTTCGTAAGATGGCAGCAGCTGCTACTCAGAAATCGTTGTTCGCGACGTCTTTTGTATTGCCTGCGTGAAAAAATTTAATGACGCGATAAACAGCGACAAATATTACGTACATGCATGTGTAGGTAATGATGAAAAACGAGCAGGAAAATAATATAACGAAAATATGACGTGTTGTATGTGTAGTTGTCTGCTCTAACGTATTATATAAATAAAAATATAATGAAAAAAAGTTGAACTCTGAGGAACTTTGTCGCATATTGTGTGGTAGCAGCTACCGGGCTACTTGAAATTGTTGTTATTTATGTGTTCGCTCGAGTGTTGGTGAAACTTACCTATTTGTAAGCTATAGCTGAAAAAATTTACTGCGAAGCTGCGTACACACTGGTGCGCATCGTATCGCCAAACAACTTGTGAGGATTGCCAAGTAAAACGTAGAAATGGATGGTGGATTGTTGCGTCGATAGCTTTATCAGTGTTCTGGGAATTTTTTTTGGCGTTGAAAATGAATTTTCACGAAATACGTATTTCATAAAAATTTCCGATTGTTGGAAAATTTGTAAAATTTTAATGAAAATTACGCTATAAATTATAAAATGACGTAAAATTTGTGAAAATTGGGTGGGGAGGGGGGAGAGGAGGATAATACGACATCAAAATAAAGTTTGTTTTTCCCTGAACTGAAAAACATCGATTTGTGATTAGGGTCTATTCCATGTCAGCTCGACTAGACAGTGCAAGATAGGTCAATAATTTTTTCAGATAAACCCAAAGAGAATAAAATGAATTCTTTCAATTTTTTCATATGCTAAGAGAAATTCGAAAAAAATTAAAAAAAGAAAAATAAGATTTTTAAGGTTCATTTCTATCGTCGCCCTCATCTCCTCAAAAAAAGTTGACCGTAGAATTTTGTTGCAATTTTTTTCAATTTTGAAGAGAGAGTATTTTTTTACATACAGGGTGGCCCAAAAAAACAGAGTATGATGAAAATGATTTGATTAGAAAGAGCTAAAAAATTGAATGAAGCGGAATTGAGCAGCCCATGCTGAGGGCTTGTAACTTTTCTCAGCCCCATATATAGGGTGTCCCAGAATGAAAACCCCTGTTTTTTAAAAAAAATTGACCTAGTTTTATTTTGATGAAATGAATGCTACATACCGAGGAAATTAAAATATATCAATTTTTGAAACGGGTTCGTTGATTCGAAACCAGTTATCAACAATTTCTCCAAAATTATAAATCCCGAAAAAATTTGGAACAAAAGTTGTTGACTATATTAGAAAATTGAATAATACTAGACGATCAATTTTTGAAACCGGTTCGTTGATTCGAAACCAGTTACTAATAAAATTACTCCAAAATTCGAAGTACAGGAAAAATTTGGAACTAAAGTTGTGAAGCAAATTGAAAAATTGAATAATACAAGCTGATAAATTTTTTAAACCGGTTCATTGATTCGAAACCAGTTACCAATAATTACTCTAAAATTCGAAATACAGAAGAAAATTGGAGCAAAAGTTGTTGAACATATTAGAAAATTGAATAATACAAGCTGATAAATTTTTGAAACCGGTTCATTGATTCGAAACCAGTTATCAACAATTACTCCAAAATTCGAAACACAGAAGAAAATTGGAACAAAAGTTGTTGACCATATTAGAAAATTGAATAATACAAGCTGATGAATTTTTGAACCCGGTTCATTGATTCGAAATCAGTTAACAAAAAAATTACTCAAAAATTCGAAGTACCGAAAAAATTTGGAACAAAAGTTGTGAAGCAAATTGAATAATTGAATAATACAATCTGATAAATTTTTGAAACCGGTTCATTGATTCGAAACCAGTTACCAATAATTACTCCAAAATTCGAAATACAGAAAAAATTTAGACCAAAAGTTATGGAGCATATTAAAAATTCAAACAATACTAGCCGATCAATTTTTGAAACCGGTTCAGCAGTTTGCAACCAGTTGTTAATCATTGTCTAAAAACTGAACGTATAAGAAAAAAAAAACTTCAAATAATAGTTGTAAAGCTTGACACTTGGGTTTAACGTTTTTTTTTTTCTGTATCTTCAATTTTTGGGCGGTTACTTATTAATAACCAGTTTTGAATTACTGAACCGGTTTCAAAAATTGACTAGTCAGAATTGTGCAATTTTTTATGCTCCATAACTTCTGTTCTAATCTCATTTCCATATTTCGAATTTTGGAGTAATTCTTGGTGATTGGTTACGAATAAATGAACCGGTTTCAAAAAGTCATACTACATTTTAATCTTCTCAACTCTCAGGGTGTTCTATTCATTTCGCCATAAAAATCTGATCAATTTTTTTTGACGTTTAGGGAGAGTTGAGACACATTGTGCATGGGCCTGAAAAATTTTGACCTCGTTTTTGGAAGCTTTCGTCATGAGCTACTGTCCCTTGAACAGTAAATAAATGAACATGTCTTTTTTTTCAGACTTAGTCGTGTTTTTTTTTATAGTAATCACATATTTCGTTGATTCGTTTTCGAACTTCCGACGGGGAATAATTTTTTTGTTTTTCTGACAATATATTGATAAAATGTCGTAAATAATTGAATATGTGATCCCGAACGAAGAAAGAACGTTAATGTCCAAAAATAGTTTTTTTTTCATACGAAATTTAATGCTCTTTCCAATTTATACAAAAAAATATTTTTGGGTATCAACATCCTTTTTTCGTCTGGGGTCACATATGTAGTCAATTTTTTTGACATCATGTATTTTTGAAAATTTTTTAGATTTTTTTAAGGAGGTCATACTAAGTTTCTGATCTGATTTCAACCTTAGCTGTCTTCACTTGAAATTTTCAATTGACAACTTTTTTAACTTCGAAGGCTCATAACTCCGCCAAAAAAATCGCCTCGACTCTGGTTTGCGCTATTTATCATCGTTTGAGCAAAATTTGAAAAAATGCATGACTCATCGTTTCGCATAGAATGGCCAAGTGTGAAATGCAGCCTTTTCATCGGTATAGGCCACTACGTGATATCTTGGAAGTAGCAACGATGCAATTTTTTCGATGACCAACTCTTCGTAACACAGAAATATTTCTACCTCTGCCTGTACCTATGTTTATGTAAACGTGAGCTTGTGTGTGTGAGATATTCGTAAACTCACAAGTACCGAAAAGCAGGGCTGGTGGAACAGAACGTCATTTTGTTCTGTTCTGTTCAGGAACGGATCCTTAAACAAATTGTTTTGTTCTGTTCTGGTTTTGTTCCAGTTGTTTTGTTCTGTTTTGTTCTGTTCTGTTCTGTTCTGGTCTGGTCTTTTTTGTTATGTTCTGTTCTGTTCTGTTCAATTTTTTAAAAATTGATAAATTGATGTCCAAGTGAGAAAATGTGGTTTTCTGGTATGTTAGGCTTGAACTCATGGGGAGGAGGGAAAGGGGGAATTTCCAAATCCTCAAAAAAGCTTGAAAATTCTGAAAAATTATAAATTCACGAACAGAAAAAAATTATATTGTTCTGTTCTGAACAGAACAAAACAATATTTTTCATACGTTCTGTTCTGTTCTGTTCTCGTTTATTTGTTCAGAACATTATTTTGTTCTGTTCTGGTTATTGTTCCGTGAAAACAGAAATTTTGGTGTTTTTATTTGTTCATACTGTTCTGTTCTGTTCTGTTCCACCAGCCCTGCCGAAAAGAATAACTAAACGCACGAACATCGATACACGAACTCTCTTTGTGTATCGATTAACCGCCGATGCTGCGTTTATAATTTATAAATGAGTGTTCGAATCGATCAAAGCGACGAGTCGACGATGTATCGATGATTCGTGCTCGCGAACGTATTTCTCTATCTTTGCGTACGTGAATGTAGACGATTAGATTTTTATATGTCGATCGATTACGCCGCCTCGTGTTAATTGAGTATTAAAAATTTTAAATAGAGGTTATAGTGTTGTTTTTTTGTCAGCCGAGCGAAAGTAGCATAGAATGTGTGGGTAAGAGGGTTACGTATCGATAGACTCGATCAACTCGATCGTAGGTTGTAAAATAACGATCCATATTTGAATCGATGCGTGTTATGTCTTCATTTTTGTATCTATTTAAAAAAAATTGCGATAAAGATCTGGGGAAAAATTAGAAATATTTTCACTCTTGCTTGGGGCTGCCAGTTCTTAATATTTCTCTTCCTTTCCCCCAAAAAAAAAACATTTTCTTTAGAATCCAGAAATTCGAACCACTCCTGAAATGAAAAAGCAAACGACGACCCGAGAGAATATTTAAAAACGAACCGAATCACGAGTGTTTTGCAGTTTGCACCCCCCTTCCCTGTTCCTCCACCGGGTGCAATTTCGAAAACGAGAAGAACGAATTTCACGCGTACCGAAAAAAATCATCGTTACGCGATGGCCAATTTACGCGAGCGAATTGCTGTGAGAATTTTTCAGATCGAAACCAGGTGCGTCGATGTATTTTAACTTACTCGTTGAAAATTTTCCATAACGTAAAACTTTTATCTAAACTAAAAATATAAAAAAAAAGATCGATGGGATACTCGAATCACGAATGATTCACGTACAAACTTACAACGAAATGAATTACAGCGAGATGTGCATGAGTCATTTGTGTTGGAAAAGTGCTAAGGGAAATTCTGCTTCGAAATGGAGGGGAAGTAAAAGAGCTGTTGCGTAATACACGAATTGTCATTTGAATATACGTTGATGACGTTTTTTCCCATTTTTACGAGTCGCAATTATGATAGCGGAGGAATAAATCGTAGAATTGGTTCGAACTTGTTCGTCGTGCTGTGTGATAGTTGATATGATTAAAATATCAAAGTATTTAGAACATCAGAAGAGCTAAAAGCGATAGGTTAGTGGTTCGAGTCGTGTTGTTTCAGTGTAAAGTTTTTTCGGTGTGGTTTGAATTTTTCGGTTGTAGAAGTGTTCGTAGAATTTTTTCGGTAGGTGCGTTTTCGTATGTGCGTTTTGATGAAGACGACGACGTCACTGAAAAGTTGAGGGTTTCAACTTTCAAGTGGTTCGTATGTTGGCAATTTCTTTGAAATCGATTACGGTTTATAATTTTTTATTTTTTTGGTTGTACTTCTTCGTATGCAAATTGCAATGAATAAGGTTACTTTGATTATCTGCAGTACGTTTGCGAACAATTATTAGTTCGTGATTGGCTCGATAGGTTGCAAGTGATTAATTTTTTTAAGTTTCGTATTCTACAATTTACACGTTTGAATTTGATTTTTTCATGAGTGGTTCGTGAATGAACTTTATGTTGCTATAGGGACACCCAGGAGGGAGCTCAGGAGGCTCAAGCCCCTCCCCTCCCCTTGACCTCAAAAATGAGATTTTTTATTTCAAAAATTTGAAAAAAGTGCATTTTTTGCTCTTCGAACATGATTTTTCAAAAATGAGAATTGATTATTTTTCTCTGATCTTTCAGTCAAAAAATTCATTTCACTGATTCAAACAGGTAAATTTTACCAATTCTGATTTAATGAGTGTATTGATTGTTTCAAGAAATTCCGCAGTTTTCAAATTTTTTTGGCTCAAATCTGTTTATGTATTATCAGCTCACTGAAAATGCCCTGACTACGCCAGCGCCAGGTCACTCAATTTTTTTACTGCAATTTGACCCCCTCTATTTTTTTCTCGAATTCTCAGCCCCTCCCTTGAATAATTTCTGGGTGCGCTTATGCATGTTGTAGAAATGAATCATTGTGATATTGATTGATAATATTGTGATTGCTGATTCGTTTCTATGAAATTTTTTCCTTTTTTGGACTTTTAAGAACATAATTGATTAAATTTTGACTTTGGCGAACGATTCATTTGACGATTCGTTCAATAATCAGTCTTTTTAATCTTCGCGAATAATTTTTCAAAATGAAGTATTGATGATTTTTTAGATTTATTCTTTCGTTTCGTGATGGTTCGATCAAAATTAAACTTTTTTTTGCAGTTTTGTTTCCCGTTTTGAAATTTTTTATGAACAAAGAATCTTTCCCCAAGGATCCGTGGTTCTTTTTTTTTTTGAAAAAAAAATGAATCTCTCAGTTTGGAAAAATTCAGCTGCTGTAAATGATTTGTTTTGTGATTCCTTCTTGTTCTTTTCTGTCTCACGTTCTCGTCCTCCCCCTCCCACTCTTTCCTTTTCCCTCGTTTATTTACAGTCACAACAGAGTCGTTCGCGAACGATCCATGAAACTTTTCAAAAATGAATCTTGTCTCTGATGAATTTGGGTCATATTTGGATATCCATGGCAGTATAAATTTTTTTACGCGAATATGATCTGTAAATTGTGAGGTTTTGACTTTTTTTTAGGTCTGGAAAAATTGAGCTTTTGCGAACTAGTGTTGGGCAAAATAGATTATTTGAAAATAATCGACAATCGATGAATCGATGGGAAAAATAATCGATTATAATCGCAGTGGAAAATTCGAACGATTTTTCCTTTATTTTAGCGCCAGCGATACCACAAAAATTTCAAAAATTCCTTAAAGTGGCTAAAATCCTTGACCTTTTTTTTACAATTCTGAAAAAAATGAAATAAAAACGTAAAAATTGAACTATATTGTTATTAGAAATTACACGTTTCTCAGAGATCCTTACAAATTTTGAGCTCCGTTTGGGATTGAAGAGGGGCATAACTTGAATTTTGGAAATTTTTTGAGAATTTCTCCGTTTTTTTGGTCAAAATTGGACAAAAATGAAATAATCGAATATGCGATTATTTTTGCTGGACAATCGATTTTAATCGATTATTTTGATAATCGATTCTCTTCTCCTTCCCCTCCCCTCCCCTCCTCGCCTTTTACCCCTCTATCCCCTCTTCCCTCCTCTCCTCCCCCCCTTTCCCGCTTCTCCCTTGATTCGACTTTCACCTCAAGTAGTCGTTCTTAACGCTCTTATCCCCCCCCCCAAGTATTCAAAACATCAAAAATCATGCTCAATTTTGAATTTCCAAAAATGTTGAAAAAATTTCGATTTACAAAATTTTTTTTTTTCATGTCTACTGCAATAGGTACCTAAACTAATTATTGAAAATTTTGCAAATACCAATTTTTTCTAAAAATGTTCTGTTTTAAGCCCTTTTTTTTTGTAAAATTCACCAATCTATTCAATTTGTTGATTTTTCTTCTAGAAATTCTTTTCATTTAAAAAAAATTACCTGATTGTTTAGATTTTTTGTTAAATGGGTTTACTTTTTGGTTTTTGTGAAAGCATATTTTAAATTATCTAAAGTTTTTAAGGAGAGACTTAATGCCTTATGGACACCTTTGAGGCCTTTACCGGTTTTTTGAAAAATCTGGATACAGTGCAATGCAACTGCTCCCCACTTTCGTGGGCCCTGGATGATACTTTTTTGAAAAATGAATGTCTAGAATGTTTCTACTTGGAATGATTCGGTATGTCTGCAAATGATTTCCTTTCTTTCTCTCCTTTCCCCCTCCTCTTCACCCATTAGGAATCGTTCGCGAACGACCCATGGTATTTTTTTCGAAAATGAATCTGTCTCAATCTACCAAGATTCAACTATTGTGAACAATTTTGTGAATGATTTTTTCATCTTCTCCCTCATCTCTTCTAGCCTTTCCCCTCCCACTATTAAAAAATCAATATCACGCCACGATACGCTAAAGTCGTTCTTGAACGAATCACGCCTGAATTATTAGACGAAGAAATAATTTCAACGTTGATGTATAATTTTCATTTTTTTTCTTCATAAAAATTGAAAATCTAATTTTTGGTATTTTTATTCCTCTGTTACAGAATTTTGTTAGATGAATTGTCATCGCCAGTACACCTTACGGTGGGAGTCCAGATTTCCTCCAGTAACGCGTATTCCACCGATAAAATTATTGTACAAAGGTGAGTCGACAAATTTACCTACATTTGCATCATTTAAGCCCGCAGAATTGATAAATACGACTCTACGTACTCGTATTTAGATCCACCAGCGTCGTAATATCGATTTCATTTGTGATAGTCTGAAAATCATATCGAATGTTTGCATTGTCGAGTCGCCTCTTTGGTCGATTAATTGCGAATTCATTGTTCTGAAATCGCGTTTGGTATTTTCTTTTTTCCTTGATTTCGCGTCGCGTCGTCGAGCCTGCATAATAGACCTCTAATAAATACTTTTGTGCTTAGACTTGCAGCATGTCGATCGTACATATTTGTACATGTAGTTAACTCGAAGAAAGGCAATGAGTTGCGTCAGGTCAGGTGTGTTATATGGGCATTATTATTGTCGTTCGGTTTATAGAAAAGTTGCAATTTTATCGAGACGTTTGTGCGTATACGTATTAGTATTGATGCAACCGAATATACGTAAGTCAATTAAAATCCCGCGTGTGCGGCGAGCGGCACGTGAATTGACCAGCTACATTTGTTTGTAATTATGGATACATCGCAAAAAGGGAAATTGGCTACTACGCTACTTTTATCGGCGATGCCTACGATGCCGATACTTGCGATACTAACGTTGACGCATCGCAGATAGCCAGTCATTTGCATGAGTCATTGTAGGTGAAGTCACTTTATCCCCAATATTTTTCTCATTATAGCGATTCTGGCGATTCTTGCGATGCCAGCGATGCTTGAAATCGGCATCGTACGATGCCAACGCTACCTGCTACTAGCGATGCCGAATTAGAACCGGTATCGTCGCTACTGCGCCGACCCTAGAAGCGGCATCGTGCTCATCTCTAATACGTACCTATTGTATTGCATTGCATACGCGAATATACGTGAAGTACGTACGTTTAAAATGCATCGACGGTGGTGCGGCGAGTCGCTGTTTTACGACGTGTGTTAACGTTACAGCGCAGAACCACGCAAGGTCTTGGATATTGTACAATTATGTGGATAAATAGCGAAATAGGAAGATGAAATTGGCGTGTGATTGCTCTTTCTTCTTCATAGTAGTCGTAATCGTCGTATTGCTTATTTTATTCGTCGTCATCGTGTTGACGTTCGAGTCGTGGTAATTTTTTCAACTCGACGCATCTTTCGTCGTTTGCTAAATTTGCATACGTAGATCTGATGTATTTTGCCTTATCGTGGTCGTATATTTTGCAAACGCATTAAAGACAACAATGTAAGCATCAAGCAGTATCTGCGTAGAACATAATTGAATTACAAAGATAACAATATCGTGTTACGATTTGCGAAGTATCTGCTGAGTGGTATGAGAACAATCGGTAAAAACGGGACAAAGAATTGAATACCTGAATGGGCAATTGACTTTTTAAAAATCAGAGAAGGCAAAAAAAGGAAAAAAACAGACGAGAGTTCGAATTGTATTGATGGAATTGATTCTGTAAAAGGGGCGAGAAAAGACAGAAGGAGTGAAGGAGGGAGGGAAGATGGATGAAAATACTACGTTCTACGAGAATGAATTTCGTATACCTAAGCACATAACATTGTTGTGATTTTTTTTTTCAAAGAGAATGCCTACCTGTTGCGTATGTTGGTGGTTTCCTTCCCTTGTTTGTATTGTCTCTTTTTATTTCCTTTATTTTATTCACCATAATCTGGCTCGATGTATATTTCTGCTGAGACTGGCAGTTTACGAAGTAGCATTGAATTACGAATTGATTTTAAAAAATTTCAAATTTGTATGAAATCGTGTCAATAGTGTGGGTGTTTTTAGCTCTTTGAAATTTCAAACTTCTTCAATTGTTAGAAAAAGAGAGAAGAAATCGTCGCATTTGATAACTGATTTTTAGTTTTTGGAATATCATACAATGAAGCATATCTTAGAATCAGTTCAAATTTCTAAAAAAAATTTCGAAACTCGAGAAATTTTTGAAAAAAAAATTATTCGAGGCTGAGTTCGCGATGAGAGGAGGAAGGGAGGAAGAAGATGAAAAAAAACGTACCGAAAAGCTCATGATTTTTTTTCTTCTTGAGTACAGAAAAGTAATCAATTTTTTGTCAATTTTTCAATTATAGTTTGAAAATGTTCAAATTATTATTGAGATAAAGTGGTATTTGAAATTCATTACAATATTTGCTCGAGAAAACGCTGGACGAAAGTACCTACTGTTTTCGATTTTCGTACTCTCTCATTTCTGAATCAGTGAAATTCATCAGAATCCCCTGAAAAACAGTCAGAATTGCAGCACCGTCATGAATCAGTGAAATATTTTCACTGAAAGCTAGTCAATGAAAAAAAAATCACTGGAAATCAGTGAAAATTCACTGAAAACTCGGTGAAATTTATGAAATTTCCTGAAAAATCTGTGAAATTCTTTGAGTAATCAGTGAAAAATCGCTGAAAATCAGTGAATTTCACTGATTTTTCCTGTGTTGCAATTCTGACTGTTTATCAGTGATTTTTCACTGATTCGAAATGAGAGAGTAGTTACCCACTGACAGAAATTTATTAGGAAATTGAAAAAAATTGAACTATTTGAATAAATTATGAAAAAAAAACTTGAAATAGGTATTGTAAATCTGATTGAAAATGCTATTGAAATTGTTTAAAATGCGAGGTAATTAGAATTCATTTTAAATGTCGATAAATAACAAAAGAGATCTTGAAAATTGTTAAAATTGCTTATAATATCATTAAAATTCTCCAAATTGTGAAAAATGTCGGAATTTTGTTTAAAAATTGTTGAAAATTACCAAAGATTGAATGAAATTGTTTGAAACATCGTAAATTTTTTTGAAAATAAGGTAAAAATCGTTCTCAGAATGCAAATAAAATCATCCAAATTACGTGCCAACTTCGAAAAAATGATGTAAAAATAGTTCTTGCTGAAATTTCTTTGAGGATCGTATCTCTGAACTGAGCTAACTTCAAAACCCGTATACGAGGAAAGAGCCTTAGGTGTAATTTTTTTCGAAAAAAATTACCCTCAAGGCCCTTTCCTCGTATACGGTTTTTGAAGTTGGCTCAGGAGTTTAGAAAAACGACCCTCTTTTAAATATAGAACAATTTCTTGAAATTTTGGAAAAAAAATGTATACTCCATAATTAGTCACACGACCGGAAGAAATCACTTTGACTTTGCACTCGATATTCGTACAATGGCTACCAAGAAGGAGGCTCGAAAAACAAATAAACGTTCTGGGGTACGAATTTTGAGCAAGATCTTTTGCCAATTTGTGAAAAATAATGAAGCACAATTGGTCTGAAGTCTAAAAAAAATTGACCCCATAATTGAGGAAAACATGAATTATTGTTTTGTATCTAAAAGATTTTGAAAATGAGATGAAAATTGTGTAAAATACGAGAGAAATCGTCAAATTTCAATGAAGATTGTGTATAAAATCCGGACCGCGCGAATCATTTCAGTCGTTCAGCGTTCAACTCTTTTTTACGTCTTATCACCATTTGAAAGAGGGAAACTGGAGGATGATGAAATAAACATTTTCGAATTTCGTTGTCGGTTGTATTCTGAATGGTCGAATTTGCTCAAATTATTGATTAATATTCATAATTTTGTGCGAATTTGACCATACAAATACAACCGACAACGAAATTCGAAATTGTTTATTTCATCATCCTCCAGTTTCCCTCTTTCAAATGGTGATAAGACGTAAAAAAGAGTTGAACGCTGAACGACTGAAATGATTCGCGCGGTCCGGATAGCAAAACTTGAAATTATTAGGATTTTGTCGAAAATGGGTAAATTTTTGCAAAGGTATTCGAAATATTTATTCTAAAAGTGAAAAAAAACATAAATTTTTTTGACAATAGTGTAAGTAAACATGGATTTTTCGATATTTGAATCAATTTTAATGATAATTGATAAGATTTTGAATAATTTTAGCAAAATTCTGAATTTTTGAAGGCTGAACCTTATTTTAAGCAATTTTAACAGTTTTTCTGTAATTTTTACCAATATTTATTGTTTTTTTTTTTCATACGGTTTTAACGATAGATCTACTTGAACTAATTTTATGGTATTTTGAGCATTTTTTTTCCAATTTCATATATTTTCCAATGATTTGAAACTCAGTCGATAAAATTAGGTATTTTATATCGGTTGAAAAAATTTTCAATCACGATTGATTGATGATCAATTGAAATTATGCATTGACTGTTAACGTAAGTTGGCTCAAACCAAAGAGGGGGGAATTCTCCCCTAATAATGGCAAAATTACCATTTCCAGTTGGAAAAATTTGATTCAACTGGGAAAAATTTGGAAAATTTTACTCTTGGAAATTTTCGTTTTTGAATCGAAAAAATAAAAAACGCCATTTTAGCCAAAATTTTTGATTTTGCCCCATCCAACATGCCAATTTAAAATTAAAACGATCGGAATAGTTGTTGGTTCCACGCTCATTAATAATACGAACGATGACAGCTTTTTCCAAGACCTCTCATTATTATTTTCCAGAGGAAAAAATCGATGGAAATGCCTAGATTGGTCGAGTGATATCCGGACAATTGTAGGCTTAGCGAATGAAAGAAAGAGAATTGTAACTTTTATTAAAAAGAATTCGCTGGTTGGCGTTCGGCTTCATTTGACGATAATAATACCATTCGAGTATACATTTAAATAAGACTGCGGTATTCCAATTATTTGCTTGTAGGTAGGTTCGAGCCATAGGTACATGTAATGTATGTATACTCGTATATCTGACGCGTACAAACGATAAAATAAAACGATAATAATTACTCTGGCGTCAGGCTCGGGAAAATATGCTTCAAAAATGAGACCAAAGGAGTTGATTTGTCCATGGTATTACGAATGTACATTCATGTGTTTTCGTTCGCACATGTGTAAAATCGATAAGAGATCCGATGCGAAATTCGTAACGAAGCGAGGAGACCAAAGACTCGTATTGTGTACTTTGTATGGGGAGATTTACAAGGCGTGTGAGAAAAAAGAAAGAAAAAAGGTAGCCTGGTACGTCCTTAGGTACGCACGTTGACTTTATCGTGCGAGTATATCTAGTACATAAATTTTTTCTTTACAGTGTTTCTTTTCTTATCAAAAGCAACGAAACCGAGAAAGAACGACGATGACCTTGCGTCGTAGAATGAATAGCGCAGAAATTATTATATTCGAGTCTAGGTGTTGTGGTAAGGTGAACATATGAACGTGATAGGCGAATGAAAAGAAAGCCACTGCTCTCCTCCCAGTCTTAAAATTTTGAAATATTGGCTGTAAAAGTAATGCAAGTAGGTGGTAGGTACTGAAATTACACATAAATTACATTCAAGTATTCAAAATTCGGTCTAACACAATTTGTGCTGGTTTTCAACATATGTGACGTCATCGTAGAAATATTACGAATTAGGTAGTAATATTACAACATGTAGCTTTACAATTGCTCGGTTGGAAACTGATGCGATCGATTACGACCAGAATGGAAAAACTTGCGAAGGAAAATCCTTCTTCGGCGAGATGGAAAAATTCAAACGCATTCGCAGATTATGGAATATTTTCACTCGAAAGTAGCAGTATACGAAGATTTATCAGATTTTTACGTCATTCTTGTGTTTTTGACACGACGGCGACGTGGCTAAAAAATTTCCATAAGTGTAAATCCTAATTTCCTGTCATGTGAATAACAGCAGTTGAGAGGGAAGGGCAGCGAATCTCATTCCAGAGCTTTTTCAAGAGGTAATGAACTGAAACGTACTATATTTCATGTTGGGATATTTTATAAAATCGATTTCACGATGTTTTCGGATTTTTTTCGTAGTTCGCCAAGTTTTCTAAAGATTACCCCTCACGCACCCGAAAAATCCCTCTGATAATTTTCTTTCGATACGCATCTATGCATCTTACCTACTTCGACGTCATGAATTTTTGCTTCGCTGATTCAGCAAGGTCGTCGAAAATGGAACCGAGGCAGGGGATTTTGGGCTGTCGCGACTGAATATACGAAAATATGTGGTAAAGGAACAGGAAAGGAATGCTGTTTGGTGTTCTTGTTACGAATAAAAGAAAATCAGAGGAAACAATGAAACCGGAAACTGAGAATATTCTACGAGCACGAGCCTATTTTATTCGATATAATTTCAAAGCTTCGTCGCGTCGAATAGAATTTTTCGATTCTTTCGCTGTACCAGAAATTCAACCGAGTTGAATGGAAATTTTTTCTTGAGAATCGAATATTCTAGAAAATGAAATATGCAGATGATGAAATTTTTGATTGAAAAATGAAAGTATGTAATTGTACGAGATCACGGATCTGGGGGAAAATTGCGTGTAGGAAATTTGACAAATATTTCGAATTATGATGAAAATTTGGAATGTCCATTTTCTGGAGAACTGGTAAAAGTCAGGAAATTTCGAGATTTTCTCTCCAAAGTTTAAGAATTTTTCCAAAGCCTAAATTTTTTCTTTCAAAAATAATTTTTTTGTGTTTTAGGTACTCCTTGAAAAGAATTTGGCTTCGTGCTTTGCCCAGGTTTCATTAGTTCTGTTATAACTTTGAAAAAAATCGAAATTTTTTGAGCAAAAAATTTGTATGTAATAATTCGAGCTCTGACAACAAAGTGTTTACTATCAAGAAAAACAAGAAAAACTAGAAATTAGCAAGGATTCTACCTTAGTAGCAAGAAAAAAAAAACGAAATATTTTTGAGCAAAAAATTTGTATGTAATAATTCGAGCTCTGACAAAGTGTTTACTATCAAGAAAAACTAGAAATAAGCAAGGATTCTACCTTAATAATAAGAAAACTAGAAAATAGCAAAAATTTTGTTAATTTTACCATGAAAATTAAGAATTTTCAACATTTTGCTCGTTCTTAAATTATTCTAATCGAAGGGTAACAAGGGAAGTTTCTTTTTGAGCAAATTTGAAGCAAGAAAAATGGTGTGAAAATGGCCATAAAAATCAAAAAATATCAAGAATTTTCTTTTTTTTAGATCAATAGACACAAGTCGTGAGTTTTTTTAGCTCTCTTTTTCCCCTGACGTGACAAAAAAAACAACAATCATGAGCAAATTAAAATCGAGGTCATTAAAAAAAAGCGGATTTCGAATGAAGATATGAGGGGGGGGGGGATTTGGAGAATTCAAAAAGTTGATACAAAAAATTATTGCTTGCAAGTTGATTATTTCTTGATGAAAAAATTTTGTTTTTCAAAAATTTGCGAAGTTCGTTTTTTTTTTTGGGCAGAAAATCTCCTAGGACTCATGGACTGTTTTTGGTTGATCGCTGAAAATACTATGTCGAATTACGTCACTTGCAAAATTACTGAATTTGAACTGAAATCAACTTGAAAAAATTGTCCTGGGGCAAAATACTTCTCCACCTGAGTAACATGGAAACCTGAGAGAAAAGGAATACTTGGACTTGAAATCAATTTTTTTGGGGACAAATCTCCCTCTTTGGTAGTGTATCAGGCACCATAGCGGGTCACTTTTTTTTTAGGAAATTTGTCACTTTTTTCGACTTCAGTCACTTTTGGTTACTTTTCACGTCTGAAAGGTTACTGTGGTTACTTTTTTCCCCTCTAAAGTCAGTTTTTCATCGCTTTTCTACGCAAAAATTCAAATTTTCACGTAGAAATTGCTAGTTTTCAAAATTTTTCTGGAAAAAATTAAAAAATTGATTTTTGCTAGTTGGTTTGTTGTTTTGAAGAAGGAATTTAATAAATGAAATCATTCACGTCTTTTCAATTGATTTATCTTTGAAATGTTTGCAGAAAACTGTAAAAAAATTTGCCCCCCCCCAAAAAAAAAAAATTGGTTACTTTTGGTTACTTTTTGCTCAAAAAAAGTTACTGAAAGTAAGTTTTTTCTTCAAAAATTTCGCTATGATGTTTGAGTGTTTGAAAATCTCCAAATCTCAGGAAGAAAATCCTGCATGATTCGTTTGAAAATTCTGCTGAAGTCCTGCTTCTTGATTTTGAACTTTTCTTGAACACATCGTCGAGAATGCTAAAAACTTAAAAAAAATTTCTGGAAAACCTGGAAAAGACCGAGAAAATTGAATTTCTGAAAAAACTGATCATTCTGAAATTGCCTGGAAGAAGCGAAAATTCGGAATCTTCTTCAAAATCGATGATTATGAGTCACAATGAATTCTTCGAATCTGCGATATGACGTCATCTTCTTCAGGGAGAATGCAATAGAAAATGATATAAATATTATGATATAAGAAAGAAGTGCGACGAAAATAGAGAGATTCTCGTGTTTCCTAAGCAATCTTGTTGATAACGGGCGAGGGGGGAGTTGAAGGGCAGATTTCGGTTTTCCTACATACGTCATAATGACGAATCGTACGTGTAATGATACTACTTACAAACGACACGACAATCATCACCGGTTGTAACCGGTTTATGCGATTAACGATGTGGTGGCAGGGGTCATGGTGTTGGCAGTCTATGGAACGGTCATACAAGCTCGAAAAATTTCCTCGTCTTACGATGCGACGATTTGACGATCGAGTCGGGACATTTTTGTAATTTTTTCTACTCGCGATTTCCGCGCTATTTAAGGTTTTCAGACTTTTCAGAGAGACTCGCGAATGCCATCGAGCTGCTGATTGTACACGTATGAAGGTATGCATTCTCGTAAATGGTCTCTGCTTACTCGACGGACGTTCAGACGTGCCTGTGGAGGCGTACGAGCGGTTGTAGACGACCGTGAGTGCGATTAAACACTCTCAGGATGGTGTATTTATGTAGGCTGCTCACTGACTGAGCTGTCAATCGCAGGCTCGGTTATCGTTGGATATTGGACAACTATCGTGGTGACGAAGTATGTACCTAACCTACGGGTACTGGCACTGGCAGACGTAACTCAATAGGTGTGTTTTGCGAAGCTAGAGCTGTGTAAATGGGCCCATACGAATGTAGAAGTGGAAGGCCTCGAGACCAATTGCATAGGAATTCAATTCGATTGATTCGAGATTGTCGATTCGGAGTTCGGAGTGCGAATAAGCGTTGTGTACATGAAAATGATTATGCAGGAAACAGAAGATTGTGATAACGGTGGCTGGCCTGTGATAAGAATGCCACAGATGACGTGGGCGGTATCATTGTTTCGTCGATAGTGTCGAATTTACATTCACGATGTTTTTTTTCAACCTTCGTTGCTGTTTCTCGCCACCTTCGGATATTCGATGAGTAATTCTTTGGGAATCGAGAGAATTTCAGCGAATTATTCGAGTGAGGCTCTAGAACCTGAGGAGAGAATGCAGCATCTTCGTTGCCAGCGTTGCCAACTTTAAGAAAAATACCTTGAAGTGAGAAAAATACTGAGGTTCTTGAAAAATTTTAAAGAATTTGTTCAGGAATTTTACATTTTGAAGAATTTTTAAAGAATTTCGAAAAAAAAATATGAAAAATGAGCAAAAACCACATTTTTGAGGTCAAAGCCCCTATTTTTCGAATTTTTGCCCAATTTTGGCCCAAAAACGGAGGAATTCTCTGAAAATGTCGAAAATTCAAATTATGCCCCTCCCCAATCCCAAATTGCACTCTAAATCTTCAGCTACCTTCTTTTTAAAAATTTGTAAAAATACGTAATGAAGTAAAAATGTTCAATTTTTACATTTTTATTTAATTTTTTTCAGAATTAGGTGTTAAGTGACTTCATTGTAAAAAAAAGGTCAAGGAATTTTTAAGTAATTTTTACCCAGAGAATTTTAGCTGTTTTGAGGAATCTTCGAAAGTTCAGTTGGCAACACTGTTCGTTGCTGCTCCTCGCCACCTTGAGATATCCAATCAACGAGTAATTTTTTTGAAAATTGAAAAAATTTCAGCAAATTATTCAAACGAGGCTTTCAAACCTGAGTACAGAACCCGAATCTTGCTGAAAAACGACCACCATGCATTATTAACATTCCTCCTGCAACACTTACGGAATTACGTATTTACCTAGACCTACTCCAGCCCACGACACCGCATTATACGATCCCATAATTACCATTTAACCGTTTGTAATACTTCACTCGTCGTATTACGCGACTGTCGTAAATATTATAAAAGTCGTCGGTCGGCGGCGAAAGCAGCCCGAAAAAAGACCCGCGAATACGAAGGGAAAGGAGGAAAAGACCGCGAGGAACGCATTATACGACGGCGAGCCGCTGTAAGGCCTTTCAAGGTGTGCAGTATGCGCGAAAATCAGGTCTGGCGAGATGAGCCGATGGCGGTATTCGAGTCGTTGCAAAGCTGGTTCGCATTTAATAAGACGAGATGCAAAAGATGGCGGGAGGTGCGAGGAGGGGCGATCGTAATACCTTCATAAGGTGTTACTTTCGATTCGATCGATTGTGGATTTTGGGGAGTAAGCTGAGAGAAAAATTGTGGTTCATGGATCCCTCTCTGGTTTTCTCGGTTGTGGATTCGAGTTTTCTCGAGCTTTCTTGATCAGCTCGCTTTGAAGTGTTTTTGAGTTGTTATTAGACATGTGGGAAATTACTTTCTCTTTATTTTATTGGCACCTGATTTGGATCCTGGTGAATTTGGGTTTTACCAGCTTTATTGAGATGATTTTCACTTGATGATTCAGATTTTGAATTGCGAACGTGATGTGTACTTTGTCGGGAATCGCCTCGTAATCTGTTGATAACGTGATACTTGTAATTTTCAAAAATCAAGAGTGGCAAGCGACGTGAATTCTATATCGTTACGTTGGCGTTGTTAGTATTTTTGATTACTTGGGTTGTGTAAAATGTTTTGTCATTGGTGGGTGATTGCATTGCACGACACGAGATGAGATAATTTTTAACTGAAATAGAAATGAATCGATTTGATATTGTGTGAATTATTTGACCTAATGTTTAATTATCGCGTTTTCGCACTGATTACGATTTATAAATATTATCGCAGTGTTGCCAATGTAATCTAGAGATGCCAGGTGGTAAGATATAATTTTGAATTTCGACTTTAGTTTGATTCTTTGTGAATTGAACTTGTTTTTTTTTTTTAAATTTATGAATTTTTCAGTAAATGAAAATGAGCATGGAAGAGCAAAAAAACGAAAATTTCAGACTGAAATGAAATTTTTTCCATTTCGAGTTCAAGTTTTTCTCTTTTTTCTCCATCTTTAAACAAAAAAATTCAAAAAAAGGCCACTTTCGAAAATTTTCCAACTCAGCCCGCTCAAACGAGGGCGAATTGAAGAAGTATTTTTGAACAGACAAAACATCGAAACTTTTTGGCTGAAATGAAATTATTCTGATCTTTCTTATTTAAAAATTTGACTTTTTAAGCTCAAAATGAAATTTTTTTAAAATAAATTCATTGATTTTGAAAAATTTCCTACTCGAACAGGAAAGGACTGAACTTCAAAGTGAAATTTTAGGATGGTAAAAAATCAAAAATTTTAAACGGAAATGAAATTTTTCTAATTTTTATTACTCAAAGTGCGATTTTCCCCATTTTTTATTTCTCGCTCAAAACAAGAATTTCCGTTAAAAAGCTATCACTTTCGAAAATGTTCGACTCAAATGGAAGAAAATCGATGTCAATTTGTTGGGGGGGGGGGGTGAATCTAGAAAATTCCCCGCTAAAATTGATTTTTTTTATTATTTTTCTCTGACTTATGAAGTACAATTTTATTTTTTCTATTTTCCTACTTGAAATTAAAATTATCCGATGAAAAGATCATCATGATTTGAGAAAATTTTCCAACTAAAACAAAAACGTATTGAAGTTGAATTTTTGGGGTTTGGCAACAATCAAAAATTCTCAACTGAAATGAAATATGCCTAATATTTTTGCTCAAAATTCAATTTTTTCAGACTCGAAGTACCATTTTTCTAAAGATTTGGCTGAAAAAAACAAATCGAAGTCAACTTTCTGCTCAGGTAGAAAAATCGAAAAGTTTCGACTAAATTGGAATTTTTTCTGACTTTTTCGTCAGAAAAAAAGTTTGCCATTTTTCTTACTAAAAAACGAAAATTTTTCCAGAAAAAGTCATCAAATGTTGAATATTTTTCAACGAAGAACTCATTTTTTCATCTGAAAATACAATTTTCTTATTATAGGGAGGCAGGCTACTCCCCTTGCTTCCATTTTGGTTAACCCTGGTCTCAAACGTAACTTTTTCGATTTGAGGTGCAATATTGACTGTACGGTGGGGGTGGGGAGGGGGGGGATTGCCTCTTTTCGTCCAACCCAGAAAATGAGTTGAAAATTGGAGTAACAAAATGAAATTCTAGCTTCACAAAAAGTTGAACTTTTGTTGAATTTTTCAGTATTTAGCTCATCTCATTTCAACAAATTGGTGAACTTTCAGCTCTTACTTATCGACTTCGACTTGAGACTGCCTTGATTATCCCAATGCGATGTAATGAACAAAATATTCGAATATACGTACCGGACGAATTATTTTCTCTCCCTTCCATTTTTTCAGAACAGTTCGAAATTGATACTTCGAATTGCAATTTTCCAAAATCTTTCGAACTTATTCTCAGCAAATCAAATTACTTCTTTACAAGTAAGCCGACAAAGAAAAAAAGTTTCGTAAAAATTTCCCCTTTCAGAAACATTTTCCACTTGAAAATGCATCGCATTATTCAAAAGGTCACGGTCCTTTTTTTCATCCGCCAACAAAAACTTTCTATTTCAGACCAGACTTCACTCGTTACGTCCGCGTCCGTCCTTTCATCCCTATTTATGGAATTTATCGACGTCATTGGTTATTTTTTGGCATTGCCTACGCAAAATTACGCACGAGACCAGACGAATCCTTTTCCCATTCGTATTAATTTCATATCTCGATTCTCAATCGAGGAAAATTCTGTACGTTTTTTGACCGATATTTGGGAAAAAATGACGTCATGTGTCTGATGCTGACGCGTGGACGGTCGAGTTTCCATACCAAAACTGGGACAATTTTTAACCTTACAGTAAATTTCATACGCGAGCATTCGATTCGGACGAGAAATACACGCATGAAAGAATCATATTTCGTATCCGCTGGTTCGTTCGGTCGGATCGACGACGACGAAGTGAAAAATGCGAAAATTCTCGAATACTTTCATTTTTTTTTCAAACGCATCATGCACGTGTGCTTATATTCGCCATCGGCGATGCGACGTGTAAAAAAAAGTGGAAAATTGTTTAAAAAATAACTCGTACGAGAACGAATGACGTTTGGTACGGCGAATGAATTTTTTTTCGACGAAATATCGCGTATGAAAATTATTCACGCGCCGTCCGAGTGATCATCAGCTGATACGAGTCGCAGTTCGGAGCGTTGGCGGAGAGGTATAGGGCCTGGCAGCCTGGCTTGTACGAATACGTGTATAACCTGCACCGTTACCTTTAATTTTATACGAAAGAATAAGAAGAGGAGGGAATGAGAAGAGAGAGAGTGGTGTACGTACGTATGAAGAGTACGAGAGGAACGAGTTAAGCTAGGCTTAGGCGTATGCATACGAGCAGTAGAGGGAAGAGGCGCCGCGGCGAGCCGGCAAAATAAATATTATTAATTAGATTACTCGTGGAAAATATTACACGTCGCGTATGTATACTTATGGAAGTCTTTGTGTGAGGTACTGTATTATTTTACCGAATGGAAGAAAAATACCTTACTTGTACGTCGTGTACTATAATCACCGTTCAGAACTTTCGTTCGTTGGCTGACTCGTCGATGGTTAGAAGAAAACAACAGCCAACGCACGCGAAAGATACTCGTTGGAGCGCAATCCGGCGCAATATTGTATAAATCTCGTCCGAAGATACACGATGCTGATGTAAAAAAAATACAGAGGGGAAAATTTAATGAAAATGGTCCAGAATCGCTTTGAAGTTGATCAGATGTCTCCAAAAGTGTTGAAGGATTAGTTGAAAACTTATAAAAATCGTCCAAAATTTTTAAAAAAGGGTGCCTTATACGAATTTTATTAAAATTTTGCTAAAAAAGACGTCATAGGAGGCAAAATATTATTTAAATTGTCTGAAATATTCAAGGCCGAACAGAATGAGGAAGGGCCAGGCCAGAGGAGTGAGCCCCCCCCCCCACCACCATTAAAGTAAAATCGAATTTTAATTGAAAAATTGGGTTTTGAGTGGAAAAATTTTCAAAGTAGTTGCTCAATGACCTTTTTTAAAGGAAAAATTGTATTTCGGACCGAAAAAATGAGAAAAAAATGATATTTCAATGTTATTTTTGAGAAAATGCAGACATTTCTACTCGAAATAGGCGATTTCCATCTATGGTGAAGAAATATTAGAAAACTCTCTTGCAGGCATTAAACAGAGTCATCTTTTTTAGTGACTTGTCCCCTATTTTCAAGGTTGGTCACTTTTTTCATTCTGAAGTCACTTTTTTCGTTCAAACAGCCTACCGCTCTTGCAAAAATTAAAAAAAAAAATGCTGATATTTTTAAAAAAAAAGTCCTATCAAATCTTTTCTTACCTACTCCAGCCTTGTTGATTGATTTCTTAAACTCGTAGTTTCAAGTAAAGATTTATTAACAAAAATTTTTAGAAAAAAAGTTTTTTCAGCACTATCGCAGAGGGAAATACAGTTTGAGTTATGAAAAAAATAGGAAGGAGGATGTATTTATTTATGAAAAAAAATTGAAAAATAGGTCATTTTTTGCCTCATAAAAAGTCACTAAAGTCACTATTTTTTCCCCAAAATCTCTGTTTGATGCCTGCTCTTGTCTGATGAATCAGTAGAAAAGTTTTGGTAATACAATTTTCAATATTTTTTTTGAAATAGTAGGCACCTATCTACCTAATTCTGTATTGAAAATGGGAAAAGTTTGAGAACATTTGGGGGGTAGTTCAGCATTGAGTCAATATGTAAAACTTTCAAGGCACAGCTCCAAAATCTGGATTCAATTTTCAAGCTGATATCATATAATTTGATCCAGAGCCGTGGCAGATAAAGGCACCAGGTCTGCATTTTTCTAAAAATGTATTGGAGATCCTGTAAAAGCTCCGAAAAACATTAGAATCTCTTGAAAACTTGAATGAATGCTTTAACAGGGTGTCCACTTTCTGGAAAAGTCGGGAAATCTTGAGATTCGGAAAAAGCCAGGGAATTTTGTAAAAATTTGGAAAAAAGATAAATCATAAGTATGTGAAGTGATTTCTGAAAAAATTTTACTCTCGCTTCACTCAGGTACTAAATACTTCATTTCTGGTTTTTCCCCTCAAAAATAACTCATGAAAATTCTTTCAAAAATCTTAGTAAAAGTCTTAAGGCAGATTTTCGAAGAAATTGTACACTTCATCGTTACAATTTTCAATTTCTATTCTTAGTATGAATCTCGATTTTAGAAAATTCTTTTTAAAAAAACACATTATTTTCGATTCTTCTTCGTTCAAATCATTGAGAAAATGAAAAAAATTAACATGAATGATTTCACCTCCTCTGTAAGAATCCTTTTTCATTTTAGAAGAAGCTCATACTTACTAAAATAGAAATTCAGCCGTGCTTCCGTGACAGAATTGAAATTACACCCCCCCCCCCTCCTACAAGTTTCATAAATACCATGTGTAAAAAGTTTGGAAAACGTGGAAAAATAGTCTGAAAAACCTGGAAAGGCCACTCTCTCAATTATAAATCAGTGAAAATTACCGAAAATCACTGAGAAATAGTCAGAATTGCAGCACAGGAGAAAATCAGTGAAATTTTTTTCACTGAAAACAAATCAGTGAAAGAAAATCACTGGAAATCAGTGAAAATTCACTGAAAACAGTGATATTTATGAAATTCACTGAAAAATCTGTGAAATTCTTTGAATAATCAGTGAAAAATCACTGAAAATCAGTGAATTTCACTGATTTTTTCCTGTGCTGCAATTCTGACTGTTTATCAGTGATTTTTCACTGATTCGAAATGAGAGAGCAGGGAAAATTATTTCTGAAATATTGTGGACACCCTGTAAACCAATACTGCAAGGTCCATAAATTTGAAAAAATCTGAAAATGTTTAAATTTTGAAAAATTCAAAAAAAAATGGCAATTGTAAGTAGTAAATTTTACACTGGATTTGGATAAATTGAAGTAAATTCTAAAATTGTATGTTTCAATTTTTCTGTCCGAAATTGTGCACGGTTCGTGAGAAAGGGGAAATTGAAAATTTTTCAGTGAAGTCCAAAATTCATCTAGCTTACTTTGATCCCTCCAAGTCCTCCTCTCTAGTAAATCATGTTTATGAAAAGTTTTCAATGAAGAAAATTTAAAAGCTACACGAGTTGTACAAAATGTATGAAAAAATCCAACTTTCAAGAAAATTGTATAAAAACAACGCAAAATTTGCCAAATATTTAAAAATTGCTTTTAACATGGCTAAATTTTCTTGAAAAACTCAAAAAAATGTTTAAAAAGCATTGTAAAGTGTTGTTAGTTTTTCTTAAAAATTAACGAAAAAATTGACGAAATACCATGAAAACTGTGTAAAAAATTACTAAAATAAATTGAAAATTTACAAACAATGCAAAATTCTTACGTAAAATGTTGATAAATACTACGAAAAGTGTGTAAAAAATTATCAAAATAAATTGAAAATTTACAAACAATGCTGAATTCTTACGAAAAATTTTGAAAATAATGTCGAAATTGTTGTGGAATTATGCAAAATGTTTTCAAAACCGAGCCGTGTAATTTTTTACAATTTTCAATGTATTTTGGAATTTATTTTGAACAACTTCGACGTAGTTTTTGTTATTTTTTACAATTTTCAATATATTTTGGAATTTATTTCGAACAACTTCGACGCAGTTTTTGCCATTTTTATGACCAATTCGTACTATTTTGAACATCTTGAACTTTTTTTTGTAGTTTCATTAATTTTCACTACTTTTCGAGCCTTTTTTATGGTACAATTTGTAATTTTTTGACATTTCTATCAATTTTTTTCAGATTTTAACAAGCAGTATTGTATTTTAAGCCATTTTCACCACATTTTCAACAATTTTGACATTCCTTCCACGATTTTTGAATTTTTTACGAATTAAGTGCCATTCGATGGACCGACAAATAGCGTATTGATGTGAAAAAATTCATTAACAAAATGGTGTAAATTAATTGCTAATGTGACGTTTCTCCTTTTCCCATAATTTACCTTCGTTATGCTTCTGGCTCGATTATTGTGGTGCATTTACCTCGCACACATGTGTATATGCACATTAATATCTACTATATTGCCTGCATACGACTGACGAAAACACGTTGTTGTTTTCTTTTATTGTTGTTGTTGTAAACAATCGACGAGTACCGAATGCGAATGCTGATGTACTGTTTATCGTATAATTACATTACAACACGACCATGTCGAGTTGAAAATGCGCATGTTCCACTGCATTATACCTGTGGGTATACGAAAACGAACTTTCAAGGTATCAAGTCGTACGCGAATCAACGAAATGCGACCGGTACTTGGGCGCATGCGTGATAACGGGGAAAAAAATTAGCTGAGCTGTTTTTCTTGCAAAAATATATACGTCCACTGACGTATCGCATAGTTTGGACTTTTAATCGCACGTGATTATCGTTGAAAAAAATTCCCATCTGAAATGAAAAATAAGGTGTTTCGAGTATGGCGTATGGTTGCTTGTTTTCGATCCGAGTCGTCAAGACGTGAGTTTGTGTTTGCAAAATAGTGTACGTGGATAGAGTGCCTTTTTATTCGGTCTAAAAAGTACAGTACGTGTTTGATTCGTTGAATGGTTGTATTTGATACACGTGTGATGTGAGATTTTTGCCACTGCGTCATCATCCGTTTAGAGATATTCGGTGCTGGTAATTATCGCTTTATGATGTAATTTGTTTGTAAATTATGCGATTCCTGTTGGTCAGTGTGGGGACAGTGGTCAAATATAGAAGTTGATGTGAGATCATCTCAATTTCGGTGATTTTCTGCCCCCAAAAACAGGAAATTCAATGTGTTTGAGGATTTGATTCTGGTAATACGCGAGGTTGGGCCGGAAAAAGGTAATTCTATGATACGTTGGTTCGAGTGTTATCACGTTGCCGAGTGTGTGGCTAGGAATGAAATCGAATCGAAACTCGAGTGATATTGGAGTGATATTTTTTATTTTTGTAACGATGCGTAATATTCGGAAAACTGTTCGACGAACAAGTTACTGATTTCAAATCAGTTCTGATCTTTCGATACCAGTCTTATTTCGTAGAATTTTACATTACTCACGAATAATTAGTTGAGGCTACAAAGGTCGAAAAATGCAACGTTTTTAATTCCGAAATAATGTAATTATCGATCTGTACAGAAAGGCTTCTAAGATTTGGTGAAAATTAATCCTAATGTAAGAAAAACGTTCGTTTTTGACAAATTACCGTATTTGATGCATAATTCTCGGTAAATTACCGTAATTTACAAACTAATATTGCGAGAACGATCGTCATTCTAATCATTTATCTCGATTAACAGGCACTTGGGGACAAATTACCGTATTTGATGCATAATTCTCGGTAAATTACCGTATTTTACAAACTAATCTTGCGAGAACCATCGTCATTCTGATCATTTTCCTCGATTACCAGGCACTTGGGGACCAATTACCGTAATTACCGTAGATTTACCGAAAATGACGGCATTATTACCAATTTACGGTAATTTACCACGAATTACTACCGATATTCTTCACGCTGCAAATACTGCACTTTATAATCCGATATAATTGCAGGAAAATCCTAGTTACGAAATTTTTCGTCGATATGCGCAATCTCGATAAATGATGATCGTTGTTTGTTGAATTGCGGTGTTGAGAATCATCGATGACATTGCAGTACGGCAAGTCACCCGGCAAGGTAATACTTTCGGTAATTTTATGTAATTAATCCGTAATTACGGTTAATTATAATGATTACTGGTGGTATTTTACAACGCACGTACCGTAATTACCCACAGATTGTTGGAAATTCGGGTAATTACGGTAAAAGATTGTAAATACGCGTTCAATTGTTGTGTGCTGATTTGTGCATGGTGCAGTTTTTCAATAATTTGCTGTTATTTACCGTTATTTGTCAAAATTCACCTTAATTTTGAGTAATTTAATCATAATTACTGTAAATTGGGGTAGTTTACCCGTAATTACTCCAAGTCTAATTTACAATAATTTGGCAGCAATTATTGTAATTCTGATTAATTCATCGGTAATTACTGTAATTTACGGTATTTTATGAGAAATTACAGAAATTTTGTGGTAATTACTGTAATTTACAGTATTTGATAATTACAGAAATTTTGTGGTAATTACTGTAATTTACGGTATTTGATGAGAAATCACTGAAATTTTGTGGTAATTACTGTAATTTTGTGGTAATTACAGTAATTTTGTGGTAATTACAATTACTGTAATTTATGGTATTTGATGGGAAATTATAGAAATTTTGTGGTAATTACTGTAATTTACTGTATTTGATGGGAAATTGCAGAAATTTTGTGGTAATTACTGTAATTTACGGCATTTGATGAGAAATCACTGAAATTTTGTGGCAATTACTGTAATTTTGTGGTAATTTCTGTAATTTTGTGGTTATTACAATTACTGTAATTTATGGTATTTGATGGAAAATTATAGAAATTTTGTGGTAATTACTGTAATTTACGGCATTTGTTGGGAAATTACAGAAATTTTGTGGTACTTACTGTAATTTACGGTATTTGATGGGTAATTTTGTGGTAATTACTGTAATTTACTGTATTTGATGGGAAATCACTGAAATTTTGCGGTAATTACTTACTGTAATTTTGTGGCAATTACTGTAATTTTGTGGTAATTACAATTACCTTAATTTATGATATTTGATGGAAAATTACAGAAATTTTGTAGTAATTACTGTAATTTATGGCATTTGTTGGGAAATTACAGAAATTTTGTGGTACTTACTGTAATTTACGGTATTTGATGAGAAATTACAGAAGTTTTGTGGTAATTACTGTAATTTACGGTATTTGATGAGAAATCACTGAAATTTTGTGGTAATTACTGTAATTTTGTGGTAATTTCTGTAATTTACGGCATTTGATGAGAAATCACTGAAATTTTGTGGCAATTACTGTCATTTTGTGGTAATTACAATTACCGTAATTCATGATATTTGATGGAAAATTACAGAAATTTTGTGGTAATTACTGTAATTTACGGTATTTGATGAGAAATCACTGAAATTTTGTGGTAATTACTGTAATTTTGTGGTAATTTCTGTACTTGTTTTGGCAATTACTGTAATTTTGTGGTAATTACTGTAATTTACGGTAATTCATCGGAAATTACTCTCATTTCCAATAGAGATGTGATAACTGTAATTCAGAGATTCCATCGGTAATTATCGTAATTTACGAGAATCCACTGGTAATTACCATAATTACCGGTATTTCTTTGGTAATTTCTATAATTTGCGGCGATTCGTTGGTAATTGCAATGGTAATTTCAGTAATTTTGAATAATGACTCGTATGAATGCTGTAATTATCGATAATATTATGAATTCGTGTTATAAGTTCATGAATTACAGTAAATTATTTTAAAGTGCCAGTAAAGATGATTTATTTCGTCAAATTATCATCAACACTCATAATTTCTGGCAAATAACTGCAAGTTCGGGTTTAGGTATTTATGTGGTTTCGGGCAAATTATTATATTAACGGTAATTACCATGAATCTGTAATTACTAATTACTGATGTGAAATATCATCATAATAAGATCCTAGTGATGAAACTTAGTAAAATTTAGGTTACTTTTACTAAAGTTCTACAATGAAGGTTATTTTTGATACATTTATGAATTACTAATTTTGCGAAAATCATTTCCAATAGTGACATGTCCCTTTGGCGAATTGCTGTACCTATTTTTATTTTACCTTTATTGTTTCATTTTTATTCTTTTTCCATCGTAAATAGCATTTTTATAATTTTTTCGTTTTTCATTCTCTGTTGCAGCAATTTGGGACATTTTTAGCTGAAAGTTGGAATTGCGAGGTGGATTCAGCCAGACAGCGAATACCTCGTACAGCGAGCTAAATTTAGCGCCTAGTTTTTTACCAGTCGCCATTTTCATTTCGGTGGTCGGCAACGGTGGTGTATAGCTGACTCACGCGCCCCAAATATTGGAAGACGCGACGACGCGACCTAGCGAAAAAATTGTTTTGATATTCCGTCGCGCGTATCTCATCGTCGACTTTATTGCGGCTCTTTTTCTAAGGAATCTCGAAGAAGAGCGCCATTGTATTTTACTTTTCTCCTCGGAACGAAAATAATTTGTGAAAACGAGACGAGAAACTATTACAATACGTATTTCGCGTAATTGTTGTAATTTATACACTATACCTACCTATACTAGTGGAACACATTATGGAAAGGGAGTCGAATTCTATGCAAGCTTTGTGCCGATCGGGGTGTGGATTTTACGGTAATCCGTCTACGGACGGTCTTTGTTCACTTTGTTATAAAGAAGCTTTAAAAAAGAAACAACAACCACCGGGACCATCGCCTTCGGCGTCGGCACAGTCAGCCGCCCAAGCCTTTACGACGTCCGCGTCCAACGCTGTTACCACTGCCTTTAACGCATCCGCTGCTGCTAAATTTATGGACACGGCGATTCCAACGATTCCTGTAGTTAACGCGCAAGCCAACGCGGAAAAAAGAGAGGTGAGTGTGGATTTTCATAATTGTATTAATTTAATTATTCAGCGTAATTAGCGAGTAACGTATGGTAATGTGAGACGTACAATTTGATCAAGTTGAAATTATTAGAATGTTAAATGATAGGAAAGCTGATTAAGATGAGAAATAACCTGAAAGTTGTCTTTTAGAACCAATTTCTCTCTAATTTATGCTCTTTTTGTTGACAAAAATCGTTTTAGGCGATTAAAAATTCAGTAAATGAAAGGAGAGTGGCGTCAAAATATAATCAAAATTTTTCAAAACGTTCAATTTATTTGGGAACGTATTGCAAAATAAGAAAAATATCGGAGGTATTGTTTAATGTTTATGGGAATCGTCCAAAATCGAACGAAAAACTGTTTTAATTACAATAAAACTAAAATATCGTAATTTTTCTTGAAATGCATTGAATAACGTTTGAATTTTGAGAAAATTTGTGATGTGTAATTCACAATAATCAGTTCAAAATAATAATAAATACCGTGAATTACCGTTCAGTTTGGTAATTTATTGATAAATTGGAGTAATTACTGAAAAATTACCGATAATAAGTAATTACGAAAAAATTACCATCAATTATGGTAAATACGGAGAAACTATTATCAGCTGCGGTAATTACGAATAGATTATTGTCAATAACGGTAATTTTTGGATCAATTATCATGAAATAGGGTAATTACCAGTGTATTACTGTCAATTACAGTAATTTTCAGATAAATTACCTAGAATTACGATAATTGCGGATATATTACCAAAAATTACGGTATTTACGGATATATATTATCAAAAATTACGGTAATTACGGATATATTACCAAAAAATTACGGTAATTACGGATATATTACCAAAATTACGGTAATTACGGATATATTACCAAATATTACGGTAATTACGAATATACAAGGTGTCTACTGATCACGAAAAACACGCAAAACACGAAAATAGCGCGGAAATCGGTTTAGTGGCACGAAAACACGACAATAGCACAAATTTCGATGATTTTACTCCAAGAGCACGAATTTTCAACCTTTTTTCTCAAGAAATTTTTCAATCGAATGATTGCCTTTTAAATGATTTTGCAACTTGAATTTTTTTATAAAAAATTTTCGCCCTCGCTTCGCTCGAGAAATTTTTTAATCATTTTTTGTCGTTATTCAGGGTGTCCATTCTCTGGAAAATCGGGAAAAGTCAGGGAATTTTGATGGTCTGGAAAAGTTAGGGAATTTAGGAATTTTCTCTGGAATTTTTCGAAAATCCCAAGATAAATCATTTAGAATAATGTTTTTTTTGTTTAATATTTCATTACAAATTTTTCAAAAAAATTTGTCCTCGCTCCGCTCGGGCGGGTCGGTCTAAATTATTACGTCTTTTATCTGATTTTTTTTTTCATAATTTTTTGTTGATCGTAATGTACAATAAAATTCTTCGTCCATTAAATTATGAATTATTCAAAAGAAATTTTACCTCGCTACGCTCGGGGTAATTTACACTCTTTCTACAGAATTTATGTAAAATCACAAGTTTTTGGAAACTTACTTTTTAATGAGCTGTGATGAGAAAGAAATGCCACCTTCTCATTGACTTTTTTATTTATTGGTACAAACTAAAAAATTGCAGGGGATTATGTGAATTTGAGGCATGTGTTTCATGGGGGGGGGGGGGGGGTGAAGAAATTTTTGAATTTTCAGTCCGGAAAATCCGAATTTTCATTCGCTTGATTTAGTAGACACCCTGACATTATTTATTTCATTTTTCAAAAATTAATTTTGCGTTGAAATACTTTGTTTTTCCTTTTTATTTGAAATTTTTTCTGTAGGTAATAAATTCGAATTGTCAAATTTTTGTGGTGTAGGGGAGTTGGATGGGTTCAAAAATTTTAAGAATTGAATTTGAATATTTTTTTTGGCCTGAAAAGGAGCATCTAAAGATCTCGTAAAAAGTATCTAGGGGATTTTGAAAAAAAATCGTTACGAACCCATGCAATTTGTATCATTCTTATGCAGAATTCGAAGAAAAATTACCCCCTCCCCCCTGTCAGTTTAAAAGGTCTGGAAAAATTCGAAAAATTAGTCTGGAAAACCTGGAAAAGGCAGGGAAAATCATTTCTGAAGTATAGTGGACACCCTGTTATTATTCCTTAGAATATTTCATCAAAATAAAGCAGTGCTTGAAATTCCCTATAAAATGAGTATACACAGGAGGCAGAGGATGCCGTGCCAAAAAAGTGCTTGAAATTACCTTCAAAACGAGTACACGCAAGGGGGTGCTTGAAAAGTGCTTGAAATTTCCTTTTAAATGAGTACACGGAAAGGGGTGTTTTTTTAGGCAAATTTGGAGCACGAAAAATTGTATTAAAATGGCACGGAAAACACGAAAAAAAAGCACGAATTTTCATTTTCCAGATCAAGTAGACACCATGATATATTACCAAAAATTACGGTAATTTTTTGGTAATTCATTCGTAATTACCATAATTCTCGGTATTTTATCTGAGAATTACTGTAACTGATGATTGAAATTACGGTAACTACGGATAGATGGTCGTTGTTTGCGGTACTTTTAGATTAACCACCGTAAATTACGGTAATTACGGATCAATAAAATTACCGTTAATTGTGGTAATTACGGATCAAGTACCGTAAATTGTGGTAATTACGGATCAATTACCGTAAATTGCGGTAATTACGGATCAATTACCGTAAATTGTGGTAATTACGGATCAATGACAGTGAATTGCGGTAATTACGGATCAATGACAGTAAATTGCGGTAATTACGGATCAATCACCGTAAATTTCGGTAATTATGGATCACTTACCGTGAATAGCGGTAATTACGGGCCAATTATCATAAATTACGGTAATTACGGATAAATTGTGGTAATTACAGATCAATCGCCATACATTACTGTAATTACAGTAATATTCTTTGATTCGAAACGGAATTTTCTTAATGAAATCATTTTTTCAAAAATTTTTGGATTAAAAATTTCCCCAGACATTTCTGAAGTAGGTATTTTGAATCATTTTCCTGATTTACTTTTTTTTTTTGAAAGGAGGGAGCAACTACTGGATTCTTGATTGCTAAGAAAGTGTCGACTATCAAGGTTTAACTATCAAAAAGGTCTAATAAACAATTATGTCGTGTATTTATTTATCATTGCGACGCCCACATGTCAAAAAGGGTTGAAAAATTCCTCCTAGAGAAAGGGGGATTTGCTTCAATTGTACCCCGGACTGTGTCGAGGGAAGCAGAACATTTGGCACTGAAATGACGAGCTATCGACAATCGACGACGTTTTCGACTACGGCCATTTCTATGGAAATAGGAAATACACTCGGGACTCGGGGGGCCGCCGGTCGTGGGGTGGCGAGCGGTCCCTACCAAGTCGCAGTGTTTTACATTCGCTCATCGAATTCCAGCGTATATTTTTTTTACGTGGAAATGTCTCGCTCGAACAAAAATAATCGAAAAAAACTCCGATTATCGAGAAATGGTACGAACGAACAACCGTTGCGTTGCTCGTCATCGTCGGGCTCATCCAACTACTCGGACGATATGGACGTAATACGTAACGCGGTTCTGGAATCGTTGATGAAAAACGCGGGCCCGGCGTCGGGCGCAGCGACCACGCCGACGCCCAAGCCCGGAGTAAAAATGGACGACCGATACCGGCGACAGCGTCGGCACGGCAACAGCGACGACGAAAGTCACGCCGACGCGTCGTTTTTCAACGACCCGCCACTACCGACCACGATTACGACAACGACTACGGTTGATTCGTCTCTGGCGCGAACTAGAAAGCTCGAAACTCCTCCGGTAGCTGCAGCCACGGCCACGACGACCATCGAAGAACTGACCACTGAAGCTACAATGCCCGTATTGGAGACACAGCACAACGACGACGATCAGATCCGTACGGACGTGAAAATCGTCCGTATCAAGACTTTGGACTCGGAAGAGAGTAAATTACTGTTGATCGTCGACGTCCTGGATCGTAATCCGTTTCGTATCGAGGTGGATCAGCAGCAGGTCGCGGCCGCCAAACGACGTCGCGACGAAGAGACCGCCGCCAAATGCATCAAAGTCGATATCGAAGCGTTGAAACGAGGCGAATGCCCCAAAGAGATACGTAACCTGTGCACAAAGATACGCTCCCGACGCATATACAAGTTACCGGACGAGCTGATGAGGAAATTCGATCGAAAAGGTCTGAAAGTGTTCGAGTGGCATAGCTTCAATCGACCGGACGAGGTTATCAAGCTTTTGCTGGACGACGGCGGAGGCGCCGGCGCCGCCGGAACATCCGACGCCGCCGTCGAATCCGCAGCCGCTGCCGACGTGCTCCGCAAACGTATGATCATCGGATTTCGTCGCCGATCGCCGACCACTCCGGCATCCGACGGCAGCATCGTCGAAGAACCGCCAGCCAAAGTTAGACGACCGATGACGGCGCCTCCGGCTGATCCGGAAACCAAGCTCATGAGGAGCGGTATTCGTAAATCCAGATTGGCCACCGATCAACGTAGCCGCACCCGAATCCTGCAGAAGTTACTCAAAGAGTACAGCATCTCCGGAGCAGGCGCCGGAAACGCCAGTAGCGTCTGGGATACGGCCAATCAAAGCAAGATCAATAGATTGGTACGAAGCCATTTGGATCTGCGAGCCAAAGAAGCTAACGAAAGAGCGAATAATAGACGGAAAGAGTTGAACGATTTGACCGCATCGAAGACAATGGCGGTTGCTTCGCGATCTTCGGCCACGGTGTGGAAATCGACCAAGTCGACCGCTCCGGTCGCCGGCGAGTTTAGCGTGTCGACGTTGAAACGCGATAATCTAAATTCGGCTAAATTATCGGTAAGTGGAAGCGATTGATGGTCGAATTTTGAACGGAACCGGTTGATGGATTGTAGGATTTCCAGACTTCGAAGTCGAATTAGACTCACGATGGTATTTTTTTTGTTTTTTCCGAGATCAAGAGTTGAGGAAAGGGAGAAATGTCGAAAGTAGAGTTTCGATGCAGGATTTCCAAAATTAGAAGTCGAATTAGACCCATTATGGTATTTTTTTTGGAGATCAGGAGTTCTTTTTTTTTTAGTTTCCTTTGAGAAATCTAGGGTTATTTTGATCATTTACCAGGCGTTTATTTAGCGAATTATTTTTATCGATAGCTTAAGCCAAAGTCGTTATTTTTAACCAGGTCATCGATATTAAATTTTTATTTGCCTTTTTGTTTCAGCTGAACGACGATAATGATGCTTCAGTATCGAATAGTAACGCCGATGTAACCGCCATCGATGGCAATAGCGACGCTTTAAACAACAGTAACAACGATGATAATGACTCCAAGGCTAAGAAAAAGAATCGCTGCGCACTGTGTCGTAAAAAAGTTGGCCTCACAGGTGAGTCGTTGTTCTGTTTTGATATTTTTTTTGTCCAATGTTGGAGGGTTTGAGCGATTAAGATCCAGTGGTGTTTAGAAAGTGTGTATGAGCAAAAGTTATGAATTTGACCTTGACTGGGCAAAAAAAATTGGGATTTTTTGTGGTGGATTTTTCATAAGTGATGTTTTTGATGAAGGGGCTCTGGAATCGAAATTTTTCATGTTTTTAATCTTGTTTCTCGTGCTTTGAAAGTTGTAAGTCGTAGGACGAAAATTTTGTTGTGTCGATTGATTGCGATCCCCCCCCACCTTTTCCGCTCTGGAATACCCTTTTTTGATGAAAATACTTTCAGCGATTGATTTTCAAAAATTCAAAATTCTTGGAATTTTCTGTCTTGCCTTTCACTTTTTGAAAGTAAAAATCCATTCCCACCCCTCCTTCGCTTCACAAAAATTATCTCATTTTTTAGAAATGCTCAATGTTCGATTTTTAAAAAAATTCAATATCAACGGTTCAAAAATTGAAAAACAGAAAATTGTGGATTGGTTGTAATATCTTCCTTCTTTCCTCTTCTTCCTCCCTCTTTCCCTCTTCCCACATTAAAAAGACCACATTTCATGAAAATGTCCAGTGATTGATTTTTAAAAATTGAGTAGTTATTAACTTCTCTTTCATCTCGAAAAAACAGAAATTTTCGAGGTTCAACTTCACTAACTTTGCTTTATTTTCCTTCACAATTGTTCTTATTGACTCTCTTTTCAATATTAATAGTTCAACTGCAGTATTTCTTGCAAAATTTGTAGTTTCCCAATTTTTCTGCGATCAAAGCTGCAAAAAATGAGGTTTTCAAAAATTTGATAGATTAATAAAATTTTTTCTTTTCTAGATTTACAAATTTATATTTTCGAGGGATGTCCAATTTAGGAGAAATTCCGATATTTCTGTTTTGTTTTTTATTTTTATCGGCTCCTCTCTTCTCCCTCCCCTCCTTTTTCTTGATGCTATAAATTATAGAATCTTTCACGATTGATATTTTTAGAAAGACATCCGAATAAATATTCCTTGTATTTCTGATCTTGCTTTTTGTATTAGGAAATTGAAAGTTTTATGAAGGGAAGTTTATTGTTTGTAGATTGATTACGATGTCTTAGCTTATGCTCAGAGAAAACTCATATTTTATGAAAATTCTGACCGTAGTCCAATTCCACTTCCTATCTTCCTCGTCCTCGATTCTCTTGATAATTAGAACTTATGTCATTGTAAGCTTCTGTTTCATCAAAATTTTCATAATTTCTGTCTCATTTTTCGTATTTTGAAAATCGTACGTTGTTAGAACGATAGTTTGTTGTTCGTGGATTGATTGTAATGTCTTTTTTCCCCTACCCTTTGAAAAAAGACCACATTTCATGGAAATATTAGGTGATTAATTTTCAAAAATTCGAAATTCTTCATATTTTCAGTTACTTTTTGAAAACTGAAGTTCGCAAAGAAGAAAATTTGTCGTTCGTGGCTTGATTGCGATACCCCCCCCCCTTTTAAAAAATATCACATTTTTTGAAAATGCTTAGTGATTTCTAAGAATCCAAAATTTTGCTTTGTTCAATCTTGCTTTTTATGTTTCGAAAATTGCAAGTCCTAAAGAAATTGGAAATTTATTTGTTCGAATGTTTCCTCCCACTCTTGTTGGAAAATACTATATTTCATGAAGATGTCTGATGTCTGACGACTGATGATAAAATTGTGTAAGCATTACGAATACCCCCCCCCCCCCTCATCACACACAAAAACAATTTCTAATGGAAATGCTCGTTGATTGATATTTGAAATTGTATAAAAAGTGCCTTTCATTTCTTATCTTGAGATATAGGATTTTTTGAAATGAGTCGTATTCCAAGCTGGGCACTCCTTCAAAATCTTTATTATTTGGCAGAGATCCAAACCGAAACCGAAATTCAATTTTCACCGCTAAAATAGACCAAAAATCGTAACCAAAAAAAGCCAAAACCGAAATTTCAAAAAAATGAAACCGAAACCAATTTTTTCGATTTTGGGTTGCTTCCTTGTTTTTCCATTTGTTAGAAATTTTGGCCTCAGGTTCTGAAATCAGCTGAATTTCATGATTTTTTTGCTTCTAGTTTCTGATTCTTTACTTCAATAAAAAAAATTGCGAACCGAATTTTCCAATGTAACCACGAAACCAAAGTAAAAATTTGAAATCCAAACCGAAACCGAAATGAAAATTTTTGAAACCGAAACGGATATTTTTTCGAATTTGGTTTGCATCCATGTTCTTCGGTCTTTTTCAATTTTTGGAGATATTTTTCTTAAAATGTGTATTGTTGAATATGTTTTCTGAAAAAAAATTGAATTATCAAAAAGTTAATAAACGAATAAAATTTTTGGATTGATGAATTTTTGATTTTGATTCTACTTTCTAATTTTATCGTAGACTCTTGACTTTTCCTCCCCCCCCCCCTCCTTCCTCATTTTTTATTTTTTTATCCAAATTCTTTAATAACGTGGAAATCAATTTTCATCACTGTTCTTACGAAAAAAAACCAAATCGCTCATTAATAATTCTAAAAAGAAGTCTTATGATAAGTTGGGTACCTACGTAAGGGAATTTTTTTTTGCACGTCAATTCGACATCCTTCGTATTTCTCAACGAGCCTTATAAACCGGAAATACGATTAATCGCCCCATTTCTCCTTTCCTGGCCTGTTTGCTTCGAATAACAAATTTTTCTGACGAAATTAGCAAAAGATGGTGTGTTTTAATAGCCAAATGACGCAAAAGGCTGTCTTTTTTTTAAAAATAGATTTTTCGCAATCGATAAAATTACGAAAATAAAAAAAAAGAGAGAATCTGATGACGATATTACGACCTAATAATTTGTCTGGTTCTTCCTCCTGCTCGTTATCGTTCATTAGTCTCTTATACGAAAAATTCATCGAACGGTTCGATTCTGGATAATCTCCGGCGCGAGACTTTAAATTAACGAAGATGAAAAAGGAGAACCCCCTCGATTCCTTTCCCATCCCAATGGGTCACCCACTCGAGAACAATTTCACCATTTTTTTGAGGGGTTGGTTTATATAAAATATTATACCCTACGTAAGTTGATTTATATTCTATTAAAAGAAACCAAGGATCGAATTAAAGGGAGAAAAGTTCGAGTTGTTATTTTTTGCTCTTCTACTAGGTTTTTCTCGTTCAGTGCGCGTGTGACCTTGAAGAAAAAAAAATTCAGAAGAGGGAAGAGGAAAATTCGGATAAAAAATTCCGTTAATTAAAAGCTATTCTTTTTTTTTTTGCCTCTGATGAGACCAAGAAACAAGTCGTATTTTTTCGCTCGGGTCGCTCGTCTCGTACGTGTTCCTTCGGACATCGGATGGGCAGCGTAATTGGAGGAGAAATTGATTTACTTAATATTCAATTCGAGTTTCCTGGCTGAGAACGGACGACAAAAGGTGCCTGAGATAAGATAAGACGTTGGAATGTTTTCCCCCTTGCTGAATTGAACGAAGCGATGAATTCTGATATGCGTCGTGGTTTTTCTCGCTCATCAGCTCGAGATGCAGCGTCGAGCGAGCCTCGAGGCTTGAAAAACATCTCGACCAGATGAACGAGAAGACAGGATCGAAAAGAGTAAAAATTCGCAAGGTGGCGTCTGAAACATCTGAAGTGGAGGGCGGCTGATGAATTTATCACGTCCCTCGAAGGCTCGAAATGACCCTGGATGGCCTCTTAGGCTAAGATTACGCGAAAACCTGGCGAATATTTTGACTATCGCCGCGTTACTCATCCTATAATTACTCCGGGTTGTTTTTCATCGGCGAATAATTAATGATTTTTTTTCCCATTTGCCAACAGGTTTCGAATGCCGATGCGGAGGCCTGTACTGCGGTATTCACCGATATTCAGATAAACACAATTGTACTTTCGATTACCGACAACTGGGAGCTCAAGAAATACGACGAAATAATCCGGTCGTGATCGGAGAGAAAATCCAGAAAATATAACCCCGCCTGGACGGACGCGTCGTCTATGATCATTTTTTTTCTCTCATGTACTTGGTTGATTTCGTCGTCGTCGCCGCCGTCGCCGCCCCTCATCGTTACGCGGATCTTTAATATTTTGATTTTCGATTTTTTTTTCTTTTGTTTTTTGTTTATTTTCCCCTCTTTATTTTTTTTTCGCCCTATCGAAGTCGTCGTCGCCGTCGCAATGTATAAACAAAAATGAAAAATGAAAAAAAACTCGTTTTTAAGCTTAATACCTTTGTTTTTCTCTTACCAACGCGACCTGCGCCGCGAGAACGATAATATTTTATTTCGTATAATTTTTTTTCTCTATGTATAATTCTATAATACCCTACGTATGCGATATATCATATAATGGTGCGTTTTTTCCTCATTTTTTTCGTCCCCCCTGCCCCCCATCCCCACCCATTATTGTCTTTTTGTAACATGTATTTGTCCCTGTCGCCCCTATTTTGATTTTGTCCCGTACCTCAGTACACGATTTTGGCCGAACCTTAAACCTAACTCGTCGATTTTTTTTCTTCGGTGGAACGTAGCTCGAATATGCCCTAGATTTTTCTCAATTTTGAAAATACCAACTTTCGTAAGTGATTTTTTTATGTATCAGTTATCGAATGTTGTACTTGTCATTTTTCAATTTAATTTGTTCTCGGATGCTCGAGAATGCAATTTTTTGGCAAAATTTTCCGTATTTTTGTCTCCGATTGAATTTTTGCTCTATTTTGATCGGTAGTTGCACCAAATTCGTATTTTTTTTGGTATTCCATCTTCCTGGTGTTTTTTTTTGGAAGGAAAAAATCGATTCGGTCGAATTCCTGGCTGAAATTTATCGAGACGACCGAACGACGATGGAAATTGTGTAACTGCCTCGAAATTCGCAGAAGTAACTTGTCTCCGAATAAACGTTTTTATTTTGTATCCTGGTCGTATTTTTTCCTTAGAAATACATATTTTCTCTAACGTATCTTCGATTCTCGTTGCCGCTGATCGAACGATCGTCGAACCGAATGAAATAAATCGCGTTAGTCTTCTATTTTCCCCCTCGGATAGGTTTTCGAACGTCGAATGTATTCTAGAACGATAATTTACCTTGGCATGAATTTTTAATGATTTGTTCGGTTAAGTTTCTTTTTTTTTCTTATTTCGTCGTTATTTTTTTTCTTTTTTTTTAGTTCGTTTTTTTTTCTTTGTTGGCTGATTTATTATATGAGATAAGAGATTGTACGCATTAAATTGACCCGGCTTCTTGTGTTTATTTTTACGGATTTATTATAATTTTTGGATTTTTTTTTCTAGTATTAAAGGAAGCTTGTGTGATATGTTTGTCTTAAATTCAATCGATATTGGACTTTTGTTACTTAATTTAAGTTTGAAAATAGGGTAGATTCGTTATGTACTGTGTTTTTTTTCTCTATGATTTTTTTTTTCCTCTTAATTTTTATTATTTTTTTCGCCTTGTTTCTCACGTAACGATGTAATATGGCTGCCGTCGCTGCTCCGCGTGTATGTTACTTTGTGATAGATTTAACGTTAATTTCCCTCGGTAGTCGCACTGAAAAAGGTGACCCCCAGACGAGAGCATGGAATGTCAATTATTTTTGGAGTAAAGTGGAACTTAGAACGGGGCGATTTATCGACCGGCGTCATGTATAGTTTTATTTCGACTTAAAATATTAAATTGTATATTAAAATTGGCCATATATGTTTCCAATGATCGACGCCGGGTCGATAGATCGGCTCCGTTAGCTAGCTGTCGTCGGATCGGTCTCCAATTCCCCCATTAATTTTTTTTCTCTCAGCTGTAGAAGAACGTGTTTGTGTAAATATTCGTAGCGGTTCATATCATTTATGTAATTTTTCGGAGATCAACGGTAGGGAGTTTGAACGAGCCTTTTTTTCTTTTTTTTTGTCGCGTACACGAACTGGAATTTATTGTTTACTGTGTGCGGGTCCAGTTACCATAGTATTTTATCGCCTGCCTACAGAAAAAGTGAAAATTTTAAGATGCCATCTGTATTGCTGCATTATTACACAGGGTTTTCGTTTTAAATTTTTAACCGGGGGTTGGGCCTCGAATCTTGATTTATTCACTGAGAAAATTTAGTACAAATTTATGTGATATTGCAAGCTAGATGAATATGTGCCAGAGTGACCTCTTCGAACCACGTAACCATCGCCTTTGTACCGAAATTCAAAAGCTGCCTTTATAAGTGCACTGGAATAAGCCAGGGTGACATTGTATCGATTAACACGCTTGCGAAGATTTTTTTTTCCTCTTTTACCAATTTTTAATACTTTAGGAATATACCTACCTCTGTATGTAATTTTACCCGAACGTATATAATGTGACGTTGCAGTTTTGGTGGTTTTTACGACGTGTACGTACGAAGAAGAAAAAAAAGAAAAAAAAAAAAATTTTCGAACGTAGCCTTCTCGAGAGAACCTCGAAGGAAGAATGGGTTCGACGGTTTTCTCATAATTTGAAAAAATTCTACCTGTAAATAGGCTTGGAAAATTTTTAGTGGATTAAGTTACGAACATTTTTTTCTCTCTTGTTCTTTTACTACAAAACTTTAAAGCTACACTAAGTCTCGATTGTTTATTCCTCTCTGATGATTACGATGATGAAAAGTATAATGATTTCTGTAATTAGTATTTGTTTAAAATGTGTAAATGAATATTTTTTATTTTTAATTTGTATAGAATTGATGCAAAAACTTTATTTTATTAGTTATAATACATTCTGTCATTTATTTAACATTTATGGATTATAACTCGAGTAAATGATTAAAAAGTTGAGTAGTTTTTATTTTGTGTTGTGTTTGTTCCACGAATGGTGCTGGTGGTTGGACCAGGTATGGGCTTTGAATGGGGGCGATGGTGTGCTCCTATAACCTGGGCAGTGGAGGTCCAATCCTGCGGAGATTTTGGAAGGGTAAATCCTGAGTAAGTTGGAAAGTTCAAGGAAACTGAACGTTTTTCAAACTCTTTCTAATACGAATTTATCAAAAACCCACACAGAATTCGAATAGGTTCACGTCTCTCGTATTTTTATTACTTTTTAAAATTTCTTATAATCGTTACTTATTGCGCTGGGAAGAAATTTTGAAAATTGAGTTGAAAACTTTTTTCAAAAATTCAGTCATTTTCGAGTTGGGAGAAGAAAATTTGAAAAAATCTTGAAAAAATGTTTGATAGATACAAAAATTTTTTTTATTCGAATTTTCTCAACATTTTTCCAACTTGGATTTAAAGAAATTTAAACTCGTATGTGTTGCTATTTCTTCTGATTCGAAAACTTTTTCCAATAATTTTAAAATTTTCCTCAATTTTTTGGAAAGAAAATTCAACTTTGTGTTTTTTAAAATTTCTTTTGATGAAATGAAATTGGAATGAAAGGAATTTTTAAGAACATGAAATTGAAATTGAAACAGTGGAAAAAATCAAAATTGGAAAAATGTGAAGTGAAAATCGCTTAAAATCGATTTTCAGCCTGAGAGGCGCGTGATTTGACCAATTGAGATCGAAATGACAGATGAAAAATTCGGCGCTTTTCCGATCTTCTGGAAAATCTCACGTAGATTTTCCGGGACGTCGGGAAAGCGGATGAAAATCGTCGGAAAATTATCGATTATTTTTCGATGCACGGAGCTTTAGCGATATCGTATCGTATATCAAAGACGTTAACGATTGTTCTTCGTACGATATCGTTTGTACGAAGACTTTCGTAAAATGACGCGACAATTGACCTTTCGTAACTTTTACGTAATCGAGCGAGACACGAGTATCGTCTTTACGGAGACGATACTTATACTCTTTGCGAGATTTTACGTTAGAATTTTCCCTTTGGAGGAAAATTCACCAATAACTGAATTATTTACACGAAGTAAATTTCGATCAACGAATGAAACATGGCAGTTGAAACTGACGTCACAATTTAACTGGTGGGAAAATTTTGAATTTTCAACGTATTTTTTTTCTTAGCTACCTACGAATTTTATTATTTTCACAATTGTCACAAAACTTCATTTTTTTACAATAATTGATAAATTTTATGAAAATTCCGTTAAATAATTACGAAATGAATGATTTTTTCTTTTTCCCACCAGCTCCTTATCACACTTTTTGATAAGGATGACGTAGTTTCAACAGCCCTATAAGGTTGTATTCATGTTCTTTTTGTGAATCTCGTTTTCGTCATGTAAAGTTATAAAAGACGGTTTGGAATACCTCTACGCCAACATGAATGTGTGAAATCATTGTTTTGGAACTGTAAAGAAGAAGCAATCCTTATCGTATGCGTAGCCTTCTAACGGACTGTTTCTTCGCATCATAGTTTCGTTCGAATAACCGGGAGGAATTTGCAAAATTATTAGGTTAGTGTAAGTACTAAATATCTACTGCGGTATAGTTGCGAGCGTGCGTGCGTGCGAAATTCTTTGTAATCCTAACTTAGTAATTACGATTACGAAAATTTTGATGGATTGGATTTTTTTTTTAAAGTTAATAACCCACGATTTACCATCTGCATTCTTCTTTTGCAGCAGAACTTTTCGCTAACGATGGCAGGATCAGAGAATATGAATATGGATGTAGATATGGGTAGAGAAATAGATGCTGCTTTAATTTCTGAAAATGATGAACGTAGTACAGTCAAGAAAATCAAGGTATGATTACAATTTTTAATTTTCATTACATCACATAATGCCTCAATTTTTAGCTCTATTTCTCTTCTCTACAGGTTCTGTTAAATAAAGATGAATTCGTAGAACTCTCCACATCGCCAGCATACGTGGATAAAACGTTGTTGATTCAGGTCGTTTTGTATGGATGTTCGCAGCAAACTTTAATCATCGCGCCTAGAAGATTTAACAAAACTTCTAATTTACGAATGTTGCAAGCTTTCTTTAGTTTGGAAGCGTCTACTTTAGAAGAAAGAAGAGAAGCCTTCAAGAGATGTAAAATATCCAAACAAGAGGACGCTATGTCGCATTTCGGATCCTATCCCGTCATTTATGCCGACTTTGCTTCTGGCCGAAGAGATTTAGACTCTGAAGAGGATGCTGTTAACCGTTGCCGTGATATAATGGTAAATACTTTTGCTAAGCATGCTGACCTATACGACTTTTTCAACACGCCTGAGATAAAGGCGATCGAGCATCGTCTCAATGGCATAACGATTTCGGAACTAAATCGATGGTTTAAACCATGTGAATTTGGTGAACCCGATCGAGAAATGATCACAAATAGTTTAACGCTCTTGGCGAAGTGTCTGAAATATTATTATAAAAAAAAACCTATATTGCTCATTGATGAGTTCGATTCGATGTGCAACGATGCACTGTTCCGTTGCAACGAAACCGTTTTAAATCAGATAATATCATTCTATTCGACGATGACCGGAAATTTATTGAAAGTTAACCAAGATGATTATGAAAAAGCAGTTTTAACTGGTATAACTTCCGTCGCCTATAAAGGTCTTACGACTTCTTTAACCAATCTTGCAAAGTTCAGATTCTTGAGAGCTGACAAATTTTCTCTGTTTTATGGACTTACGGGTCCAGAGTTCAATGAATTAATGAATCGTAAAGGCTTGGAAGAAAGGAAGACGAAAAAAGAAGAAGCATTAAACTTTTATAATGGTTATCAATATCAAATGGAAGATGGTACCAGATTTGCAGTATTGAATTTGTTGTCCGTCGTAAAATTCCTTGCTTACGGAAAAGTTGAACCTTATTGGGAAGGGTCTGGCCTAGTCGCGGGGCTCTCGGAAACCATTAGATGTGACAAAGTAATTCGGATGGTTTATACGCTCCTTCAAGGCAATACCGTTCAAATAGAGTACTTGAAAGATACGCATAGTTTTAAACCGTCAAACCTAGCCTTATTCAACGAAATCGCTAAAAATCCTACAAAAATTTTTGTAGATACCGACTTTTTATTCAATTTTCTTTTACAACATGGGTATGTGGCGATCGATAGCGAAGTAGGAAATTACGTGAATATAAAAATACCTAATGAAGATGCGTATTCCGCACTGTTTAAAATAATCCGTAATTTCTACGTGACAGTATGCGGATATGATGAAGAAATATTGAAGCAATGTGGAGAATGTTTAGTTGCTCTCAATCAGTCTGATGTTGATGTCGAAAAAAAAATGAATGAGCTTTGCTTATGTCTAGATCATGTAGTTCGTGAAAATGAGAAGCATACCAACGAGTACTGGTTTGAACATCTCTTATTTTACATCGTTTTTAATAAACGTCAGATTTTTGAAGTAAACACCAGGAAACGAAAACGGTTTGATGTGTTGATATCTGCCAAAACCGAAACCAAAACCGATTTTTTATTCGAATTGAAGGTTTGTACTCCTAAGAAGGCCCCGGAGAACGCTTTGGATCAAATTATCACGAAGGAATATCACGAAGCATGTAAAAGTTCAAGATACTTCCTAATTGGTATTACCTTGGTGAACGAACCGGGAAATAATACTGTTGAAATTGAGTATTTACACAATACTAAAGATTTGACTCAACGAATATTATGCCATGTCAAATAGTAATGGTTGTCTATGCTATAGATTAATGCTGTTCTCTCTTTCTTGATATGTTTTGTATTTTTATTACTTTCATTTCACCGAGGTTAATTAATACTACTGTTTACTTTGCTCATATGAATTTATAACTACCCTGTAATACATGCTTATATTTTTATTTAATTTTTTTCACGGAATTATCTCGATGTACTGGTACCTAAATTTCAAAACTAGATGTTTCCTAAAACTGTGCCACTGTTATTTACACAACGAACAATTCGCCTTAAGTTTACAGTATTGCCAAGAAGCCTTGGATATTCATAGAACACCCGAGGTACATTGCGAAAAAGCAGAGGTCTTTATTGCCACCGAAATGTACGAAGAAGGTGGTTCGCAATCTTGTCATAAACATATATTCGACATTTTAATTTCAACATTTTGTCTTTTATTTTGCAGCTGTTCACGAATTTAGTAGAGCTCTAGAACTCGATAGGGAGTATCTGAGAGCTGTTAACGGTCAAAAACGAGCTCAGAAGTTACAAAAAATGTCTGAGAAGAGAGATTACTATAAAATATTAAACGTTAAAAGATCAGCTTCTAAACAAGAAATTATCAAGGCTTACAGGTACATAGCTGCTTCTATTTTTGGATTGTTTTTTTTCGTTTTCGATAAATCAGCTTGATTAATTCTTCGTCGAATTTGTAGAAAAGCGGCGCAGAAATGGCATCCGGATAATTTCCAAAGCGATGAGAAGAAAATGGCGGAGAAGAAATTTATCGATATTGCGGCTGCCAAAGAAGTCCTTACTGATCCAGGTGCACTATTTTGAAATAATGGTACCTAGTATTCGAGTAAACGGTTCGTTCTAATTGTATATTATTTTCGCAGAAAACCGACAAAAATTCGACAACGGTGAAGATCCGCTCGATCCTGAATCCGGAGCTCATCCTCAAGGATTCAATCCATTTCAACAATTTCACCAATTCCACGGCAGTCCTTTCACCTTCAAATTTAATTTCAATTGATAACTTCGCCATATTCGGTATAATGTGGATTTCGTTTGTCTGTTTTCAATATCAAATCTAGGAAGGATTATTTAATATTTAATTTGATGATAATCAAAGTGATCTGAATAATGCATTTGGAGATGCACTTTTGATGTGTAGTATTGTAAATTTGTTTTCAGAATTTAATTTGTAATTTGAAGATTGTGTCAGCAGCCTCTCCCAGCTCGAGGTGGATCTGAAATAGTTCAGAACGAAAAATGAAAGGTGAATCTGGAATAAGGCATCTAGATCCACTATTTGATTGAGTTTGGTAATTGTTCATTTTATGATTGTTATGAAGCATCGCTACGAAGCCTTCAATAACAACGCAATATAATTTACTAATGTATTCAAATAATTAAGTTCACACCGTAAAGCTTAATTCCGTTGTATTTAGCTAAAGTTACAGCGACCTCATGATGAAGTTATTCCGTTCTATGGAACGAAAACGCGGTATAAATAAATATTAAAATAATGTCGAGATTTTGGACCGACATAGCGATATATTATAATAATAGCCGCGTATTAATTCGAAGCGAACGCGAAATTTATCGATATTTACAACAAAATGTTTGTCGAAAAAATTTTAAAATTGGAGATTGGATACAATTTTGAAAAAAAAATCATAATTAAAGTAATTGAAGCAATTTTAGAGTTGAGAAAATTTGGATACAATTTTGAAAAAAATTCATAATTAAAGTGATTGAAGAAATTTTAGAGCTGAGAAAATTTGGATACAATTTTGAAAAAAAATTCATAATTAAAGTGATTGAAGAAATTTTAGAGTTGAGAAAATTTGTACTCAGAAATTATAATAAAGGACTTACGATTAATTGTGATTTTACAGCAGTGTTCTGATTGTCGACTTGACCATTATGTTAAAATTTACAGTTGTGATTACGTGCGGATGCCAATGAAGTTCGATTATTTTTATACGAATGGGTTTTTATTCGCAGAATATTAGTTCACCCAAAATTATATTGCCATGAGATTTTTTTCTACCAAAAAAGACGCCAATATGGACTAAAACAATTCATGTCGATTATTGTTGCTAATATACTGCATTAATTTTCGTGAAAATACTCTCCTAATTTCATATGATTAGTCAATCAAGCTTCGACGGAAGATTGAACGTATGTAGTTATCTTTAAAAATGACGATTTCTTCATTAAGTATCGATCGTACGTTCTAAATAAGAATATAATTACTAAATTCTCCGTGCCAAAAACCCTTATTTAGACATCGAATACGATTTTCATAGTAAGTATCTCCTGCAAAAATTACGATAGATAACTTTATACTTACACATTTTAAAATTGAAAATCATACACGTAAAGTCATTTATCATGTTGAGAACTAAATAAGATGCGGAAAGTAATAATTGAATGACATGACCAATTTTCGACTGTTATTCAAGTTGCCTATCGCATGTAATAAAAGGCATTTTCGATGTGTACTTAAATGAAAAAATTACTCTTTTTTTCATCAGTTATGTATTCAAATTGCCTATTGCATGTAATAAAAGGCATTTTCAATGTGCAATGAAATGATTACAATTTTTCGAGCATGCCATTTTTGTTATTCAAGTTGCCGACCGTATGTAATGAACGGCATTTTTGAAATGCAATAAAATAATTATCCATTTTTTGCGTCATTTTTGTTATTCAAGTTGCCTATCGCTTGTAATAAAGGCATTTTCGATGTGTAATGAAATAATTATAATTTTTCAAGCATATTTTTGCTATTCAAGTTGTCTATCGCATGTAATAAACGGCATTTTTGATATGCAATAAAATAATTATCCATTTTTTGCTATTCAAGTTGCCTATCATTTGTAATAAAGGCATTTTCGGAAATAATTATGCATTTCATGAATGTTTTCATTTCTGTTATTCAAGTTGCCTATCGCATGTAATAAACGGCATTTTTGATATGCAATAAAATAATTATCCCATTTTTGCTATTCAAGTTGCCTAATTACGCATATCATGAATATTTTCATTTCTGTTATTCAAGTTGCCTATCGCAAATAATAAAAGGCATTTTCGATTTACATGAATGAAAAATTACTCTTTTTTTCGTGTATGCCGTTAATATGTTTTCATAATTTATGTATTCAAATTGCCTATTGCATGTAATAAAAGGCATTTTTAATGTGCAATGAAATTATTACAATTTTTCAAGCATGCCATTTTTGTTATTCAAGTTGCCGACCGTATGCAATGAACGGCATTTTTGAAATGCAATAAAATAATAAAATTATCCATTTTATGCGTGTCATTTTTGTTATTCAAGTTGCCTATTGCTTGTAATAAAGGCATTTTCGATGTGTAATGAAATAATTACAATTTTTCAAGCATATTTTTGTTATTCAGATTGCCTATTACATGTAATAAACGGCATTTTTCAAATGCAATAAAATAATAAAATTATCCATTTTATGCGTGTCATTTTTGTTGTTCAAGTTGCCTATTGCTTGTAATAAAGGCATTTTCGATGTGTAAATAATAAAATAATTAGGTACAATTTTTCAAGCATATTTTTGCTATTCAGGTTGCCTATCACATGTAATAAACGGCATTTTTCAAATGCAATAAAATAATTATCCATTTTTTGCGTATGTCATTCTTGTTATTCAAGTTGCCTATCGTTTGTAATAAAGGCATTTTCGGAAATAATTACCATTCTTGTTATTCAAGTTGCCGATCGTACGTAATGAACGGCATCTTCGATGTATAATAAACTATTTACGTATTTCATGAATGTTTTCATTTCTGTTATTCAAGTTGCCTATCGCATATAAAAAAAGGCATTTCTGATGTGCAAAGAAATAATAACACATTTAGCTGTTTTCTTCGGTTCACCATTATGAGTGAGACGTATTCGTATTAAAACCTTACTCTTTGAACTATTGCAACTGAAAGTACTGAAAAGATCTCAAATTTGACATAATCCATCACCTATTTGCCAGAATTGAAATTTTAAGTCATATTATAGAATTATACCCAAGATGCGGCATCGGATTCAAAAAAATATCATTTTCGCCCAATTTGAAATTTTGAAGTCATTGA